>VZRJ01006789.1:34729-387273 GCA_013397565.1 Ptilonorhynchus violaceus
TTTTTGTTTCAGTTGTAAAACTTCATGCAGAGAAACAGACTGAATTACAGGTAGGGATTTAGTTGATTTGGAGCTAAGGTAACACCTGATTTTATCATTACAAGCTTTACCAGATAATAATGATGTTGATGCTAATAATAATACTTCAGCAAGTGAGCTAGTTCCTTGTTTTAATGTGTGACTGAGATCAGAATTTAACCTGGGGTCTTCCTGAATGCTAGTACAAATCATTTGTTACTTTTGCTCCCAATTACAGTTAAAGTAGCCAGTGTCTTGAGGTAATATAGCTACTGCAGCTGGTGGATTAGGATATGGCTTTGCTAATGCATTGACCTTCTTCATCCGTGTAACATGAGTTAATTTTCAGCCTGACAGTAACTGCTGAAATTTGAATTGTAGCACTAATGCACCATTTTTTCATCTGTCAAACCAGACTTAAGGGTCATTTGGTGATTAGGATAATGGTTCACTTTGAAAGAGAAGGAAAACCAGCTTCTGAATCTTTGGGGGGATTCTAGATCTTGCTTCAAATATCAAGCTGGACTAGGGAAAAATTAGGCTGTGAAATTCCAGTAATACTTAACCTGTAAGTCTGACTATTTGCCTTGTCCTTATACCGATTCCGTACAGGCACATTGGAATATTTGCCATGACATGTTAGACAGAATAATAAAACGGCCTATGGAATTTGGTATTCAGGCTATCAAGCCTCAAAAAGAGGCTTTCTCTGAAAAGTGAATCAACATTGAACTGTTTGCTATAATGGGAATTTCAAGCGACAGTTTGTGACAAGTTCTGGTTGTTTCTCTACCCTCTAAGAAATCCTAAACCTAAGAACTGTTGGAGACTGATTTTTTTTAATTTTTGCTCCTCTCAGAAGTGTCTTTCTTTCTTTCCTGCAGCACGGAAAAGGATATGCTAGTCACTTCTACAGGACTTACCTGAAGCAGCATGATTTGCACAAAAGAAAGTCGACCAACAAAAAGCATCAACTTTCAACTTCATTATCTTGGCCATCCAGTTCTGTGTAACTGAAGGATTTGTGTGCTGTTGGAGACATCCTGGCCAACAATAGGACCTAATTGCTCTCAGCAGGCCTGAGAAATGAGTTGAAATGTGTAGAACTGTAGAAACTTCAGAGGCAACTGATCTTGCCTCTCTGATCAGTGTGTGCCTGTTTACAGCACTATATATCTTTCTCTCTCCAAAATGTCACTGAGCCCTTTAGATGTTTATATTCACCACAAAAAGCCAATCGTACAGATAAAAGAGATGTGCATTATAAATGCAATATCACTGTTTTAAACTTGACTGTTTTATATTATTTTTGTGTGATCAAGTGTTCCCCAAACTATTCCAACTTTACAAGAGAGATTGTGATCATGTTCTTTTCACCTGTGGGTCATAAAAATGTTGTTAATCTGAAGACCCACAAAATTATCAAAGACATTTCTGTAGTTTATACACCGTGTTGCAAAGTGTTTACTGTACTATTTCAAAGCTTCTAAATAAATATAAAATATATATATATTATATTATATATAATTTTCCGAAGAACGTGGTACAACTTAGTTGATTTTTAAATGGATTCATACAGTCTACACCATACACTAAAGTGAGAAGATAATTCAGGGTTCCTAAGATATCCTTGCTAAAAACGAAAATAAACCTTTAATAGTACTTCCCCAAAATTCGTATTTTGGTCAATCCTGTTTTTCTTGTTTAAAAGAAAAAAAAAAAAAAAAAAAAAACTGTAAGCAAAAACATTTTGTCTAAAAGTTGTAAGGAATTTTCAATGCCAAAGATGCAGCTGTCAATATTACCCGAATGAGCGCTATGTACTATCAGAGGTATAAATCACTCTCCATTGTTTTGATTATGTTTCTATGGTTTTTAATTTGGAATCATGAAATCTTTTATAAGGCTCTATAAATTCACCTGTATATGTTGTTAAAAAGAACACTGGGTGTCTGTACATTTTGCAATGTAAGATATAATGTAAGTGAAGTTAAGTATTTTAAGAAAATCATCCCAATCTCATAAATATGTATACATACATACATACACACACACACAAACACCCACACATCTCTCTTTGACATAGTTTTGTGAAACTATACAAATATATTGCCTAAAAATATTTCTCTTGTGGCTAGGAATAGTTGTTGATAGAATTCAAATTACAAAGGCAAAGTATTATGCCAGACTCTTTTATCACAAAGGAGATTTCCAATTAGGAACATGGCACATTCTCAGCTGACCCCTCTCCCATTGGAGTTAAAATGGTGTTGGCCACCATCTTTGTTGGGAAAAGGATTAAGCCCTTGCATATAATCTTTATGTTCTGTAATAATTCTGTGGTCTGAAACAGTATCTTAGAGCGTTTCTTTTCTATGAAATATTGAAAAAAGTAAAATTTCAAAGGTAAAGTTTAAAACTACTTTCATGTCCATGGAGTTTAAGTACCATTTACTAAATGTAAAAATCTAGTAAAATTTTTTTCTTTTTTTTTTTTTTTTGTACTGTGATTTTTTTCCCCCAGTGTACCTTAATACATCAAATAATGGAAACAAATGAGAGCACACTATGTTATCAGCCAATGTCTAGCCAAACTTGAACCAATTCCTAGTGATGATTCAATATTAAGTAAAACGAGAGAAAATCTCTCATTGATAGTGGTGGAATTTGGATCATGCCATCATACAGGAATTCTGCTGTCCCCACCAATTCTACCATGGGATGAAGGTGTGAGAAGCCACTGCTATGTGGTAATAGAGTTTGGGTTTCTTCCTTTTCTTTGTTGGTTTTGGGTTTTTTTGTTGTTTATAATGACATTTTCTATTAGATAGGAATATGTAAATCACCTGTATGAAAACCATCCTGCTATGGATCCAAACAAGATCCCTGATCAAGTTACATGAGTTCTTTGTACACCTAGTGGACCAGGCCCTGAAGTTGTTCATTTAATACTCCAGACAAAAAAGTCCGCTCATTAAACACTTCAATGTGCACATCTAGCACATTTGTATGTTGACAAATTGTTTTATTAATCCTTTTAAAAATGTATATGTTATACAAAATGCAATCAAAAAAAAAAAGCCCCCAAACAACTGCAATAGCTATTGATTTGAGCAAACTCAGCAGTGAAATGTTCCTCATGCTGTAGGTAACAGAACTTTTAGTTGCCTACAGGCTTTGTTAATTTTATGAAGAAAAGCAATGAAATTTTTGACAAATATTTCACTTAAAGGAGATTGTTAAATTCTTGTTTCTGCTTTTAAAGCAACAAAGTCCTTGCCATTCTTAAACCTGTTTTTTCATTGTTTCTAAGTAACTTTTTAATATAGACATATGTTGTAAATTATGGTTGTTTTGGGTCTTTGGGAGGAAAAGGAAAAGGTTTTGATTTCTATTTCATGAACAGCTGAAGTGTTTCTATTTAATGAAACTTCTTTCACATTTTGCATGCCATTTTTTTCTGAAAAAAATTATTAACCGTATCCTGCCCTGTCAGTCATTTCCAAAACTGAACTCTTTCCATCAAGTGTGATATACATACAGATTTTTTAATCTTTTTTATTTTTACTAAACATTACATACTATAGATGTTGGTCCATTTATACACAAAAATCTTTCTGAGTTCACTGGGAGAGTCCTAAAGGGAATCATGATAGGATGCAGAACTGTCAAGGAAAAGGAAGATTTTAAGTACTACAGCCTGAGCTCTCGAGATAAAGAGGGAGCTTTTGCTGATTCCCCTCACACACTGTGAATTTTGGTTCTCTCACATTTGATGACACAAGCTTGAGGACACATTAAAACCCAGTACATAGCTGCTGTCCCCCAAGAGAAGGGCAAATTGGGCTGTACAGAGGCTCAGTTTCTCCCGTTTCTTTGTTTTAGTGGGCATCTCCCACTGAAGTTGTCTTGTTCAGTGTCTCCCATGTGTTCCATCATGTCGCTGGGTGCCTATCTACAGGGATAGGTGTGCAAATGCCTTCAAACATCAGCTCGTGTATCTGCCTCTTCCTTTAAGCAGATGTGATGCAAATGGCCAAGGACTCTGATTTGCATCTTGGACCCAACAGTGAACTGGAGTAATCAGGAAACGTTTAGAAGGGATATTGAGGGGAAATAGTGATACCACAAAACTAGGGTAAGGAAGGTTCTGAAATCTCCTTCATTAAAGGTTTTCAAGAACAGTTCAAAAATTACCTGTCAGGGATGATATAAGTGTACTTAAACTTGCCTCAGAGAAAAAGCACGGATAAGGCTCTTGGTCCTGTTTTTCTGTAATACTCCTAGTAGGGCATGCTAAGCTTTGGAGGATGTAATCTGTGCACAGCTGTAGGGATAAGAATGTTCTATCCTTCAATTAGCTCTTTGAAGCAATATTTAATGTTTAAATTTACAATTTATGAGCATAATAGAACAAGCTGTCTGTGTGAAGAACTGTCTTTGGAGTAAATTAGAGTTCAAGCAGAGAAGACAGGATCTTATAAAAGATAACAAAATAGAATCAAGTCTGGAAATTTTTTTTTTTTTAATTCCTGATTTAGATATGTAGCAATGGATTTCTAAGCAGCTTGCCTATTCAAATTCCTCAAAACCAGACTTTAGTTTCTTCCAGATGGATTCTTCCAAAACTTAGAAATACTAAAACATGCCACTACTTGAAATAAAATTCCAGTTACTTAATGCAAGTTTTTGCTAATATGCCTATTGAAGGAACGAAAAAATGTGTTTCCATGAACATATCCTTAAATTATTGGAACAAGGTGTAGTAATTTTTCAGTAGTATTGTTGCTAAATTAAGTGAAATGAAAATACATGGATAAATACAATTTGTAAAGATTCCTGCATTGTAGCCACTATATAGTTGTGGGAGGAGATGTGTGTGTGTGTGTGTGTGTGTGTGTGTGTGTGTGCATGTATAATTATAGTTCAAATTCTGGTAAGTTGCCACGGGATTTTTTCTTACAGTAGTACTCTCCTATCAGTCAATGTAAATGAAAGGGTAGAAACACATGTATGGTACTACAAAACTAGACTTGTTCCTTAGTGTAGAATGGAGTTTTGCATTCAAGAGTTCAATTCAGCCCCTTCTTCACCCATTATGCTCGCAATCAAGCACACAACTCAGTTTTTGACTTCCAAAATGTTACCTGCTCATAGAAGGGTTTTTTTCATTCTTTTTTAAAGTAATATCATGCCTCAGGGTAAAGGGTGGATAAATAGATAGTCTTCCTAGGCTGATAAATTGCAGTTGCAATTTTGCAAGGCTGTTAAATATTTGTGTGTCTTACCCGGAGAAAGCCGATCGTATCCTGCCACTGTTCCATGTTCAAGTCTCGAGTTTTATGGCATTTGGACTTGTGAATGAAAATCTATACAAAGGTGTAGGGGCCAAAGTAAGCATCTTTGATATACATTTAGTTATTGCAATTTGATTCAAAAACATTGGCATCAGATGTCTCTAAAGTATAGAAAGTTGTTTATTCTATTTGCAGTGATGTAAAAAGGCAGCCAGTAGGACTTTATTATGATATTGTGCTACGAGAAATTCTGAAACTGTGAGTTAAATCCTTTGCACTGATCCCTACAATCAGAGATCAAATTCTTCTTAAAGAGCTCTTTCATTTTATTTTGTCTCTAAGAAATGGATACATATATATATATATAAACAAATATACACAGCCACTACAATCCATTGTTGAGCATCTGTGTTTTTGTAGATATCCTCATATGTAAGAAGTAAGCAAGAACTAACTTGGACAGCTTTCTTGGATTGAAATTGTTTTTGAATTTGAATTTGTTAATAAAGTTCATGATATTGACAGACATCAAGAAAAATGAAATCTCTGTGGGTGTAGTTCTCCAGACGGCAAACGCTTCACTTAGGAAGCATCCTGTCAAAAAACTGTATAAATGCAACTGCTGGAAATCTTGCTGAGTCAAGATGAAAGATGCTGTGCTAAAGCTTTCTTGTTCACTGTGTCAGCACTGATTAAAGTGTCCCCTGGATGTTAACCAGTTTAAGCAAGCAGAAGATATCAAAAATTGCGAACAGGATTCAGATAATATTTACCATTCTTAGTGAAGAGAGACAATTGGTGAATATATACTAAAATACTGATCTGTATTATACAATGTGGAAAAAACAGTTAAGCCAAACAGTTAAGGAAAGAGAATGCTTTCAAATACACGCACTTCAAAGATTAAAATTCATCTGATGCTCAACTTAGAAGCATATTTTGGATAATTCATCTTTGATTTGCACTAACAGTGAAGAGCAATGTATTGTATAACAAAGCCTTACAACTACATGATAAAGGGAATGTAACCAAACCAACCTTAAGTTTTAGAAGTCTTGGATCCAAACATTCAGGCTGCAAAACTGAGTTGTATTTTATATGCATCAGAGCCTAATTCCATTAAAGGCAATGGCCCAAGTTGCAGTGATCTGAAGGAGAGAAAAAGAAGTTTTTGTTTCTTTCTTTATGCATTTTTAAGCAAGAGCAGCCTACAATAAAATTATTTGACATCAGAAAAAGGGAAACTTCACCAGCTCTGCTTTTAGAAAGCTGCACAATCCAGTTTGGAAATTCGAAAGTTTGGACATGGCTATGTAGACATTTCTGATAATTTTATCTCAAAGCAAAATAACACATGAAGTTAAATGATATCGCTGTTTAGGTTTTGTATTAAGACAAAGACAGAAATACAATCCTGAAAAGACAGATTCATGTTTTTATTATGCAGAAGTTCAGAAAACTAAAAATTTATTGGAGCAGAGCATCCTTACCCTGCCATAGCTCTTGGTTGGAAATGTGAGCATAACAAGCAAAGAAAATACCAACCTCAACTTTGTGGATGTTTCAGAAAGTTTTGCTCTGGAAGGTAACAAACAGGTCCTAAGCACATTATCTCCTTTCAGACCTGGGCTGAAAGATGTTTCCTCTCATCTTTTCTGGTCTAACAGAGTATAAAAGCAGTCCTGTCAAGGGTTTGCATGTTCACCTCAGTGGAGGGAGGGCATTCCCATTTGCTGAGAATAACATGGAAAAAAGACCTACATGAAGCCTGATGTCAAAATTGCCTAGTAATTCCATCCCCATCACTACAGCTTTTCTAGACAGGTTATCAGAATAATTTAGGGCTGAAACTTTATGGGATGCTGATGGAAAAGCAGGGGTTTCTATGTGAAGAAGAAAAAGAGAGGAAGAGAGAAAGAGAGAGAATGTTCTCTGCTTTTCCTAGTCTCACAGACAACATTAATTGGTACTTAAATAGTGTTTTGTTCGGGAACATAAATATCATGAAAGAGGTTCCACCACGAGAGCAATATATTTGTTGTGGCTTACGCTATCTGCAAAAAAAAAATGATGAATGCAAGCAAACATTTTCCTGCTCAACCCCCTTAAGATGAGGCTAAATGATGCCCTTGGAGCTCACAGCCATTCAATTTCTGAGAGAGGCTCGGTTTGATTTACATTCTGGCTGTCAACAAAGGAAGAGAAGAGAGACAGGGTGCTGGAAGTTAAAGATAGGTAATTAATACAATCCAGGGGGAAAATGCAATATACCTTGTAATAATATCATTAAACCTCACTGAGCTGCTCGAAACGATCCGTTAAAAATTAAACAAACAAGCAAACAAAACCCCCCAAACAAGACATAAATCTGCTTCTTGGCACTCCAAGTACACATTTACATTAGATCAATCACAGCTAAGTTGAAAAATAATGACTTTCTATTCTATTCATATTTTTCTTACTCCTATTTCCAGGGGATGGGAAGGGGGGACAGTCCTGGTCATCCAGCACCTCCTTGGGGACGAGGATGGGGTGAGGCTGATCCAGGCTGTTGGCCCATGGGTAGGGGTCAGGATCAGGCTCATTGCAGGGAACCAGGGTCAGACCTGGCCATGGCCATTCCAGGGCTCCATGCCAGGGAGCCTCTCACCACGCCCCCAGTAGGACGGGGCCGCCCTTGGTTGCAGTGGCCCAGAGCCAGCCCCAAGGCCTCAGAATCAAACATTCTGGAACATTCCTTGTCTTATTGCGAAGATTTGACAATTTACAGACTTCCTTCCAGATATATTATTATATATTCTGCTCCAAATACTACTTTTTAAAGCATGATACTTCCTTGTGCTTTTCACCATTTATGTCAGCTATTTTTGGGAGGGTTCCTGTCATTATGAATAGTTAAGTAATAGACTTACCAGTCTAACTTTTAAATTGTGCCTTTATAATTATAGATGGAGTTCAATTAGCCCTTATCATATAGAAGCTGTGATTAAGGCTCCTGGGTTTAATTTTGCTACTTTAATTCCTGTTGTAACTTCCTGCATTACAATACAGGAATTAATTTAATTTTATTATTAATGAAATAAAATTTTGTTCTATTTAGTAAATCTGATCTAAGAAGTACCCCTTAACTGGAAAAAGACTGAGGCAAAATCAAATAGCTTACTGTTTTTCTTTTTTATATAAATAATTCCCAGACCTACCACTGCTCAGGAATAAGGACATGAAATGCAGTAACAGAAAATATTTGAAGTCTGCACGCTGATTTACTAGAGTGGAGAAATTGCTTTCCTGTCTCCTTTCTATCTGGAATAAACTGTAGACCACCATTTGCAAGCAAACTTTTAAGGTGTTTAATTCTTCATTCACAGACTTAAATCTATCACTTTGCTGAACACATTGTTAATATTCACAGATCTAAAGCTTCAGGGAAAAAAAGAACCAAAACCAAAAATCTTATGTCCTCATCCCAAATGTAGCTGTCAGCACTGGAAAATCTATGGAAATTGAAAAAATATTTATTTTAAAGATAGATATCTATTGACTGCTGTTCTGTGTGCTTTTATATCCTTTATTAGTAAGCAATATATACTCCAGTATTATGACAGATGCCTGTATCACTATCCTTATTTTCCTGAAGCACAACTGAGAAACTTCATACTGCAGTTTATTGCAGAGGTGGGAACAGAACCAGGTTCCTAAATCAAAACTGTAAGAGGAAAACCACCACAACAGTGATTATAAAATAAAATAATGTGAAATCACATGGGTGCTACCATATTGAGCTCTCCCCACATCCAGGTTAATGAGCTAACTAGCAGTCTAGAGAGCAATATGCAATTTGGTGCCCTTGGTCTCTCTGTCAAAAGAATATATAATTATTCTTTTCAAAATGGGACAGCTTCAAAGAGAAAAATTAAGAGCTCTTCATTTTTCCACTCAGAGCCTAAATCCTTTTGGATTTGATGATTAGGGAGGGTTGGGAAAAGGAAATTTGGTTTAGATCCCATCATATTAAAGAAGCATTTGTCCTCAGCAGCCAAGATTATGAGCAAATACTATGATCATATGGCATAAAAAGGGCCTCTATCAGCATTTCTTTGTCTGGTAGTTTTCTGTTCAATACATGTTTTTGGCAAACATCTATTTCGGTAAAAATAGGTTTCTGTTTTGTTAAGATATTTGTTAAGATGTTAAAGACCAGGTACCTAAGATTTCCCGAGTGGGTGATATGACTTCTGGGACATTTTATCAGGATGTGAGAAATCTGTATTCAGTTCTTTCCATCTCACGTAATTTCTGCATCCACATCCAGCTTGGAAGAATTTCTAACCAGCAAGTTGGAGGATTATCTCCTTTTCTTCTGTTGCAGTCTACAAGAGCATTTAAACATCTCTTGGTGCAGGAACCAGGCACACTTGCCACCTCCCATGGCTTATCATTGATTAAATACAGGCTCATTTGCTTGCTCCCCAGGGAGTGTTTAGTTCTGTATGAAAAGCTTTGCTCAGCAGGTATTTGTAGATGACACAGAGAGTGGCACTGGGCACACAACAGAACCATTAGAGAGCCTGCTTTCCTGCCAAAGGGAGAGATCAAAAGAACAAACATCCCCTGACATGTTGCTCACGTTGATGAATGTCTTACCAGAAAATATTTGGACATAATGCTGGTAAGTACTGTCTAAAAATCCTACAGTAAGAGAATGCATTGCTGGGAAGGGCTTACCTGGTATTTACCCTGCAGATGCTGAAAAGTTCAAAGATTCTGGACAATTGGATAAATTTTCTGTAGGGTCTTTCCTGAGTCATCCTATTGATGACAATAAAATTCCCATACCAGTTGAGTTGGGAAACACTTCTTCAGCATTTCACCGGAATAAGTACCTGGGCTCTAGCATTATTAACTGCAAAGACACACAGAAGACATAAAGTAAGAATGTTGCTTAAATAACTGCTAGTAGAAAAACAGGATTTGCCCACCCCTCAGATTCCCATGGACGACTTTGATGGCCTCAGACATCTCAAGGCTACATCTCACCCTGGTTCCCCTCACCAGGCCTGATGCTGACCTCTACCCATGGGCCAGTGTTTCAGCCCTTCCTTTGCCCAGTCCTGTCCCTAGGGAGGTGCTCAGTTCCCAGGGCTGGGGCTGTCTCCATCTGCTCTCTGCCTGGGACAGTGGGATAGGCTCTGTCCTCACATCCCTGCGGAGCCTCCATCCCCTAGGCACTCTGACACCAGGCGGTCACCGTTCCCAGTTCTCCTGCCTTGCTGCAGGATCAGCACTTTGAATGCCATTATCAACATAAGTTGACCAAACCTGTTCTTACAGACTGTGCTAGTGCAGGCAGGACATGCCTTCGCTGTAAAAGGGAGGTTCCAAACATGACGGAAAAACAATATTTCATTTTGAGACGCAGATTTGTTTTGATAATTTCATTTCCTTGATGTTACATTATTGTGAAATAATAGAGTATTTAGACTGCAAAACAATAGCGTTTCAAATAAATCAAACAAGAACATTTCCTGTGCATATGTTGTCACTAATGTTAGTCAAGGTCCTCGTTTTATTTTCTTGGTCTTGGCTCACTCTTGCAAAGGAAAACCTCGCAAAGGAAAACCTTGCATTCTTGCAAAGGAAAACCTTGCACCTATAGTAGGCATATCTCTCCCTCTCTCCCCAATTTCATCCCCCTCTGAGACACTTAAATTGGCCTGACCAGGTACCTTGAACAACTAAGGTAATGAGAGACATATGAAAAGAAGTTAATTTGAAGAATTTTATGCACTTGATGGTGTGCAGGTAAAATCCTACTTCAATTCCAGTTTCATCTAAATAAACCAAGGAGCACACAGGTAGGTTCTCAGCCTCCTACAGGTGAACATCTTGCCCTGACAGATCCATTGTAAATATGGCAAACTGACACATTAATCAAAATACCAAATATCTGTGTAGAACTACAATTTTACAGTTGAGTGAATAAACATAAATAATCAATGAATGCAAACTGAATTAAAAAGTGAGGTATGGGGTTGTCCCTTTCAAAGTCATAGCACAGATATCACAACTTAGGGAAGAAGAAATGAGCTAATATAAGAAGGTATCTGAATTAATCACTCTGCACTCTTGAGATAAGCTGATTATAGCAGAAGTTTGTCAATTTGTCAGCAGCCATCCGGACTACACTGCTTCCAGACCATATTGTTAGAAGTGAAGAGCTCTCTCTGCTCCCATCCTATTCCTGGGATTAGTGTTCCCTTAGGGCTTTCAAAGAAGAAAGAAGAGAGCATCAGAGACTGTTCTGTCTTGATGCTGATGAGAATACCTCTCTGGATTGATCTTGTATTTTAACACCCTGTTGTATTCCCCCTGCACTTATTCAACATACAGGAGCTAAATTGGGAGAAAATGTCTTTCTTAAAAAGATCAAAACCTCAGTAGGCTTTGAACCCTTAAATAATATGGAAGATCACAAGAAGCCCATTCAAGTCAGAAGAATCTGCTTATCACCTTGAATTACATCAGTACCGTCCTTCTCTTTATTGCCCTCAGAATGGGCAGAATCAAAGATAAAATAGCATAAAGAATGACACCCTGTGGCCTGCTGATTTCTGGCTGCCATTTGTATGTTAAATCACCAGCAGCTGTCACGATCAGAAAGTGTGGTAGTCCGCGTTGGAGGGGGTCAACATACACAGGCAAAAAATGAGGGCTTGTTTCCTTAAGGGAAGGAGGCAGAACAAAGCAGAAATGGAGCGGTATGGGCAGTACAGGTGGTGAATGAATAACTAAAAATGTTGTTTGAGGAATATGGGGCAAGTGCGTTATACATGTACATATCTTGGTACTTCTGCCCGCGTGTGTATTGGGTATTGCCTCTCAAAAACTGAATGGAAAATGCTTTTAAATGCCAGGCGTTTTTATTAGGTTTGTTTATGTGTGCTCATGTCATACAGTAGCTACCACAATAAGCAAAACTTTGGAGTTTCAGAAGGTTGCAGCTGACTCTCCTATTCAGGGGATAACACCATCTGCTTTTGGTTACCTGTCTTTGAACGAACTGGGGATCAGGCCATTCCTATGGAACCACCCCTTGGTCTGTACTCAGGCTGGAGAGTGGCTCCTTCGCAAATCACAACCCGAAAGAAATCAGCTGTTGAAAATAATTTTTAGCTAAAAATACTTCATGGCTGTCATGGTTTAGGGGTGGTAGTCCCCAGTTTAGTGTTCCTACTGAAACCACTCCAAACCATGCGCTGCTTACTCACCCTCTCCTCTCTCTCCCTCTCCCTCAGTCCTCCTTCTTCCCCTCCCTCTGTGGCAGGATGGAGAAGAGAACTGGAGGCACAAAAGGTAAAGATCGCGGGTTGAGATAAGAACAATTTACTGGAAACAGCAATGAGATAAGAAAATGAACAGTACCAGCAACAGTATTAACGAAAGTGTGCAAGATTCACGTGCAAATGCTCACCACTATACCATGTGGAGCCCGACAATACCCAACCGTGGCCACGCTACCCCAGCCTGTAAGGGAGCTCTTCCCCTCTTCCTGGGAAATGATGTGAGGTGCTCTGGAATAACCTCTGGGTCTGAGCCATGCCCCCCTCATGGCTACTGCAACGATTAGCCCTGACCTGGCTAGAACCAGGGCAAGGTCTCCAAACAATGATTTATAAAATTTCTGAGCAATCACAGGTCAAAGGGTGCTGGGTATATTCGACGTTTTTCAAAAGCAAGTAGCTACATTAAAAGAGAGCCTGACTTCCTTTCTCCCACAATTATGGATGCAGCATTTCCATCATCTTTATTTCAACATTAAGCTTTCTTTGTTCAACAAACAGAAGACACGTTTACAGATGTCTGCTGGGAGGGTACCGTGAATTTTTCTTCCTCCCTTAGCTGCCTATTTATGCAATCCATGCTGAGCACTGTTTTGCAGGTAGGAACTTAGGCATGAAACAATGTTGAATTCCTCCTGTTTGTAGATTGCATAACTTTCAACTGATGGGGTCTCATCTGATACATCTTTTAGCACTTCACTGGGAAGTGTCTTTCCTTGACAGCTTGCCACTCTTCAAGAAGGATCCTTTGCTTTTGTTCCTAATCTCTGCACAGCATTGCCTTCTCTTTGTTTGATGGATCCCTTCTCCAGAATTCACAATCTTTAATAAACACATCATCACACAAAATGCTTTCATCTATTCTTTAGATTTTGTAACATCTCTAGAAATTATTTTGCTCCTTTCTACGTGTTTTGCATAAAGTTGTCAGCAAATCTGTTTACTTCACTCTCAGAGGACTAAAGTTTTTACTTCCTAAAAAATCCCTTTGTTCTCCCAGTTCAGTAACTATTCATCAGATGGCTTGCACTCTTTGGTGGTGGTTTTTCAACCATTCACGGTGACAACTGAATTGATCATTCACAAGCCCAGGGCTCAGATATCCCACTGGTATCAGTGTAAAAGAAAAATCTAAGATCCACATTTTTATTATATGCAAAATACTTGCAGCAGAGTATTGAATTTTTACATTTCAGCATGTGTTACAAATTGACACCATCCAACATCCCTGTAAAAATATACTTGGCATTCTGTAGTATTTATAAAAAAGTTACTCACATGTATCATAAAAATTCTGCTTCATATTGTATGTGATTTGTTGATTAATGAAATGCATGCAATGAATCAGTCCAAAGACAAAATATCCTTTCTTACCCATACTTGGCTGTGGACATCAGATTTTTATTTATTAGTATTAGTAAAAAAATAACACATAGGATACTCACTTGTAGCAGTTTAATTATTAAAGTCAATAGTGAGATTTAGACAACCAAACAGAAAACCACAAGGGAAAATACTCAACAATGAGAACTGTGAACCTAATATATGTGGTATTGAAATTCAGTGGTACTTCATAGAAGATGTGAAGGAAAGATGGCCTGGTGACAGAGGGTAAGCAAGGATTAAAGAAAACTTGAAGATTAGAGCTTTTCTCCACAGAAATATCAGTTCTGGAATTTCACTACTTGTGGAAGAACAGAGATCGGTCTGGGGACTCATAACCTTCAGAACTAATGAAGACAAAATGCTCAAGCTTAAGAGTGGCTGACCTTTTGGAACTTTGCAAGTTTGAGTTGTGGTTGCATGCCGTAGCCTAGATTGATCCCATCCAAGTTTAGACATCAACACTGGGTGACCTCATTAGGATATGGCAGTAAATTGCTAAATAATACAGGGAAAGAGGGAACTGTACCAGGGAAAGCTGAAATTGCACTGAAATGACTGATGGTGGTGCTTACCTGGCCAAGGAGCAGTCAGGATTACACAGACTTCAAATGTTGATGGCTTCATTTAGGCACCAAAACTTCAATACAATAAACTCAATGTTAGAAGCCTTATCTTCTTAACTCCTAAGGCAGAGAGGTCTCTGAAGAGTTCAGAAGCTCTATATTGGCCAGAGAAAGCTTCACTTTTTAAATCTTGGCTAAACCAAGTAATTGTGTTCATACACATCAATCAGATCACAGAATCATAGAATATCCTGAGTTGGAAGTGACCTACAAGGATCATCAAAGTCCAACTCCTGGCCTGCACAGGACACCCCAAGAGTCACACCACGTGCCTGAGGATGTTCTCCAAATGCTTCTTGAACCTCTATCAGGATTGGTGCTGTGATCACTGCCCTGGGGAACCTTTTCCAGGGCCCAAGCATGTCCGGATGAAGAAACAACTTAAACTTCTCCTGACAGTTTCATGTCATTCCCTTGTGTCCTTGTAGTAAACCACTTGGACCTCATGGCTAAACTTTGGCTTAAACAGGCTGTTTTCAAACTAAACTAGAAACTGCCATTAAGAAATAGATCCTGCAGAATAGCAGTGCTTCTATGCCAATTTCTTTCCTGCACCATGAGCCAGCACTGTGCAGCCTCAGAACCCAGGAAGTTTACTCAGGAACTTTGTTCAGAAGCTTTTTCCAGGCACATCTGGACACGGAGACAGGCACACACACCCCCTCCCTATCCCCACAATGCCACAGATTTCCAGAATCCTCCAAGAAGCCTGTGCCTGCCCAGAACTGCTTCCAGAGGAGGTATTGGGGTGTTCACTGGAAGAATCAGGGTTGCCCTGCCTCAGAGTTGCAACAGTCCCGTCACTGGTCACCAGAGAGAAGAGATCAGTGCCTGCCCCTCCACTTTGCCTTGTGAGGAAGCTGTAGACAGCTATGAGGTCCCTTCTTCTCCAGTCTCCTCAGTCTCCTCTTCTCCAGGCTGAACAAGTCAAGTGACTTCAACTGCTCCTCTTATATCTTCCCCTCTAGACCCTTCATCGTCTTCATAGCACTTCTTTGGACACTTTCTCATAGCTTGTTGTGGTTTTGCAATGGTATTCCCCAGTTTAGTGTTCCCACCATGCACTGCTCCCTAGCTCCCCCCTCCCTCTTCCCCTCTCCTGCAGCGGGGTTGGAGAGGAGAATCGGAAGCACAAAAGGTAAAGATCATGGATTGAAATAAGAACAGTGTACTTGAAACAGCAATAAAATAAACCCAAACATAACAGAAACAATATTAGTAGCTCGGTGTAGAAGAGAGGTGAACGATCTGCATGTGATTGCTCCCACACAGAACCCAGGGCTGCCCTGACCACTCATTTCACCCCTGGCCCGACTGAAAGAGACCCCTTTCCTCCTCCTCCCCACCTCCTGCACATGATGTGGGGTGGTATAGAATAACCTCAGGGTCCTGGCTATGGGCCCTCCTGGCTACTGCAAAAATTACCCCTGTCCTGGCCAGAACCAGGACATAGCTTTAGATCTTTCGTATATTGTGGTGTCTAAAACTACACACAGTACTCAAAGTGAGGTCACACACAGGTGCTGATGCCAAAGTTGGAGCCCTTACCAGGGAGGTGGCATGTCCATCTCTGTGTAAGCATTGCTCAGCAATAGCAAAAATATCCCTGACTTATCAACACTGTTCACAGCACAAATCCACAACCACAGCCCCATACCAGCTGCTATGAAGATTAACTCTACCCGAACCAAAACCAGCAGAAAATTCAATTTCTTTTTTTTAACATTTTAGTTACTTCTAACCATTATTTTAAAACAGAAAATAACAGCTAAATTTTTAAATCAACAACAGAAACTCAAGTAGTTACCGCAGTTCATTATTAGCTTGGAAGAAAACAGAGCAGCCACTATTTCCCTAATTGTCCTTAAAGTCATTATTACATATGCAAGTACAATTTGGTGCTCTCCAGAGCCTTTTCCTCATTACACTCTGTGATTCACTAAATTACACGATTGTGATTAGTGCTGCAATGGGTGTCCAAGTGGTATCAGGCAACTACAGGGCTCCTTTTGCGGAGGTCAATTTAATTACATTGTGCATGACAGAAACCAGGCCAACTGAGTACTGCCTTTGCCATCAGCAATTGACACCTGAGTGTTAATGAGCTGGTAATTAAGAGTTGGCACAGACAGGCACATTCTAGTGTTTGGGACTGGGATTACCATATGCTTCGATGTCTCTATGCTAAAAGCCTGAAGTTATTCATTTTCTAAAATATATGGGATTCTAAAATATATGGGATTCTAAAATAAAGGGAAATTGTGGCGTTTGCAAATGACAAGCGAGGAAACACTTTTAATCAGGACTGAATGCTGCCTGTCATAATCTTCTGAGAAATCCCCGCCTCCTACTCGTAATCATTTTGCCACCATTTTGCTTTTCATAATACATGTGGTATTGGGGTAGTGTGGCCAGGTTTTGGTAGCAGGGTGGGGGGAGGAGGGGAGGCCTCCAGGAGTGGCTTCTGTGATAACAGACTGAAGAAGAAAGGAAAAAAATGTTATTGCACAGTTGTAAATGCGGCCAGAGAAGAGCAGGGTGAGAACATGTCAGAGGAACAGCCCCGCAGACACCAAGGTCAGCGCAGAAGGAGGGGAAGGAGGTGCTCCAGACACCAGAGCTGAGATTCCTCTGCAGCCCCTGGTGCAGACCATGGTGATGAAGCTGTGCCCCTGCACCCCATGGAGATCCATGGGGATGCAGAGATCCACCCACAACACATGGACACCCATGAAGACCCATGCTGGAGCAGGCTCCTGGCAGGGACCTGCAGATCCATGGAGGGAGGAGCCCACACTGGAGCAGGTTTCCTGGGAGGATTTGTGACCTTGTGGGGGACTCATGCTGGAGCAGCCTGTCCTTGAAGGTCTGCACCCCATGGGAGACTCACCCACATTGCAGCAGTTTGTGGAGAACAGTTGCCTGTGGGATGGACTCACGTTGGAGAAGTTTGCAGAGAACCGTCTCCCATGGGAGGGACTCCAGGGTGGAGCAGGGGAAGGACTCCTCTCCCTGAGCAATGGCAGAAACAACCTGTGATGAACTGACCATAAACTCCATCTCCTGTCTCTCTGCTCAGCTGTGGGGGAGGAAGTAGAGCTGGGAATGAGGGAGGGGTAGCAGGAAGGTGGTGTTAAGATTTTACTTCTCATTATCCTTCTCTGATTTTGTTAACAATAAATTCAATTAATATTCCCAGTTCAAACCTGTTTTGTGACTGTATTTGGTGAATGATCTCTCCCAGTCCTTATCTCAACCCATGAGCCCTTCATTATCCTTTTTTTTTCCCTGTCCAGTTGCAGATGGGAGTGCTGGAATGGCTCTGGTGGGTGCCTGGCATCCAGCCAGGGTCAACCCACTACACATATTTACCAATACATGCTCACACTGGAAGTGCCTATAATCAAAGGCATGTTTTAAAGTTTGTTTCTAAGTAAAGAAGCATTGTTATTAATTTCTCTACTGCTGTTTGGCCTAGAAAAATTTAATCAGAGCTGAACCTGTATTAAAACATCTTACTTACAATTTAGAGACCGATGCAATATCTTTCTCAAAGAAATGAAAAACCAGAGTTGGTAAGCATTAACATGCCTTTTATGACTAAGAAGCTGTAAATACAGAAATGTTAGTTGTACTGTTCCTGCTTTTTTTTTACTGATTTCCCTAAGTTGTTACAGTATCTTTTCCATTTTTAAAATGAAATCTTGTGCTCCAGTCTCTTCACAATATAGCTTTATAGAAAAGTCATGTATCTCTGCACTTCTAAATATTCTTGAATCTTTGGTGTCATTCGTAATATTGGTTTTAACTTTTTGTGATGCTTTTGTCAGCCAAACATCGATTTCGAGGCTGTTCCTAGAAAAAGAGCAAGGCATGGGTTTGTCTGCAGTGTTTCATTTAGGGAGGGTGGAGTGGCTGGCTGCTTGTGCAGAAGGTAGCGGGAGAGGCAAATGGCAGCTCTGCTGGGGTTGCTTTCCCAGCACCTTTACTCTCCTTTGGAAACAATCTCTACAGACTGTCCAAATTTATGAAGAAGAAAGAAGGTGACAAAGGAGTGTGATCTTAAGGAGAGCTGAAAAGTGACTGGCATGAAGAAGAGTGCGATGACAACTCAGTAGGGGGAGGTGGTGAAGGAGACTGGAAAATCAGAGAGAAGAAAAAGCTATGTGGTAGGGAAATCACCTCTGAAACATAATCCCAGAAACATAATTCCCAAAAAAACATAATCCCAGGAAAATCAGAGAGTTGGAGAAGGAGAAGCTGTGTGGCAGGTAATTCACATCTGGAAGATAACTCCAGAAAATCAGTACTACCAGCACTCGTGATTATGTTGCAGATATTTCAATTTTAATTTATCATCATATTCCTCAAGTCCTGTGACTCTTTGCAGCTCAAACTCAAAATAATATATATTTGTAACTATCAGAGAGATTTTAAGCCAAGTACATAAACCGAGTAAGGAAAATCAAAAACATTGCAAAGATTTTTAGCATTTTTATGAGTTCCATGAGGAACTCTGCATGTTCAGCGTAAGGGGTGTTACAAAAAACCTGATTTCTGTGATGCAGCATGTATAACATTCATGGCTATAATTTCTGTATCTCAATTTTGTTATATAGCAGGGTGATATGATACTGTCAAGCCCAAACAATTCATTATTGGGTTCCACGAGGGACCCTGGCTGTGCACCCCAATCTTTAAAACTATGGTTCCCTTGTAGCAGCTACAATTCTTTCATGTGCTCAGACTGACTCAGTGCAGTGGCTTAGACAATTTTCTGGTGGCTTTACAGATCCACAGACCGTTCACATCAGGTGAAAAATATAGTAACTTTACTGAATCTCAGTTGTGGGATTAACTCCTAATTTTCTTCTGTGGAGGAGGTTGTTTTATTCTTAATGCAGCTGAACCCTCTGTAGGACATACAGCCTTTTATATGCAGATTGCTATAATTATGCTTTGAAATAGCTTTGAATTCCCCGTGGCTTAAAGGAGAACATGAAAGGGCAAATGGTAGGCTGAGCTGAAGGATATGAAAGTGGCATGTATGTCCATCTAAAGTTGTGATAGGACAAGGGGGAATGCCTTTAAACTGAAAGAGGGCAGGTTTAGATTAGCTATTAGGAAGAAATTCTTCACTGTGAGGGTGGGGAGACTCTGGAACAAGTTGTCCAGAGAAGCTGTGGATGCCCCATCCCTGGAAGTTTCAACACCAGGCTGGATGGGGCTTAGAGCAACTTGGTCTAGTGAATTTGTCTGTTTGGGGCTTTTTAAAAACCTAAGTGACTGTATTTCAATTAGCACCTAAAGTCTTCAGGCCAGGCCCCGGGTTTAATGGGGGTGTGTGGGGTGAGCTGTCCCCGATGGGCAGGGCAGGGTAGGGTTGATGGCACCCCTGGAGAGCATCAGCCTGGTGGGTAAGGGATTTTACAGCAGGGGGAGAAGGAAAGGCCTGATGTGGAGCTGTAGCTGTGATCAAGTGGGTCTGCTAGACACGAGCAAAGTTGGTGGTGGGCTGGGGAGAACGGTGCTGGGGCTTGTGGCTGTGGGCTTGGCTTGGGACAAGGCATGGAGAGATCCCTGGAACTGCTGGGCAGCAGTGCTGAGCTGCTGTGGCTGAAAACTTGAGCTCTTTTGTGCTGTGTTCGTGTTCAGAGGTGATGAAAACAGGTTAGAGCAATAAGCAATAGGAAATCTGAGCTAATAGGTGGCTCCTGGGCTAGAACTGCCCCTGCTGAGGAGGCTGGTTCAGCTGGAGGTGGCACAGGTGACACCATTTGTTCATGCCCTGCAAAGGCACCCCGCCCTTACACAAGGCTTAAAAACCCCAAGCAACCTCCCTAGATCCCTCCAAGATGCTGTAATCAAGGGTTGCTGTAGGCTTGGAGCACTGGAGTATTACTACAGGTGAGTTTCCCTTCAAAGCACCATCAAATATTGAACCTCAGCTCCGGGGTATTTTTTTTTGGTTGATAAAAGCCAGCCTGTGTTCTCTGCTTATTGGTATGGCTCTGAAAATACTAAAAATAGAGGCATAATAAATGATGAAATGGAGCTGAGCAGAAAATAACTGCTTTGGAGGTAATATTTTCAGAATCTTGAAATTCTGTTTGTATATTGGTAAAAGTTTTTTATTTTTTTAAAGGGTAAAGCAGTAGGAGATTTGCTTTGGCTAAAGACAGGCTGAAAGCTAAGAATTAAAGAAACTTGCTCTGCCATGGTAGAGTGGTGATGGCTGTGCACAAGCTTTAGAAATATCCCTGCTTTTTCATTCAACATCCACAGAAAGCCACTGCCTTGATCTAGCCAGTTTGAAGACTTTAACAGAAACCTTCATTTTCCTCAAGTACTTGAAAATGGATTATCTCAGTTCAGAGGTTATAAAGAAACAGTGAGAAGACTGAACACGTACTAGGATTTGGTTGTGCTCTAGCTCGATGTGTTTAACTGGTACTATTATTGAATTGTTTGTGGTTTGGTATGGCTTGGAGCTGGAACAGAAAATTGTGGTAGTTCTGGGTGTTTGAGAATGGTTTAAATACTTTACAGATATTAAGATTGTTACTCTTGGGTGGATGAACTATTTACAGCATCTCTCCAAACTTTTTTTGATTGCATGTCTGTAACAGGAAGAAATGTCTGTGTTATAAACTATACACATGCACTACTGTGCTAATACATTATGAACATTATAAAACATACCTTATTTTTCTCCCTTTCTAATTTTATGTAAAGAAGAAACAATCGTATTTTAAAAAAAATTATTTATTAAGTAAGTTCACAAAAAAAGATTTTGTGCATGCCAGTGGATTGTCTTGCACACTCCCCGGGATGGGATGCATTTACCTCACTTTGGGGACCATTGACTTAGGGTATTTTTATAGCTGACCAACTAAAGAAACTAGCTCTCAGCGTGGTAGAAACAAGCAATGGTATAATTTAAAGTGGTCTTTATGACTGTATAGTTCATTCTCCTATTTCTAGCATGCTCATTTCCTTCCCCTTTTTCTCTGTATTTGAATTCTTCACTAGATTATCAGCTTCATGAGGTCATATATCTTAATTCAAATTCACTGGCAGTGAGAACGGAATTTGTCTTGGAAATATTAAATGAACTTAGATATATGCTTTCCTATGATCATTATCTTGCAACTGCTTCCAGAGTTCAAGTTTTGCAAAGGCAAGGGAAGTTTTAATGAAGTTTGCAGCAACAGCTGAGGTCTTGGCTATTTAAAGTTTTTTGAAGGGATTTTGAGATCAAGACCTAGTAATTTCTGGGAAACTGGACACAAGCTGGTATATTGAAGTTCAGTTCTACTTTCATTTTTAGGTGCTATTTCTTTTCTCTGCTGTTAGCTGTTCTTCTGCAATGAAAAAAGTGAAAAGAACACCAATATGAACAATACATTTTCTTCCCCTCAACCAACAAGTCTCTGGCAGTGGGAAGAGAAAGGGAACTTAGTGAGAAGTCTGATTTTTTTCCAATAAGATCTCATATCTTGGAATTATTTGGTTTGTCTTTTGCTTTTAGCCAAGGAAATGATTTTTAAAAAGTTGTCTTTGGCCTACCACTTTAGAAAACTGCATGAAAATCCCCATGGAAATAAGAAGGAAGTAAGCTGTATGTTTTCATTCTGAAAGCGAATCCTTGCTTCCAACAGATAGGTGGTAGCTTCACTCATCCTATCAAATGAGAGATGAGTAATTAAGAAGGTATATTTCCATGTTTAGCAGCTCATTGGTCCTATAACCTCACAAAAGCCAGCTGTTGCAGTCAGGGTGTACTTTAGAGGCATAAAATCAAAAGGAAAGATAATGCATGTCCACTCTAACGCAGTGCAGGGATCTTTGAGCCTAGCTCAGGTGTCTCCAGCATGAAATTCTGTCCTCAGTAAGGAGTTTTCCTCCTTGCCCCCCAGGATAGATGCAAACTAGTGCCAGTTTTATTTCTGGGACCTGAACTGGTGTCTTTGCAGGGCAGTACCTGTGCTGACTCTTTTTATTGACCTCTTTGAGATGATTCAACTGATATGTACAAACTGATGTCTGCATGCTGTGTGGTTCCTGATAGACTCTGCTTAGTAGAATAACCACTGCAGAACCCCTGTATGTAGAGCTTTTAAAAACTGGATTCCAGAATGGAATTCCTGAACACCAGACCTCTCCAGTCAACTGACAGAGAATGCTGACTGGAAAGAGGATACCAGTGTCTACTCGTTACGTAGGAAAGCAAGGATTTAGACAATTCTCATGCGAACTGGCATTGAGTTCAGATGGTGTAAATTGTAAGAGGTGACATTTCAGGGAATAGTTTGGGTGCTTAGTGTTTGGAGTAGTGCAATCACAGTGCAAGACATGTTTTGTGGATCAGGCAAGCTGAATGTGATATTATGAGTATGTAATATTAAGTTGCGACTGGACATGGAAGTGAAACCATATATGACGTTCTGGCAGCTGCTGCACTCTTGGATATATTTCACTTTTCCCAGAAAAGAAAGAGGGAAAAAGTGCTCCTTTCCTAATGTGCTCAGACTGAGGAAGGCTCTGGTGAACAAAGTAAAGTGGTCGGCTAGAGAGAGAGGCAGCAGGTGGAGATGCTGCTTTCAGTGGGGAGCTGCTGGCCAAACCCAAGTGCAGGAGGGGGGACAGGCTTTAAAAACCTAAGAGAGGGTTGTCTGATGGCTGCTGAACTTAAGGAAGGGCTGAAAGCTGTTTGGCTAGTAATCAGGACTGTGAGGGACCCCTACCCTTATCTCGGGGATGTGAGTAGAGAGAAGGAAATGTTTCTCCTACCTCAGCACTTTCTTATTCTGATGACCCACTGGATTTATTTTTTCTTTCTGCTTACATGTTGCCTTGCGAAATGATATCTTGGTGCATTCTGATATGATATGGTTTGAATATCTGTGAGCCTGCTCTCTTTGAAGAGTCATAAAAGGATTAGGCAGCCACCCCTCTAAGTTGTGCTGAGCTCAGATCTCAGTATGATTCTGGATTTTGTTTCAACCTGGTCCATTTCTGCTAAAGCAGAGAAGAAACTGGAGTCAAGGAATGGGAGTTAAGTTCTTTCAATAGCAAAGATGCATTCTTGGAAATTTAAGTTACAGATGCTTGGCTATTTACCTCTTGTCATGTGGGCGGTTTTGTGTCTTCTGGTGCGTAAAAATCTTGTTTTCCTTTATTTAAGAAAAAGACTACTTTTAAATTGCCTACAGATTTCTTTTCCATTCATGGAGGGTATGGTTTCTGAACTTTTCTGATGAAAATAACCTTACTTAATTTGAAAGAAATTGCATTTCATACTGCTGTCTTTAAAGCACCTGGTTATTGTTGTTGCATACAATAAAACTGCTGCTTATAAGTCTTTTTCTGTGAAAATGCCTTTAATCATGCTGGGGAGAAAATTATTTTCCTTAGTGCTTGCTTCTTGCTTAATATTTATCTTCCCCACTACATTTGTGAGCTCAGATGTAGGTAAACAAGCAAGCCATTGGGAGGTTCAAGAATCAATTTAATGATTGCAGCCCTTATCCACCCTTTTTATTGTTGAGACTACTTTATACTTTGGGGATGCCACACTGATGGCTGTGTGGGCTGGTATGGTTGCACCTCACTCACCAGTGATTTGTTTCTTTGAAAAAACAGTGCTTGAGAACTGACTGTGTAGAAATGAAGGTAGATGTCAAGACTGAAGCTCTTTGTTCCTTGCCCTCTTACAACAAAATATGAACACATGGGCTGGTAGGTCCCTCTTGCAGGGTGATATCTCCAATGGGCTCAGTCCCACGGCTTGCAGATAATTTCACCATACATTACCAAGCAATTGACTGACTTTGATTAGCCTCAAATGCACTTGAGGCTTAAGATGTCGCCTTGTAGCACATGGTAAGATGTTCATCCCTTGGACCTCTTCCAGTTTCTTACAGATGCTGTAGGATAAATGAGCAAATGTTGGATTTTGATGACTGAAGTGAAACCCTGGTAATTTTACTGTTAGACTGATTTTTGTGGGCAGAAGAAATAGATGTACAACTCACAAGCTATGCCCTATCCATTCTGATCCTTCCTTACTGTTTTTTAACAGCAGTAAACTTAAATCTAAATCTGAGATCTTCACCCTCTCCTCTCGAATCCCTTTCATCTCTCCTATCCTCATTTGCCTTTGACAAACCATCCTTCCTTTTGCTTTGGCTCATAAGACCAGATTGTCTTTGATATGAGAGCTGTGTCTCTGGTGATAGGCAAGAATTGTGAGGCAGGTTCATGTGCCCACTGATTTACAAACCAACATTCCTCTGCGTAGATCAACAAGGTACCCTGTGCAGACTTGCCCAGAAGCATACAAGGTTGTGAAATGCCTGCAGCTTGCTTAGCTTCCCCCTTTTGTATGTTGGGATCCATCAGTTCTGTTGATTTTTGGTATCACAGGAGAGAAACTGTGGTACTTAATGATTCAGATCCTGGGCAACAACCATGTGAAAGAATTTACATGCCTTTGCATGCGAGAGTTACATGCTTTGGGATGTTTCATGCAACTGTTCTCTGAAAAAATCAGAATAAAATGCTGCTTAGTAAATTAGGTTACATGCTAAGAGTTGTACAGCACTCAGAGCAGGAGAGAGGATGGATTTCCACGTGCTGTTATGAGCATTCCTCATCACATTGAATGGGTTTTCCCATTCCTTTTGTCATTAATCCCTTGCTCCTGAAGGAATTGAGCAGAACATCACCTGAGCTCCTGTTCCATTGACCAGTTGACCCAAAGCCTTGAAGTTCTTTTTAATTACCCTGGTATCCTTCTTATCAACATCACCACTGCCAACCTGGACAGCCAAGAGTGGATAATAATCAGAGGGCTGATTATATTAATTATAACAATTATTGTATAGCTAGGAGAGAGCTGGAAGAAAATTGTTAGCCTAGATGGGGAAGTACATTCTGTTTCTTCCTCTATTTCTATCAGTGAAGTGAACAAGTAGCATCTGCCTGTGGATCACTTAAATTCCTTAATTCCAGGAACAAGGAGTACTATGCAGCCTATGAAGCAACAGCATGTGTTTGAGTGACCTGATAACATTGTTTCTGCTTAGGTTAATGGCAGTAGTTTGAAGAGTTAATTTTTAAAATAGCTTTTTTATGCTACATTAATCTTGTAAAACTCTGTTTACAAAGATAAAATATACAAAACTTTTTTTTAAAGAAAAGCTCTTCACAGTGAATATTTCAGACTGACTACAAGGGAAATGTGCAGAAAATATGAAAGCTAACCAGAAGAGTGATAGTCTTTTTCATAAGTTTCATTACATACCTGGTGAGAAATTAGAAGACAACACTACTTTTTTTGATATTTGTTCAGGTGGATTATGATTAAGGACGAGTGGAAGGAACTAAACCTTCAGAATACTGCTGTCCTTGAAAGGAGGAAAAGACTGGTAAACTTCAATCCTTGCAATGTTGACCCTAGATTGTAACTAGCAGTCCTTGCAAAATAGCAAAAAGGAAAGAGAAGGAAGTGACAAGAGTAACCTGTGCCATTCAATAAGATGATGTGAACTTGCAGGATGTATTTGCACATACAGCAATACAATTTTTTAAGAAAAAGAAATTGTTTTATTCACAGTTCGTTCTTAACTCTCTAGACATCTGAAGAACCTGATGCTGCATAACATTAAGTTTGTATATTGAATTTGAAGTTCAGTGTTTAATTTCTGGTATAACTTTGGATTGTACAATTGTTTTGAAATAAGCCTTGGCTGAACACGGTTTGAGCTGCATCACTTGTGAGGAGCAAAAGAGATGATTGCTGTATCTCAAAAGTATGGAAGACATGTAGTGGAGCAAAGAAGGCACTAATGTGCTCAGAACAAATATGTATATAACTGACATTGTAGAAGTATTATAGAAAGAGAACAGTTGGGAATTTATTTACATAACCATAAAGCACTTCCTATCCCGGAAAATGTGCTGGACTGGAAGAAGTTGCAAGTTATTTAATATGACAGAACAAAAATCTAGCTGCTGCTGAAAACAGAAGGCGAAAACACGGAATGGACGGGTGATATTTAATGAACAGTAGCTGTGTATTATTGAACATCAGAAAAGGATCTATATAGCCGGATTAAAGACAGATGACCTTTTTAAAGTTTAGTTAACCTTTTGGTCACTTTTGAGAGTTATCACT
Source organism: Ptilonorhynchus violaceus (assembly GCA_013397565.1). Classification (NCBI taxonomy): domain Eukaryota; kingdom Metazoa; phylum Chordata; class Aves; order Passeriformes; family Ptilonorhynchidae; genus Ptilonorhynchus; species Ptilonorhynchus violaceus. The sequence goes on from VZRJ01006789.1 coordinate 61,575, forward strand.
TATGAAGATAAAGGTCAAGCTGGAGCTTGGTCTTCATATATTATTTTTTCCTGTGATGAAAGGTATGCCCTTCTGTTCTGCTTTCTTAAGGAGCTGTAGGAGGAGCTCTGTCTAACAAGAATAGTGTGTGGAATGCTTTTATGTTTTCCTAATCCTTGTCAAAATGATTTTGAAGAGGGAGTCCTTCTGTACTAAATGGATGGTCCTTGATCTTTAATCTTTTCGGTATCTTCCTGTTAGTGTAAAAAAAAAAAATTGTGAAAGAGATCAATGTTTTAGATAAATTGATATATTACTTCAAAATAATTGCTCAGAGTTGCACCAAGTAATCCTTGTTTTTGGGTGGGAAGACAGACAAATTGTGCCCATGAACTCCAGAATAAAACCCAGTAATTTTGTTACAGTTATGTGCGGATTAATGGGTATACAGACTCCTCATTAGTCAGTTGTTTGTGAACATGGTACACTGGTTTATAGCTACTCCAAAGAAGTCCATGGCTAGTCCTTTACTAGGAAACCTATCCAACAGTTGCTGATTCTCTGACAGGTTATTGGTTTCGTGTCATGTGGGGGTTTTTGCCTTTGTTTTTTTGGTTTGCTTGTTTGTTGTTTGATTGTTTTTATTATTATAATTTTTTTATTTGCATCCTTTAGTCCAGCATTTATGTAAAACTGGAGGCTTAGTTCAGGCAGCTGTTTGACTAGTTTCAGCATTTAGGTTGCTGACAGAGGTAGGCAGAACACTTTCTGAATTTTGTAAGGCTATTTTCATCTACCCGTTTTTAGCTGGCAGAGGATCAAAATGAAAATGAAATTTTGCATCACACGGGAAACAGATGCATATATGACTAAGTATCCAAGTATTTAGAATACTTACAGAATAAGTATTCCATGGAAGCTGAATAGTTCTCTGGAAAGTGAACTTCATACCCAGGGAAGAGGGATTGTGGGTGAGAGATACTAAAGGTGAGACTTGTGCTTTTCCTTCTACCTCTCATGAGAGCAGCAGACAGGGACTGACAGTAGTTTTGAACAGAAAGACTATCATGCATAGAAAATAAAGAACTGTTCTCTAAGTGCAAATAATGAAATATCTGGCAATGATGAGTTTTTTTTTTTTTCTGAAAGTCAGTGTTTTTTGGAGACACAATGGATATGGAATTGTAGGTTAAGAATGCAGGAAGGGCTGAAGGGCACTCGCTCTTTCCTGCACTCTATCACTGACAAGGCTAGCTAAGAGAAAAACCTGATTGTCTTCCCATTGCATCCAACCAGTTGCTACGTCAGGTCTAACCAGGGATCTTTCCACCCTGCTGCCTCAGAGCTTGCAGCATTTGCTCAGGAGGTGCAAGGAATGCATCACACAGAATTCACACTGTTACCCTTGACCAGCATCAGTCCATCCGGGAGTTGTGTCTGGGCAGTCACACTGCAATGGTCACGCCACCTCTGCAGATTTGCTGATTTTTGGCAGTGACTTCCAAAATTTTGATGAAAATCTGCATGAATTGCTTTTAACTTCATTTAAACCTCCTTCATGATGACACTGCTGGGGGATGTCTTGTTCTTCCCCCTTGCCCTGCTGTAGAACAGAGTAAATCTCCTTTTCAACTTCGTTATGCTATGTGCAATTTTGTAGGTTGCTGCTCTCTCTCTCCCCTAGTTTTCAGATAGCAAACTAATCTACTGAATCCTCTTCTAAAGAAGGTTTCCACATATCGTTGATTATCCTCACAACATTTTGCATATTTTCTCTTTTTTCCATCTTTCTGAAATGGGATTAATAGAATTGTATGCATTATGAGATCTTAAATGTCTGTATGGTCTTTTGGAGGGATAGCTTGATGCTTTTTGGTTTACTGTTCCTAGTAATTTCAAACCTTCTATTTGTCTGCTTTTGAACAGTGAGTTAATTCTAGTATTTTTCCTCAGTGGTAACTCCCTCCTTAATTTGTTTTTGTGAGGCAGAAACCATTTTTTTTCCTCCATGTACATCTTTGCATTCATCTGTGTCTTCACTTATCTGTTTAAGGTACTCCCCAACCTGTCACAGTAATCCTCAGCTCTTAAACAGTAAACTCTGTATCCTGTTGTCCTTTCTCTTCATCATCTTCCTCTCTACCCCATCTTGATCACTTGAGTGCACTGAGCAGTGAAGAACCATATATATTTCAAGGACTGACTTAGCAACTGCTTTGAAAGGGCAATTTACTTTTTTCATTAATAAGTGATCAAAAGATAGGAAACGAAGGGTGGGATCCTCTCTCATCTAATTACAACTCAGTTTCTTTAGGAGCCTTTAATGAGGATTTGTGACAAAAGCTTCTAGGAAACATAAGTATACTTTATTGACAAGATTATCCCTGTGTTCCATGACCCCTTTGAAGGGCTTCAGCTCGAACTGAGAAGTGATTTCTTATCCTAAACAAATCAGTCTTCTTTCCCTGGTTTGTGTCTGCTAATTTTCTTTATTTTTTTTTTCATGGGTTTTTCTCTTTGCTTTGCACACAAGGGGTGGATTAAAATTTACTGTTCTTTTGAAACCAGTTTTAAAGATTCTTATATGGCAAACAGACACAACTCCTCTTCTGTATGTGCTCTGCCAGCGACAAGTTACAGGCTGCAGTTATTCAGAATCGCTGTATTCAGATTCCCTTGGGACCATTTGGATGAGCAGTTGAGTGGCTGTCTGTCATTTGTCTTTTATGTACATTCTGTGAATTTGTTCTAAGATGTTTTCCACTGATAACTGGGTCAGGTGTTCAGATTCAGCTATGAAATAACAGTGTTGGCAATGCAGCGAAAATGTGAGCGAATGGCTCTGAGGACTGTGCTGCAATAGCCTGGTTGCTGTGGTTAACATAATCTCTTCCTGTGTGTATATTAAAATGCAGACAATCTTGTAAAGCTTTGGCTACATTTAAATGAGGACTGCCATGTCCAGCAAATGAATGAGGTTTCCTACACAGGGCAGGGCTTTCTCCTCCTGGCTGTTTGGCTGGGCTGCCTCTGGCTGCGCTGACTGTGTGAAGGGATGTGAACCAGCAGGGATAGATGTATGGAGTGGACTGGGAGGAGCTGAGGACTGCATGTGCATGCTTGAAGCATATCAATGCACCTTTTGTCCTTTCCGTTTATTTTGGTTTAATTTTAATCTGATTCCATGGGCTGGCTGTCTGCTTGACGGCAGTGTAAGGGGTGCTGTGATTTAGGTTCACCCAAAAGGGACCCAATGTCCACCCCACTGTGCAAAATAAGGCACAGTAAATATGTATGTTTGAAAGCTTTTTAAAGTGCATTTCCAATTTGCTGATCCCTGAATGCTGAAGCACCTGGAGTTCTGAAGGATACTGTTGTAAAGTCTGCTTCAGTTCTGGGCAGGACAGATTGACCCTGAGATTATCTCAGCTGGTTAGAGCATGGTGCTAATGATGCCAGGGTTGTGGGATTGATCCCTGTCTAGGCCATTCACTCAAGAGTTGAAGGAGCCTTCTCAATCCCTTCCAGCTCAGAGTATTCTGTGACTGTGGAGGAGCTTTGAGGAATTTTTCATTAACTGTGTTTCTTCATGGACCTGTTCTTCTCGTGTGTGTGCAAAAGGATGACTCCAGACTCTCTGCTTTCTCATGTTATGGGCACCCAAAGTGGGGTGAGGATTTTTTTACAAAACTGTGGCTAAAGTCTTGTTATAGACCTTACCTAAAGACCAATAAAAACTGGCTTTGATCATGGAATTACAAATGCATCTGTCTAGGCCGAAATTAGAAGCAGTTTTGCCCAAGTAAGAGGTGCCACAGTGGACATTTATATGTTTTTATTTATAAATTTTGTTGAATATGTCCTTTTGATTCCACATACTTGATACTGTTGTTTTGGAATATAGTCTCTGTAGGCCTTTGTTAAGGAGTTTTGGTAATGTAGTTCTTAGAAACTCCTTTTTCTTCTAGAAAATAAAAAGTAGGAACAATTCAACTGGTTACATCAGTTCTTTGTTATTTGGCTTTTCTTCTTTGGTTAGAAAAACAATAAGGTTATGAGTTACTCATAATAATGGAAAGGTCTAGAACAATTTGCATCAACTGTTCTTCAAAATTAGAAAAGAGGAAATGCATGTAAATTGCAGACTGTTGTGCCAGACTTCATATTGATGGAAATGAACTTTGATAAGTCTTTAGTTGCACAAAGCAGGATTTACAATGGAAATATGAATAGACATTTGAATCTACAGCATGTTTTTGAGGTGCCACTCACATGTATTGTTTTATTGTTAAGAGTTTCTTGTTTAAATGTGACAATCTCTTATAGTTTTATCCCAATTCTTACCTTTAGAGGTCTTCAAGCTTTCTTAATTCTCTGTTCTGTATTATCTGTATTTATTTGATGACGTAGTAAAAATAAAACATTGCTAAACATGTCTAGGCCATAGAATTGAATTGACCTCTTCCTAACTAGCAAGACTAGGACAAAAAGGTAAGTAAGTAAGTTGATGGTGACCTTTTCTGGAATGGCAATCAAAATGAATGGGGTGCATTTTAAAGTGCTGAAGTAGAAGATTACATGACATAAATGGAACAAAAAACCTCAAAGGAATGCATGCTGATCTTTGCATATTAAAACCCTGCAAAAGTAAATATGTGAAAAGATTATATAGAATAAAACACTCTGTACTTCATGGCTTGTAGAGATCTCTGCAGCACTTTAAACAGCAGAAATGCAAGCAGAGAAACCTTTATTTGTTTAAGACTTTTACAAAAGCCTTCTAATATCTGATGGTCAAAAAGGCCTCCAGGCATAACCAGGAGCATAACCACTGAAACGGGTGGTAGAGTTCCATGTGTTGCTGTTGTTTTCCAAGCACTTTAAACCCAGAGCAGTACATGCTGCTGCCTGTGCAGGTGCAGTGTACCCACAGTTCTTTAACTGGACATGTGGATGTGAACATGTGCTAATTAGCTGATAGGCTATGTCAGGTAAGGAAGTTTTCTTGGAAAAAAGGCAATTTTGACTGTAAAGCATTGGCATAGTACTTGTAATGGTATACAGTGTTTTCCACACCTCCACAGTACCTCACAATGGGATTTAAGCACTTCATCAAAAAGGAACGTAATTTAATTGCATTTTCATGTCACTAGCTTAAGTCACATGCAAAGATTCAAAAGTAACTTGTTCTAGTAGATATCTGGCAGTGCTGGTCTTAACATATTTTTTTTTCCTCTTAATGTTGGTCTGAATTAGGAGTGTCTTTAAATAAAACATCTGCATCTTAATGAATGCTGAGCAGATTTATGCCCTTTATCTATCCTTTGACCTTAATCCTTATAACTCATCTGCATGTCCAATTCAGAAATTCACATTAAGTCACTTATTCTGTCTTTCCCTTTTCTTTGGAGTTTGAGTGAGATAGGGTAAATAATGTATGATACAATTTTTCCTGTGTAGACAGCTCCTCCCCTCTTCCCCTAAAGTTCACATCATCATTATCAGCTTAACATTTTATTAATAAAAGACAGTCTAGTCTTTCTAAAAGAAAAGATATTATGGAGAAAAATGGAAAAGCAGGGTAATTGAAACAGTTCTTATTACATTTGTTGGAAATTAATTATGTTGGTGTAAGACCTCCAAAAACTCACTTGATGAGACTCTTTAAAGGGATACAGTTTTTCATGTACTCTGAGTGAGGCACATGGGAGAAACTCTGACAACAAAAGAAACAACACAAAACTTTACTGGCAACTTGAGAAAATCAGAGAACTTTGACAAAAGTTTAGAGCAGCATTCAATCAATATAAAACAAAGCATTAACTTTGGCCCATTCAACTTTAGCGAACTCCACGCCTATTCAATTTTAAGCTACTCAAAACTCTGAGAAGAGAGAATTAGAAGAAGAAAGACAGAAAAGATACAGAAAAGAACAAGTATAGCTACCACTCCTGGTTCCAGTGGCGGTCAGTTGATAGAAATTCCAAGAGGAGGTGGAGTCAAGACATGTGCTTGCCTCATGCTTCAGTGTAACTATCCTTTGGCTTTCCTGGGCCTGTCCCCCAGGTGGGACTTCTGGTCATCTTGCCACTCTGGAGCTGGCTTGGGGCTCCAGAGGTGGGTTTGGAGCTATGCCTCTGGTGTGCCAGGGATTGGCAGCCACTGCAGGGCTGGGATACAGGCTCTGGGACCATCACCTCACCAAAGGCAAGGCCTGACCTGCCCCTTCCCCCACATATGCACCTGAAATGTTTTGAGCCAGCAATCTCCTTCAGCTTCCTTCAGAAGCTCTCCTTCTCTCACAGCTGGACTTGGCAGGAGCAAGTAATAGTTGTGTTCATGAAACTTAGTTTGAGTAAAATAATTTTTGAATTAAGGCCATCAAATCTATTACTAAGCTTAACTCTTGAATTGTCACTATTTGCAAAACAGCAGGTGGGAGATATGTTAAACTGAATTCTACCAAAGACGTGTCAGTGTTTATTAAAATCTCTTGGAAAATAAGATTCCCTTAATGTTTTAACTGATTGCTACAAGGATAAGCTTTCCTCAAACATTTTTCTACTCACTGAGAGAGACATGAAATACTGCAAAAGAGATCATCAGCTGCCTTATGACAGCAGTTGCTTCATTACCTGGCTCCTGATTCAGGCCTCCCCATGAAGTACTTCACTCAATGCTGTTACATCTTACGGTGTTTGCTCATTGTCAGTTTCTGCCCATGAAAGATGTAGGTGATTTGCATAAGCACAACTTAGTTTAAAATTCTCCCTTGCATAGGGTCTTGGTAAGAGACTCTGCGCTTTAATTTCTGACTGCTGCTCCTACCTGGAGATATTGTAGGCCTAAAGCTTGCCAAGTCCTGATGTGCACAGCTGTGAGGACTGGCAAGAGCTCCATGGAAGAGCAAGGGCATAAATAACTTTGTCAGCCTCCTTGGCTGCATCCATGTGTCTGTGAGGATCACTCTGCAGGAGTGAGATTCTGGCACCTGAATTGGGGGTGTCAAATGGGAAAGGGAGCCGATGTATTTAACAGTATGATGCTGCAGCTCGGTTGGCAAGCATCTCTTCTTGAGCTAGCAGAAATGATTTAGAAACTATAAGAGTGATTTGGTGGTTAGTTCTAAGAGTATTCATCAAGACTAGTTCTAAAGACAGCCATTCAGACTTTTCAAATTTTTACAAAAAACCCCAAACCCAGGTTCACCCACAAGCCCAAAGGTGGACACACATTGGGGACTAAGTCCTGTAGCTTGTTTTGTCAATGACTGCATAGTTTTCATCCTTGAACAAGAGCAGTTGCCATAACTTATTGCCACACTTCTTATGTCTCCAAATACTCCCTCAGTTCCTATCAAATGTTGCAGATGCAACAAGGTAGACATATAATGTGTTTTTGCAGGCATTAAATAAAAAGTCTGAGTTGCAAGAAGTAAATTCCAGGTCAGAGACATTCCCTCCTAAGTTCTACTTTGCACATTGCTCACCTTAAGTCAATGCCAATATTTCTGAAAGTTTAATTCTTTGGGTTTGGAATTGGGCAGTCCATGAAGGAGCTGGAAATGTCTTTTGTTAAGATCTTGGTAGCTTTTCCTGCGTTTCTAAGATCATTTTACAAGACAATAAGATCTATCACTGTAGCATTACACTACACCTGAATTCACAGGGCCCATGTCTGGGCTATGTCTCGTGATTAAGTCCGAGATTATACAGATTTGACTCTGTTGTACATAAAATTTATGAGGGCTTGAATACAATGTTTGCCAAGCAGATTTCTTTGTGGCAAATGCAAGACCCAAGTATTTTGAATTCGTGGGCAACTGAATTAGAATTTGACTGCTAAAAACTCTTGGATCAAACAAGGGACTGACTCTTTGCACTTCAGGTTCTCCCAGTGATCAGCAGGGTTGAATATTGATACCATAAATTTCTATGGCTTTACTTAGTCATTGAAATCCTGGTTTGGTTTGCCATGATCTGGGAAGAGTAGAGAAAATATCCCTTGCTTAATTTAAGGACATCGAGAGAAGGGATGTGATTTTACCAGGTTGGGAAGTATGATTACCAAAGCCTTTCCTGCATCTCCGTTATAGGACTGCTTAACTGCATTCAGGTCTCTGGAGATGTGGCTTACTTTTCTGCATGCACAACCCTATTCTTGCTTTGTTTTCATTGTAAATTAAAAGAAAATCCAGCTTGACTGTTAAAACCCCCCATTAATCACAATAATATTTTTCTTTTGGACTGCCATAAGTAATTCTGGCTATGGTTGCTAACTGGTGAGCCCTGGAGAATCCTGCTTGAGTGCTTAAGATTTGCCATCCCACTTGATTCCTGTTGTCGATCTGCTCTCCAAGGCATAACGGAGAAATGTATGTACTTCATTACAAAGTATGGGGGATTGTCTTAAATTATCAATTAAGCTGGCTTCATGTGAGGAAGCTGCAATCTGGAGTGATGAGTTTCATTTGGTCTCTTCTCTGGTAGACAGGCAGCAGGGGAGTGTGTGGGAATTCAGGTCTGGCAGCTGTAAGCTACTGGAGTAGGATTTACCAGAGTTTTCCTGTGAGCACCCTGCTGTGTTATGGGATGGCTGCTGAGCACATTGGCACACGGCATCCTTATTCACCTGAACTGCTGTGGCAATCACCAGCAAACTCGTGAGTGGCTCTGAGAACCTGTATGATTAGAGATATGATCCCAAACGCCCAGTGGGCAGAACTGGACAAGTGTGTGTGCAAAAGCTTTGATCTCACCTGGCTTCTCAGTGTATTACAGTGATTTGTGCTCTCCATTTCCATTTCTCAGGAAAAAAATGAGATGATTGTGGGCGAGTTTATGAATTAATACAAGAGTTACATTTCTACCAAGATGTGGGATACAGCAGTGCCCTCCTGGCTGGATTGGTAGTGGGGAAGGCTGCATGTTTCTCTTATATCAGTTGTTACAATCTCGCAACATATTATCCATTACTAGAGCAGTTTATCTGAAAAAAAAAAAATAGCTGACGCAGGGTTCTTGAGGGTTATTAAGGGCTTAAATATATCTAAACTCTCATCTCTTCCAAACCTCTATCTAAACATGAATGAACACTGGATAGAGTCGGGCTTTTGGGGACCTGATAACAGTTCCTGACACACACACCCCCACACCACCTGGCATGTATGCAGGTGGAAAAGACATGTTCTGGTTGTCTTGCCAGCAACTTATTTTGAAACTAGCTTTATTTTGTGGCTCTTCAGTGGTGTGAGTAGAATATCTAAGAAACAAATGCAAATGAATAACTCTTTGCACGATGGACGTGGTCCATGTTTGAGCTCTAATACACCACAAATGCAGAGCAATAAAAAAATGAAGCAGGAGCTGCACGTGTTCTCTGGTTTTCCAGAAGGCTTGTTTGGGTGGCATAAAAGAGCACTCCTCTTCATATTCGGAGTTTTCTAAAGATTTGTATTAAAGTATCTTTGTGGTTCTACAGCAGCATAATTAAAACATTTTCGAATCGTGAATTTCTTGCATTTTAAACAATACTCTGGGTGGGTTTTATACTCTCAAGGACTATAGGTGCAAAGGAACAGGCCATTGGTTCATTTATTAAATAAGTATTTTCAAATTTGGCTTACCTTTTTGTTCTATGTTACTTTTTTTTAACCCTTAGATTGAAGTTATGTCTTATGATGATGGAAGGCATGATGAGACATAACAAATACTTACTGAAGGGTAGACTATTTCTGGAAATATCTCCTCCAGCTGTGCTATGCATCATTCAGAGTCCTAATCTTATCCATCTGAGACTGCTTCAGCCTCTGAAACACAAAAACATAATGTTGATTAAGACTAAAATCTGTATACAATTCAGTATGGGGGTGTTTGCTTATGCTGGAAATAGTTTTGTGCATAGATCCGCATGGCAAATCTTACATCCTTTATTTTTCAATTACTACTTTACCAAGGTAAGTACCTGCTCCGGTTACTCTATATTTGCACTTGGGATTTTAATAATTGAACAAGATTTTAGAGAGTAATAATTCTTGAACAAAGAGAACACAACAATGGAGAATCCTTCCGTACAGAGCAGGACTGCAGTTTGATGTATGGCATGCTCCCCAGGGGAGTGAAAGTCGTGTCAAAGCTTTGGGTCATTTTTTTGGGTTGGTTTGTTTTCTTTTCTTTTCAGAGAGCCAGGCCATGGCATGTTGTAGCCAAAGAGGTAGCCTGTGATATGTTTTTGACCTCACTGAGAGGCAGGCCGAGTGCCATGAATTGTTGCAGCCTGAACTGTCAAATGTCACTGTCATGTCAGGGGCCCTACACAGAGCAGTATTTTGTGTAATTTGTGAGTGTGGTTGTGTGGAAAAGACTGTGAAAGAAGGGAGCTGGGAACAGGTTTTGGTCAGTTGTCCAGAGCATTTATGAGCTAGAGGATTTTTTTGGTTACTCTGAGTTATTCATGCCAGAGTAGCAAAGCTGTTGTGTGTATTGGATCACAGAGAGGGATTTGAGAACAGAAGAAATGATTAATCCTTGTGTGTACTAAATTCTTTCACAAAGAAGATGGTACTCAGTGTAAATGTCAAGAATCAGATCTGGAGAGGGTGACACAGATATTGTGACACAGTATATTGCCTCGCTTTAAACACGAACCTGTGTTTAATAAATGAGATTTCTCAGTGCCTCTGAGTGAGGCACCTGTGTATTTGTTGGGCTGGTGGAGAAGCCTGGTGAAGGCTTTTTACCCCAGCCAGTGGTTTGCAATGCAGCTCAGTCCTCTAGACTGCAAGGCAGTAAGTTATGCTGTGGGGAAATACTTCTGTACAAACAAACTCTTGAAGGGGAAGAATTGAAATTTTTAATAACTTTTTCCATATTATAAGACATAGCTGGAGCAGCCTGGAGTCATAACTGCAGCAGTTCTTTTTTATTCAGTAACTGGTTTGTTAAAGCACTCACTGGGGCTGAGGCAGCACTGGGCTCAGTTCTCTCCACCTGAGGCCAGTCAAACCACCATCTCTCAGGAGAATTTTGCCTGTGACTACTCTGAGGCTCATGCTCTGGAGCTATTGTGCTCCAAATGAACTCTGGATTCCTCTGAGATGGTGGAGGTGAGAATGGTTTGAGGCTTCTCCTGGAATGTTATTGGACACATCCTAAAGCACTTTTCAGTGTGAGATGGTTTTGTCTGTGGGCTTTGACTGTTCAACTAGGAAGTCCTTTCTTTTTTCCGCATTACTCATTGTTTCAATATTTAGAAAGGGAAGAAGCTTCAAAAGGAAAGTTTGAGACTTAAACTTGGTATTTTTTCCTTGGTATATGGCTTGGCTCATAGCCTGGTACATGTAGCAATGTTTTACTATCAATAATAGCTACTGTTCTATGTAATGATCCTGTAATTAATTACACTACTTTAACAAACCTTTTTAATTAAAACTGCTTTCCATGTGGAAAAACAAAACAAAGACCTCTGACTGTGTTGCAGGTTTTCTACTGACTTGTTTGTGTGCCCTTTTGTGGGCAAATCAGAGGTAGCATACAAAACAGTACTGCAAGGACATGATCTTGAACAGATGTATGTTTAATAGAATTCCCTTGAGATGTGCCTGGCAAGGCTGTGTGATGGGTCTTATTGTCCAACAGGGTGCATGAATGTGCCGCAATGGGCAAATGTGTGTTTATTACAATTTTATGTCTATCTCACATAGCAGTTCCCACTATAAAGTGTAAAAAAGTGCCTCAGAGTCTGTGTCTTTGTGATGTTCTTTTGGTTCTTAGATATGAGCAGTTTTTCTGTCCTGTTTTGAGGAAACATAGGAGCCCATGATGCGTAGGAGTTACTTTATTTTTCTATTTCTTTTCAGATTTAATTTTGAATTGGATGGCTGAAGTCAAAGGCACCTGAAATTGCTCCCTCAATTTAACAGTAACTTTATTTAGGAATTCTTCTAACCAGCATGCTTGGTTTAGATCTTGGGAAAACTTGACCATATTTGCTTTTTTTAGCTATAGTGCAATATAGAAGTAACCAAACTGGCTTTGTAACACGCTATGCTTAAAATAGTTTAGTATTGGAAAACAGCTCTGTGCAGACTGTTATATTTTAGAGGTTTAAAAGAAAAACTGGTCCACTGTCACTACCTTCTTGTAGAAATATGATGGTTGTTAGCTTGGGAGATCTAACAACACAAAAATATGCTTATATTATTTTTATCTTGGATTCAAAGCAAAAATAGGCGTACATGCTCTACGGGTATGTTTTTAGCACAAACCCAAGTGAGTTTGACAGAGGTGAAAGCTGACTATGTAAAGAAGGATCTTGGCACTCCGTGCAGGTTTTATTTTGGTGCCAGATGAGGAGGAGGGAGGAATGAATAATCACCAAAGAGGAACTGATAGAGGTTCTACTGTTCCTGTCAGGTACAGGCAGGTGCTGGTATTTTTGGTCCTGTTGGTTTTAAAAGGTGGTACATGAGGAAGGAGGAAAGGAAGCTTTCTGTTACTCTAAAAGGTACACTATGCCAAAGAAATTAAAAGTGATAAGGTGGGATGCAAATTTTCAAGTAGATGTTTAGAAATACTTTTTGTGACTTAGTGTAGGAAAAAGCAGAACTTAAACATATTTTGCTTTAACTGTTTATCTGGAAAATATTTTAATGCTCTTAGAGGATAATCTACCTGTCAGTTTTGCTACATGTTGGTGTGCTAATTAGTGGCTGTAAGGGAAATACTAATGTGCAGAAGCAGTGGGGGCATTAGAAAGTGGTATGTAAGCTCCAGAAGTGTAGGAATAGCTTATTTCTGAAAAATTCTAATACTTCAGAAGTAGCATGTGTCTTACATGTTTGCTTCAGTTTCTCAGGGAAGTGAATGTCATCGATCCTGACAATCTCTCTCGGGACTGTGTCTAAGTGTAATTCTTCCATGTGGGTAGTTGGTCAAGGCGGTTCTACGTAAGAAAGTTGCCTTAGTTCACACGAAGTTAGAACTTGTCACAGTAATGGGGTTTGATTTTTTTTTTTTTTTAAATAAATCACTGCTATAAACTCCTGGTTTCGCATGCCTTGTGTAAGACTGTCTTGAATGCTTTAATAGCATTTTAGTGTTCCGGTTGCACAAGACCTTTTTCTGCCGGTCAGAAATGTCCAAGAGACTGAAGAGCAACCAAGCTCAGATGAACTTGTATTACACTGGTGATTCAGGTACTTGGAAGATTGTCTTCTTGAATTAACGTCTCAGTTTGTCACTCTGCCTTTGGGCAGAGATTGTTTTGTAGGAAGAGCTAGAAAATGTGGGATTTCTTTAATTTCTTGCTTCCTTCTTTGGTGTATGAGCTAAAGGAAAAAAGCTGCATGAAAGGAATTACGTTTTTCTGAGGTTTGGAAGCTTCTTCCTCTTTCAGATGTTGACTTTTTGTTCTTCAGAGCATGTTGGACACCTGCAAGAGTTCCAAGAGGAGTTCAGAAGAGAACTTGGATTTCTTTTCACTTGTTCTGTTTGCCCCCCAGTGTTGGATCCTTGTGTCCTCCTCTTGCTATATAAATAACATACTGCTGACTTGATTCTAAAGGCCCAACTTCTGTTATTCATTATGAGATAGAGGGAAGATTAGTTATTGCATTTGTCTTTAATATCAGTTTTTCATATGCAAATTTTCATATTCAAATTTATGCTTTATTTTGCTGTTTAGAAAGTCATTACTGTTTCCAGAAAAGTGAAGCAAGAACTCACTTTCATTTCACATGCATGTTCTCGTTAAAGAGTTGTTGTGAAAAATACAAAACTAGCCCTTTAACAGGTGTGATGTGGGCTAAGTGATGCCAAAATCCTTTTTTTGAATCTATCCTAGTGCATCTTCTTTCTGGTACAGCTGCAAATTTTCCTTGTCACAATGAAATTTATCTTATATGATAGCTTCCTCAGAATCTTTTAAAATACAAAAATCATACATATAAATCATATATATATATAAATCGTTTAAATAATATCTCCTACTTGAGGTTTAGTGATCATTTCTCAAAATATCCCACTAGACTTAAAATATCTTGATCTGTAGATGTTTTTATCTTCTCTTTTTTCTGAGTGATAAGTGATCCAAAGTCAAGCTCTAATTTCTTTAACATTGGGCTTCACAAAGCATCTATCCCACTCCTCATTTCCTTTTGTTCCCTCAGTCCTTCTCCAAATAACTATTATCAAGGGATTCAATAATGTTGTCAAATGACTTACCTCACTTACACTGCCAATTATGTCAGTCATATATTATTTCAAACTCTGACAGATGCAGTGACATTTCCCTGTCACTTAACATCTGGCCATAGTGTGGAATGCTTTTAGGAAAGACTTATTTTCTTACTGAATTTACACTTAATAAAATTTAATGGCTATACTGATCCTCTACCTTTATACCCAGTGCTTGACTACTTACTTTCATCTTTTTCCTGATCTGTTTATCTCTTGGGATAAGAGTCTTCTCAAAGAAATTTTTTACCCATATGAAAAAAAAGTCAAAGTAAGGGTCTCCAAATTCTTCCGTTGTCTGTGGAGGTTTGTGTAATATCCCCATATATCAACACGAGATACTTGCCAGCTTACTCTGGCAATCTTGCTTCTATTTTTCTTATTTCAGCAGACTGAGCACCATTTTGTTGCCTCTGGTCAAAACAAAGGTCTTGTTTTGTTTTGGTCTTATGCTGGTATCTTTTAGTCTTCTAATTGAAGTGCACATAATAGTTGTTTCTTCTAAGAAGCTCTGGGATAATATCCTGTTTTGTCCTGCAAGGATGGCCCCCAGGTATGCCTTCTGTAGCTTTTAATTTTCTTATGTAGGCACACCATTTCCAAAATACTTAAAACAACTGATGCAATGATGAAAACATAATTCTGAATATCTTTCTATGCCTCTTCATTTATGTCTTCATATTTAATTATAAATAATTTGTTTCTCAGTTTCCGTTTCCTTCATTTCACCTCTTTGTCACAGCTGCAGACAAGAAAAGTAGCAACGATAAAATAATTAATTTCCTAAAGCTTTTTATTTTCTTGGGTGCTTCTTGTTATTGACGTGTTCCTTGGCAGTATTAATATTTTCCTTTTCAAGTCTGCATTTCATGCACCAAAAAATCCACCACACAATCCCCTGCTATTTGACTAGAAAATAAAATCCACTGCTTCCAGGGCCGAAATGGATGAGTAAATAATTTCCAGGGAGAAATGGATAAGTAAATCATTTCTAAAGATAAAGTTGAAGGATCCATGGTATGTGCCCAGCCTTACATCTGCTCCCTGTGTTTGTCTGCTCAGCAACCCTGCTTTGCAAATGGCATGGAAGGAGTAAAGTACTTGGTATGCTCTGAAAATAATAGATTAGCAAGTGAAAATCAAATTTCTGGGTCTGAACAGAGACTTAACTTCTCATGCTTAATTCTTTAGACATGAGCACATCCACCTTCTTCACCTGGGCTTTCAAGAAACTAAAATCCCTTCCACGCATTTGTGATGGAAATGAACTGACCTTGCTAAGACTCCCTCCACTTCTAAACACAGTATCCTCAGTTTTGCATTCTGTTGTTATCAGAGATTATTTTCTTTTTGTTCTGTTGTCATTTTCTCAAACCTGGTGTATTTTTTTCCTCATCACTGATTTTTGCATGAATAGAAATTTGGGCCATTTTCTTAGCTGTACTCAAAGTTGGAAAGAATGTCTACATTCATTGATGAAATTCAACCAACCTGTGGCTGTGAAAATAATGTATATTTTGTATGGTCTGTGTGCATGATGCTCCTTTGTTGCCTGTTGCCCGATGCTGGTGTCTGATAATTTTTCTTCCTTACACTCTGGTGCTCGGGAATTCTTTCCTCTCTGTGGAACAAGTAATGTTTAGACAGTTTAGCTGAAATGCATCCTCTTGTTGGCATTAAGACATCGCTGGTAAAATTATAGAGTAGCACGGAGAAACACGACAGAGATAATGAGACTATCAAGGTTATAATCTGTTCCCTGTGTTCATGGTTACAAGTCAGAGTGGCAGAGGGGAACATCAGGGCTAAGGCATAGGGCACCTGCAGCTGTAAACACACAAAGATATGAAAACACTTCGACATCATTTAGAAAATGGAAAGTGCTGCTATTTCATCTAGTTCATATCTAATTGGTTTAGCCTTTGGCATGAAAAGCCGTGTTGCTGAATCAGCATTAGCAGGGCTGGATCCAGACTGGCTGAGACTGTTTTAGGGGAAATATTACACAAGATGTGTGTGTACTTTTTAAATTAAAGACAAGTGAATACACACAAAAGAAAATTCTGGGAAAATATGCTAAATATGTAGCAGAGAAGCCTGAAGAAACAATACAATTCTGTTCTGTTACTGATGCTTAAAGATGTGGGTAAATCTTTTAAAGGAGGGATATGCCTAACAGAAGTGTTTTGGGAAATACGTGTTTGTGTCAGGGAAGAAAAACAAGATTTTTTTTTTTCTGTTTGTGGACTGGCATTTTGATTTGATTTAGTGTGGAGCTGAGTTTCCAAAGTCACGGTTCTTAAGATTTTTTTTCTAAGATTTGTACAGCTGATATTCAGTTTTCATTGAGAAGTCATTTTTCATGCGTGTTCTAGCTCTTGCAAACACGTCAGTTCCACTTTTAATGAAATTTTGTGGTAGTTCTCATTGTTTGCTATGAATAAAATACGAAGTTTACCTTTCACATAAAGAATTTTTTTCATTTGGTAGGCATGTCCTGTAGCTGCCCTAAGTGACTATATAGTTGAAGTAAATTAAGAATTGAACAGATAGCGCTGAAAACTCCCCCCTCCTCTTCTCTGCACCCAAGACATATTTCTATTCAAAATCAGGTGAGAAAACAAATTCTTTCTCCTTCTGCAATCGGTATCAGCTTTAGGGTCTTCTGAGTTTTATGCAGGCTGTACAGATGTGGTGGCACTGGAATTTGTGTTCTCCTATTTCATCAGCAGTATGGTCAAAACAGTATTTCTCACTAGGACAGAGGAAGTTTGCTATTGCTTCATCATACAAATCAGAGGACAGGCCAACGTGCCACCCACAGGAGAAATTAGTAACACCTTTCAGAAGTGGGTAGGGTTTGACTTCTTGTTGCTGTCCGGTTGTAAGAGCACTAAAAAGCCCAGACTTTGTGGTTTAGCTTTTGCAAGCCCATGCTTTCTAATTGTAGAGAAAATGTTTGTGTAATGAAACAGAAATTTTTAATATCAAATTTACTTGGAAAAAAGCAAATTTTTTACTGCCCCCAGGCTCATTTGGATTTCATACATTCAGCTATTTCCATGCATAGATTTAAAATAAAAATGTGGCGTGTATTCTGTGTTCTCCTTTTGTGGGTGCTGTTCTCAGCTTTTTGCTCTAAATCTAATAGTTGTGAGCTAAATACAGGCAGCCTCTTTAGCAACACCAGCAGCAGTTCTGTACAAAATGTGATTATCGTGTACCCACAAAGAAAATGGGGAGTGTTGAGTATTGCTGTGCTGAGCAAGAGGCGTTATAGGCTCTGAATGATTTGTTTGTTCTTGCATTAGGGTGACTGCACACCCATCTAACGTGGTGGTAGTATGAATCTCCATCTGTGCCTTTAGATGAAGTGGCATTATTTTAACACTTCGGCATTAGTTGACTACATGTGTTGCTCGATCAATGCATCAATGTCCAAGTATCTCCAAGATAATTCAGCGTGCTCTTTCTTTGTCAAGACCATCTGCATGAATATTTCAGTCTATGTAGACAAATGCCAGAAGTGCTAGAGCATCCTTCTGAGTCATACAAGACTCTTGAAGAGGTTTAAAATTGCTGTTGTACAAACTGATGTCACTTTACTCAGTGTCAGCAGGTTTGACAGAGCTTGCTGGCTGGTAACACTTTCTGGTAGTTTTAAAGAGTGAAGATCTCAGTGGAGCCAGTACAACTGCTTATTTTTTAAATTGTGTCTAGCTTGTGGGCCTAACAGGCTGGGGTGGAAGAGAAAAATGTGTGCATGCTGCTAATCTGTTTTGCCATGATCTAGGTGCTGTGTTCAAATAGTAGTTTTCAGAGAATGAAACAAAAAAAATGGTTGAGCAATATTAGTTTTTTCTGTATGGTATGAATGATATCAACTATATTTTAATGATTAGGTTGTCTTATCTGCATGACTGTGAGTTTCTCCAGGTGTTCCATTTTAGTGATCCCCCATATTCCTTAGGGAAATTGCAGCTGGTGATATAATTGCCTTACATTTATGGGCCACTTTAAATACGGTAGCCATGTATCAATGTTGTTACTCCACTGGGCTTAGCAGGTACCAAAACACCCTTTCAAGTAAGGGCTGGTGTTTCTCTGCTTACAGCATAGAGCTGTTCCTTGGATGGATTATAATTATTTCACTCACTTCACTTAACTGTTGCTGTCCGTGTCTCGAGACAGGGAAGGATGGACTTTCTAGTCTTTTCTACTCTCGTAGAGTTGGAGAGAACATGCAACATTTCCAGGGTGAAGAAGGAATGCAGCAGTCTGCTGAGTAAGCTTTTGGTTTAGAGACTGGGCTCAGATTCCTCTAAAGATTTGGTAACATTGGCTTGCATTGAAGCACCTGATTCTACCCCTTTCAGCTTTGGAGGTCCTCCCACTGCTGTCTAAGTTTTTAATCAAGCTTGGCTGGAGATTGACCAATCTGATGGAACAGGTCTTTTTTAATAGCCTGTTGCTGCTTTTTTCTTGCTGTCCTTTTGGCCATGGGTTGAATGCTCAATTCTAGTCCGTCCCCATGGGGAAGATTGACAGTTGCTGCTTGTATTTAATAGAACTCATCCAAATTTATTCTGGTTTAGGAGTCTGGAAATATTTGAAAAAATAACTCTGGTCTTAACCTAAAACCTTTCCTCTAAGAAACAGAGGAATTCACTTGAGTATTTATTCAAGCTGAGGGGCAATGACAGTAAACACATGATGATGTAAACTCTGAATTTTTATACACTAATTGGGAAAGAAAAAAAACCTTTTAAAGTATTTAAGTTAAAGGCTACCATAGTAAGATAAGTAGAAAGAAATCAATCTTCTAGATTTGATAATGATGGACTCCAGCTATTGGCCTTCTGTCAGTCTGAGTGTCATAGCAGGTGTTTTGGTAAAGTAATATTGTTAAACAACTCTTTGTTCAACAGGACACATGCTGTGAAGTGAGAAAAAATGTGTTTCTGGCAATTACCAGACCCCACTGGAGAGGGGAAGTTGAGTTGGGAAACCTACCAAATCTGTGTTGAAAGGACCTGGGGCATTCCCTGCACGATGATGTTTTATTTAGGTCAGCAGGTGATATAAAAAGAGTTTTTTCAGTATTGACAAGTACAAAATAATACAGTGCAAGATGCTTGGGGAAAATACTCGGCCTCACAACAGCTAATTCTGTAGGAGAATTGCTGAATTTCCTGAAGCAAAGATTAGGAAGAGGTGCATGGCATTCCATTAGCCTGAAGAGTAGTGCTGTGGAGAGAGGGGGTTTTTACTGATCCTGGTAGCTGCTCCCAATCCATATCTCATGGCAGTTAGTTTTCCTCCTTCTTAAAATTAAAAACTAATTTAGCCTGACACGAGTCACTGAGCAGTCCATTAAAAAAATTGTGTTTTACTAAGCATTTCTTTGCACAGAGTGCCAAATAAAGGGCCAGTTTCACTAATGTGCTGTCTGAATGAGACTGGGATAACTCTGTGACTTTTATGGGCATTTTGGAATACTCAGCACCACAGCTGAACAGATTCAATGACAATGACCTTTCTAGTCCATATTTGGACTTAAATATGTGTGTCCAACACTGAAATAAAATTTTGGATAATGAGAATATTACAAACCTCATTAAAGTCTGGAAGGGACCCTTTGTCATGAAGTCCTACCCAAAACTGCTTTCCCACACTTGCACCCCTAAGGTTCCCTCAATGTCTGTATAATCACCCGATGACCAAGATACTGATATGGTTGAAAACAATTCCATCCAAAAAAGTGGATTGACAGACTCAGAAACCAAGTTTAAACCAATTTGAATCTCTGATGAAATGACACTTCAAGTGTTAAACAATAAATGATAGTACCAATGTTGCTTAAAAACCAAACCCAGCAAATCTAGAACTACTAATTACTTTTCTACACATTCTTGGCTTCTGCTCAAGCACTGCATTTCTTCCAAGAGTGAAATCTGGACCCTGGTGAAATCTGTTGTGCTCATGGCATTGGTTTCACAGGAATCAACTTTTTATGGTTGACACAAGTGTGGCAAATGCCTGTGGATCTGTGACCTTGTTCCACGCATGTCACAATGTGCAACTTAGAACCCGGAGTTTGTAATATCATCTTGCAGTTCTTGCTGACACATCGAATGGCATATGAGGAAACAAAAGAACCAGGACAAAATACCAGATTTTTTTGGTGCTTCCAGCCCTTCCTTCCCATTTCTTTCCTATCTACTATCTAAATGTAGCTTGCTAGTTAAGGATAAAATATTGCGTAAAATTCACTTTGAATGGCTTTTTGAAGAGAACTTCTTACAGAGGATTGCTTTGGGAGGCTGGGTGACCAGAATCATACCACTTGGTGGTTGTATAACATGGAAAAAAAATGTACTGAGTGAGACAGGGATAGTGGATTGGTCATGATTTCTTTTCAGTCTGGTCCAGATTGACACCACAGACGCAGGGGAACAGGATGCTCACCCTGACAGCTTGATGTATGAGAGTCCTGGCTGTTGGCTGTGCCCTTCTGTGTAGCAGTTTCACCTAGGGCCCTGCCCTCTCCAGGGAGTCAGAAGTCAGCCTGTGGTGTTAGCCCAGGAGGAGGGGTTGTTTCAACTAATGGTTTTCAAGATTATATTGCTGGTGTGAAGTGTCAGCGGCCTTGGTGACTGCATGGCCCTCCAGCTGATCCCTCTGACTACTGTGTGTGAGGGCACTTAGTGACTGTTCTGGGGTTTCTGTTCCCCTCTGAATTCCCATCCCATCCCTAACCTTGGTCCCTTATTAACGACACTGTTCATTTGGTTGAGATAAAAAAATGCCTGCCAATCTTAGTTTGCTAGTTTTAAATTATACCCTCTATGTCCCTGTTTGTCAAAGAAAATACCACGAAAGAGGAGTCATGTTGGTGTGCAGAGAGCTGGTGAGTAGGAATCTTGATATAAACCGTTTGGTTTTGGATATTTTCTCACTGACATTAGGCTCTCAATCAGTCTATAGCACAGGCTAGCGCTTTTCCTTGAGAAATATATACCAAAAAGCAAACAAAATACTCTTCTTTATTAAGGTATTAGTCAGCATACAGCTCTGAAAAAGGCTGCCATAAAGTCGTATTGGTGGAGTTTAATGGTTCATGCATTGTAAATGCTGAAATTGGATATATCACTGAAAGCTGCTCTTTGGCAGTTTTAGCTCACATGACCTGCATTTACTCAGCAGATCACTATAGGTCCTGCTGATCTTCCCCTGACACCACTTGAACATCTTTCTAATGGATACATTTTTTTTTCCCTATTTTTCTTACTATTCCTCCCCCCACCATGTCTTAGGTATTAACATGCTTTCCTTGGAAACTGGAGCATGCACTTCATCTCCTGCTATTTCCTTCTTCAGCAAATATATTTTAGTGACACAGCAAGGGAATGCTATCTTGTGCTGCTCAGTGGTGTGATATTCAAATGGGTAATATGTTTGAAGCTGCCATATTCTGCATTGGCAAAGAAAAAAGAAAAAGAAAAAGCTAAAAAGAGTCTTATGTTTTTGAGAGAATTCTGCCCTCAAGGCACTCTGTATGCTGTAGCAGCCCTGGTCTATCAAGGGGAGCTTAGCAGTAAGATATAATCTTAAAATTCAGATGGCAGCAGGTTTCTGATTTTTTCCAACCAGCATAATCTGGGGTACAGCTCGGGCAGACCACGCTGAGCAGCTCCTTGCTTGGCTCTATCACACACTGCTCAGTTTCAGCCTCTCCCATGTAGCTGGAAGGATTCTCTAGTGAGGATGGCATGAAAAGTGTGTGTGTGGGATGTCGTCTGTGTCAAAGTATGGACCTTTGAAGTGTAGGCTTACATTTTAAATTTGCATTCAAATCAGCCAGTACCTCAGTCATACTTAAAAGTTATATTCATGAAACAGTGTGGCTTGAGAGAACTTTTTAACATACCATGTGGTAAGAACAGACTGATATTAGAAAAATGATACCACAGCTAATTTATGGGGTCAAGAAGAGAAGAAAACTGGGTGAGGGATCTTTTTGCTATAGGTTTGCTCAAGAGTGTTGAGCACAATGAAAGCTGCTGTAGGCTTTAGATATTATCAGCGGGCTCCTGGTCTCTAATGTCGGCAATCCTGCTATGATGTGCAGTGTAGCACTAAAAAAAGGCCAGAATAGAGTCTTAGTTTTTCTCCTAAGTTTTTCTACACTTAACTATGAATGTCATAAGTTTGTTTTACAGTTATTTCAGAGCATATATTGGAGTCTATCTAATGTAGTTATTAGAGTTGGTGAAATGATACTAGGAGGAGGTCTCTGAGAGAAGCCAGCAATTTGAGGTCAAAACGCAAGAAGAATGGCAAGTGATGAGTTCATGTCTGATTTGGATCTGGAGTTCTGAAGCAGGATGTCTCCAGAAGGATCACAGATTTGATTTGATTTCTGGGTCTAGCTTTTAGGAAACTGTCTATAGTAGTTAGAGAGGGAATTCCTTCTGTGCTTATGCTTGTTCTTAACCAGTGTTCATTATACTCTGAAGTGTTCCTCATTAACAGGGATCTTCTCTAACTTTGTTTTTTAGGATACCTAATTATACCTCCTGAAACATTGCTCTTCCAAGCCAGATCAGTATCCTGTCTCTAACAGAAGGATATCTAAATTTTCACATTGGTCAGATAATTGCAGATTATGCTACCTGTATGTACTTGTGGTCTGTAGGTTGACCTTGCTCTCAAGTGTCAGAATTTTATTTCAACAATGTCACTTTTGATATGAAAGATGATATGGGATGTTGAGCTCTGAGTTGGTAGCACAGCAGTTTTCTCAATAAGAATTGGCATGGATTGGCAGTGATTTTGTGATAGTCTTTGACAGCAGTAGGGGATTTATATCTTGCTTCTAACAGTGAAATGTATATTACACATGAAATATTTTACTCAGCAATATTCCTTTTGAACATTGGGTCCTTCAGTTTAGGTTTTTCCTAAGCTATGTCTGGACACATAGAACTTGGAAGGATGACATGATTTGCTACTCTACCTATTGCAACTACACATATTGCTACTATGACAGTGGACATGTCACAAAGCTCTGTTCTTGAAAGCCAGATCTTTGCTACTGGTTAAATATTCAAAGATGTTGCAACAGTTCATAAAGGCATAAAGAAAGTTATATTAAAACATGTTCATAACTAACATGCAAAAAGAGATCCAATAACTTGGACTGTTTAAGTAAATCACAAGGGGAAGGAAAATGCCACACTGGAAACTTCTTTAACCTTCTCACATTTTTAGTGCAAGATCCTACAAAGCTTCTTGATTTGGAAACAAATTTACAGAAGTAATTGGCATATATGTGCATATAAATAGGAATAAATACATTTAAATGGCTCTCTTCCAGCCTATATTTAGCACTGGAGCAAGTGCAGAGTGCTCTTCCTATATTCTTTATTTCCTTTGAAACAGTACTTTGCATGACAAGTTCTCCTCTGTAGATTGTTCTGTTAACTTTCTTCCATCTGTATCTCCCTTTAGCCCCAGGCTGTTAAAAATGAGACTGTTTTTGAATGAATAATGCTTATGTGATGACTTTTTATATGATTAAAGAAAGTGTGGGATGATATTTTGGTACCATTTTTTTTTTTCACTTCACTAATGATGATATATAGACTGTAAGAGTTTCTAAGAAAGAAGGAATACAACTATTTCTGTTTGATCCTGTTCATTGGTAGGAATCAGGTCCTGTTTTGCCTTTGTTCATTTGGGCCCAAGCTTTCCCTAAAGATGATAACTGATACCTGCCTTAACATTGATTCAGTTGGAGGAAAATATTATCTGTACTTCTGCTAAATTAAAAATATCCTATAACCCGAGCACGTGGAAAGAAATATAGCAAAGGTTATTAACATAAAAATCTTAAATTTTAAGAGCTTAATATCTGTTAATTCAGGATCAGGTTATGATTAATAGCAGTGGTACTTTGCTGCAGAATTCAAATCTACTATTAATACTGTATTTCAGTAATATAGGCTGTATAGATCTCTGCTGACAGAGTTTGTGGGTGTCAATATAAAGAAATGAACTTTTTTTCCAAACTACCTGTAGCTCATATTACATTTGGCCTTTCAGTTAACCAAGCAACTAACGATATGAAAGTTAGCTGTTTAATGGAATAGGCTTTCAAGGGTTTTAATTATTCAAAGGATGATAAAGGAAAGAGTCAGAAAATGTAATGTTAAACAATGGATCAGCTTCATATCCCTGACACCCTATGGATCTATTTTGAAGTTAATGAACTTCTTTGTTTCACCCTTATCTGCCTAAAAGGAAAGTAAACAAAACCCATGAACTTCCCTCAAAGAAATGCTTTCATTGACTCTGATGGAGCTATTGGCATTAGTAAAGCTGTGTGAATTAAAGAATTATCAGTCCATCCTCTCAATTTGTGGGCTGTTCAATTAAATGTTGAGAGATGGATAGGCATATAGTCAGACAAAGCCTTAGGCTAGTGGATGAGATATTTTAAAGCAGCTGGAGGCTTTAGGGAGTTTAAACTTAAAAAAAACCAGCCAGCCAACCAAAAATACAAAAAACCCAAACCAGAAGTTTGCTCTGTCCCAGCTGGAGAATATCTAGGATGTTCTGTGACCGGGAAATTTATCCTGCTTGTTTGTTTAATGAAAGTCCTTATTTACTTTTGATATTCAAGGGAGTACAGAATAGAATTTAAGGTGTTGGTCAAGGTTTAATAAACTAAATACTAAATGGGGAAAGCAAGCAAAGGCTTCAAAATCTTTTAGCCATTGTGATGGAGTTTTAGTGTTTATTTCCCCCTTTTTGAAATGCTGAGTTTGACTTAACAGAGAGTCCTCCAGCACTTTTGGTGCTGTATTGGTTGACAAAGGAATCAGGTGAAGTTGAGTAGAATGGAGCTTGGTGTGATCTTCAGCAAAGCAGACCAGGTAATTTCCTTAGTCCACCAGTGACACCTCTCAGTGAATGGTCTGAAGTTGGTTGTGGTAAGAGCTGAAGGGTGTGCAGGCATGTACAGCTGTCCATCACCCGAGACACTGCTGGCACTGTGCCCAGGGGTGGCATTGCTTGCTGGCTGCTGACCCCTGGCCCTGTGCAGTGGCAGTGGGGGTCAGTGGGTGCTCTGTTGCTGGCACTTTTCCTTTCTTCAGGAAAGCTTTGAGGGAGCAGCAGCACGAAGTCTGTAGTCTGAATTAGAATTTATCTGGCGTGTTGAGAGAAACTTGAACTTAATTTAGGGACTGAGAGGCAGTGGTGGAGAGTCATTAAATTTTTAATGAGCACAAATGATCAGGCACATCACTTTGTTCATCACATTTGTGTCTAGTCTTTTTCTTTTTTATATACCTATGTCTTTCCCATTTTCCATTTAAGATTTGTAGGCATACAAAGACCTTTAGAATTATGGCTCTGATGTGAACTTATTTTCTTACAGCTGTGCTGGGTAATTGGTAAGGTCAGAGAACAGTGAGATATGGTGACTTCAGCCTTTTAAGAAAACTATTTGCAGAGATCTTTAAAAACAAACAGTTTATTCCGTGTGAAATGAGTAGGTCTTGGTTCAGTTGCTGGTAAAGAAATGAAAACATTGCATATCAGATAACACAGTTGGGATTTTTCCACATAGTTCACAGTGTCTGTGTTAATCTCGGACATTTAACAGGGTAATAAGAGGGATTAGTTTTATTCATTTATTCATTCTCTAAAGACATTTCATTCACAGTAGATGCAGGTATGCTGACACGAAAAAGCTTTGGTGATATGTCAGCAGAGTTCAGATGTTATTTGCTATGTGTATTGGACTTCTTACAGTAGAAAACTCTCACGGCAAAGTCTCCTGCAGCTACACATTTCTCCTGAGAGCTGTGGAATACATTTGATGACTGTTTGAGAGTAACTGAAGTTTTTAACTCTTTCTCTGACATATAGTGGTGAAATAATTTGGTGCAAATCCTGGGGAGGAGGTTAATTCTTGCAAAACAAAGTAAGAAGTGATACTACTTGCAGAGGGACTGAAAGATAGCAATAATAAAAAATAACATTGATCCATCAATAATATAGTGAGTTATTCTTGCCATGCTTATCTCCTTTAGACACAACCTCATAGAAGAAAGTTTTTTGTACATTGTGATTAAAAAACCCGGGTTTTGACTTTATGCTGTTATGTTGGTTTTTTATGTTGGAAAGGGTGTTGTGCATTTATATCTGTACTGTTTGCTTAGAAATAGCACAGTAGTGTACTAAATGACTTTTATCTGTAGTAGCTTTGTATTTTGAAACCAACTAAGGGATAAGTCTCTATTTGTACAAGTAGGTATATAGTCATATTTGCCTCGTGTTATCTCACAATTGATGCTGCTGGACCTTTTTGCATTATGTCAAGTGAGCTAAAAAATTGCATTTCAGTTTATAAATATCCTGGTAATTATGCTTCTGATTTCCTACTTCTGTGAAATACAATAGGCTAGGACTTTCTGGTTTAAAAATTTAGCACCGTGTGGTATTGTTTGGAAACGAAAGCCACAATTGAAACAGCATTCTCCATGTCTTTTAATCCGTACCGAATAGTCCGGAGTTTTTTACAACTCCCAACTTTCCTCTAGCACTTAAACACTGAGCCCGTTCTGGGCTTCTCAAGACATTTCCCCCTGGTCCTCCACGGCACCTGCTGTGCTGCCATCAGCCATTAATGTTCAGAACGAAGCCAACAGCTCGTTAGGACGTGCCTGAGACGCTCAGCAGTGCAGATGGCACATTCTGTCTGCCTCTACCTGCAACATCTGGCAGCAGTCAGATGTGAGAAAGCCAAATGAGAAGGAGGGAGATAATGCTTTTAAGTTCAATTGAATAAATAATTTTTTCAGACAAATTGTTGCGGTTTGCTTGAGGTCATAAAGAAAAAAAAAACCATGTGAATGGAGGGCAGAATTAGTTTGCTTGATTTAATTAATTGAATG
Source organism: Ptilonorhynchus violaceus (assembly GCA_013397565.1). NCBI lineage: Eukaryota > Metazoa > Chordata > Aves > Passeriformes > Ptilonorhynchidae > Ptilonorhynchus > Ptilonorhynchus violaceus. The sequence goes on from VZRJ01006789.1 coordinate 88,756, forward strand.
AATTTATATATTGCGTGGACTTCCGATTGAATTTTTGAGAAATTGTGTAAGTTGATTTAGAGCTTCACAGATCGATGCTGTAGTATCGAGGGAGTTTTCTCCTTAACTATCCCCGAGAATCTATCAAACTGCACAAGAGGCAGATGGCTGTGAACCAGCTTTTCTACGCTGCTACTACCTTTGCTATTGGTCTTGATGCAGTTGTAAAATGGTTTCTAATTGTGTTTGGGATGGTTCAGGTCAGATTCAAATGGCATTGTTTCCTTCTAAATGACCTTGGTGTTATTACGAAGAGCCTGACGAGATGACAACTGAATTTGCCATCTGATCACACGGACAAGAATATTCAAACTTCTTTCTTTCTGAATCAAATGCTTTTCTTCCCCACACCTCATGCTTTAAAAATCCTTAGTGTGGTGAGATGTAATGTAGTGTTCTTCACAAAGCTTGTACTATGTAATAATAACAGCTTGGTAAATAGTAAGCACACGTATTCAAAAGCAGAATCTGTGCCACAGAGAACCAATAACCTGCATAATTCTCAATTATCTTGGTTTTGACTGGAGACAATTTCGTATTCTTGATTTTGTCGATTAATTGCTGCTATTAGGAATGCAAAAGTATGAACACTCAAGGGGGAAAAAAAAACCCAAACAACAAACCAAAACAAACAACCTAAGAACACTTGCGGTAGAAGAAGGAAGGTGAAGAGGGTTTGGCTTCCAAGACTGGCTGAGTGATTTGGCTACCTTTTCCCCCCCTGCATTTTCTTTCAGTCCTTAAACAGTCTCTATCTTGACCCACGAATACTTTTGCTTTTGCCCTTCCTGTTCTCAGGAAGGGCAAAAGCTCAGAGCACTAGGAGAGGGCAGTGAGCTCTGAGCATAGCATTGGATGGGATGCAATATCCCTCTGGCCAACTCCACTCACCTGCCCTGTGTCCTCACTCAGCTTCTTTCTTACTCCCAGCCTACTTGTTGGGGAGGGGGATGAGAGTGGGAAATGTATAAAGCACCAAGGCTTTCTCTAGTACTTTATTTTTTTTCCACCCAGCTTTGTGTCCCCTTCATTGTTCAGAAGCAGCCACAACAATGTTGTGTTATCTACACAGTTTTAGCCACAAACTCAAAACACAGCACCATACAGGCTGTTGTGAAGAAAGTTAGTTAATTCTGTTCCAGCCAGATCCAGTATAGATAGGAAACTCTATCCAAGTTAATTATAGATAAACAAATCATGTATAGATTTAACAAGGCACCTTTCCCTCCTATATAGACAAGACATGCTAGAAAGTGCCGAGTTGTGGAGGAGAGGTGAATAAGATTACAGTGCAGTGGACACAATAAAGGTGTAAGGCCCCCTCTTTCCCCCCCCCTCCACCCCCCAGTTTTATAAAGCACAAGAGAATTTACTAGATTTGAAAGATGGATTATGTCAGTAACTCTTAAGATTTGGTGGCCTTGCAAAGATGGAGGAGCAGAATAATATGGCTTTTCATCTACAACAATTTTTGACAGTGCTGATGAGTGTGGAACAAGAAGTGGGGAAGACTCTGGTTTCTGCCATCAAAACCAGCTCCTGGGCAAAGATCTCATCCCATCACTTGCAAAGTCTCTTGGCTCTCAGAATAAATAATACACACATTTTAGATATAATTTTTCTTCGAGATCTGTACAAAAGCATCTTGACAACACTAACATGAAATGTAACACCATTAATCACCTTTAAGCTTCGAAGAGCTGTTGGTAGAGAGGCATATTTTGTGTTAGTATTTATAGTATCAATTTAGGACAAAGACTGCTTGAAATGTCAATGTCCATTTTCTTTCATGTTAGCAGTTAAGCTTCTAAGACTATTTCTGAGAATGTAAAGTCATCAGGTAATTCTTTAGCCCTGTGGTATGAGAGTACAATTTTAATTGAAAGCTTCAGTAACAAAAATGCATCACTATTCTGTATCTTTTGCATTCTTAAAATAGTTGTCTTCATTCTCATTTGAGCAGTGATTTTCTGCCTTTTACACATCTTGTTTTCTCCAGAGTAGGAACAAGACTACTTTAGAAACAATGGCAGTCTGTCACCTAAAGCAAAACCTGCAGATAAGATGCATTTTGAACTGCTGACCTGTTTAAAGGCCTCATTTTTTTTTTTCTCTCATTGAAAAGCTCTAAAAATGCCTGTTATAGCTGTACAGCTGCTAAAAAGGGAAAATTAAAGTATGTAAAGTAGGGTACCAGAACTCTTTCTGTTGGCATAGCTGAATAGATTCAGCTATTGTCAGTCAAGTAGATACTAGTGCTATTACGCTTACAAACCCGGTGTGCCTAATCAAAGTCAAGTGTTTGCCATTTCTCTGAGTGGAGAAATTTGACAAACAGCTGTTAAAAGTGATGGAAACAGTAAGACAACAAGCAGGTTCTTGGAAAGGAGAAATTAAGAAAAGAACCCTGAAGAAATGGTCACAGTGGCAATTTTGTCTCTCTCTTTTTTTTTTTTTGTTTTGCTCTTGTTTCATTAGCCATAAACTCTCTCAGCTTTGCACAGTGCAGCAACCCAGAAGTGATCCTTTCTATGTAAGAAATCTTTTCCTTGTCTTCAACACTCTCATAGTAACCAGGAGAGGGGTTAGGAGGAAATGGCACCTGCCCGGGTGTCCCGGTCAGGTTCGAGTGCCTGCACATGCTATTGACTGACTCATGTCATGAAGCTGAGTTGTAGCAAAAGGAATGAAGTTTTTTCGTGTGTGCTTAGCAGAGGACAACCTGTAAAAGGTTTGTAACAGCACAGGAGAGGGATGAGGTAGAGGCTGCCTGTGGGAGCAGACTCTGATGTCTCTGGGCAGTCACTGCCAGTGGAGGCTCGTCAGGACAGCTCAGTGGGACAAACACTTCCTGGGTCTGTTTTGCTGGTGTTTGGTACTGCTGGGCTGTCACTTTCCAGACAGAGCTCCAGTAGTCACAGCTAAATATAGATATCCACTTTTAACTGTCATAATGCTTTAGCATTTTGTAGGCTTGAAATGTGTTTCTCCAGAATGGCAGCTATAGCTCCTTTGAAGAGGAGTCTCCTGGAAATGCCTGTGTAAAATGAGCATACCTGCCACATCCAAAGGGAATCACTAAAAATCCACAGGCTGGTTGCAATTCCCTTTTATATTAGATTTAAAAACAAAGATTTCCTCATATAGTTATTTTTGTTTTTTCTTTCTCTGGGCTGTAGTGATTTTTTAAAATGAGAAACAGAAATATAATTTGGTTGTGCAGGAAAATACAATATCTGCCAAATGATTGATCACTTTCGGCCTCTAAATCCTCGGGCAACTATTTTGCAGTGCATTTAAGGAGTATTTTTGAAGATATAAATAGATCATCACAATCTGTGGCAATTAGCAGATAAGAGGAAATAACAATCAGCTCTATATACTGGATGTGTAGTAAAGCTGGATTTTAAAACCAAAGGGAACACAAAATTTCCCCTTACAGCTCATGATTCAGTCCTTCTGTGTTGGAATGCAGCAACAGTGAAGCTGATTTGTGGGACACAGTTTAATGATGTGTTGTGGTTTAACCCCAAACGGTAACTCAGTCCCATTACTGCTGGCACACTCTTCTCCAGTAGGAAAAAGTGAGAAAACTGCTGTGAAGAAAATTAACTCTACCCCAGCCAAAACCAGTACTTCATGCAGCATAAGATGTTGTCTTCCCCTGGTTATTTTTTTTATACCTCCCCTCTGAAGGGGGGTAGCTTATTATGAAATTGTTGTCAATGTGGTAATTAAAAAGCCCATACTGTTTCTAATAGAGTACTGATTATTGGTTTATGTTTGACCTTGTTTGGTTCAGTGCCATTTGCCAAAGTGAAGGTCTAGGGACATTTATTTACATGCTCTTTAAAGGACTGTTCTCCCAGAAAACTGCTCTTAATGAGAGAAGTCTGGGGGTCATGTACACCAGATCCATGCAAGCAGTTCGTCAGGTCTAGAGCAGAAAGAATAATATCAACACCCTCTTCCTGGAGATGAGCTTGATCACTTTTTCTTAGCAGGATCTTTCAGTTTCAGACCCAAAGAAGGGCTTCTGTTTATGAAGGCCTATTTATTGAGCTACATTAGCTGATTCTGCTCAGTTTTCTCTACACCTTGCCTTGCTTGGACATTCACGGGTCAGTGGAAACAGCACTGTGCACATTTCTGTGCATGTCTGTGCGTGTCTCTCTCTTGCTCAAAAAGCTTGATTATAGCTTTATAAAATTGTTTTAATCTAGGAAAGATATTTTTTTCATGTATGTCAAATGTTTATGTGGTAGAACAGAAGTCAGGTTTATACAAATATATAGCTCGTATGCATACATAGGAGGTAAGTGTTTTTTGTAAGGAACCTTTCATAAAGGTCCTCAAAAGGCTGTCCTGGAGGTAATTTCAGTAGCACGTGGTGAGGTTGCCAGTTTCATTTGTTATAATGTGCCCTTTGCCAAGTTTGCAAGAAGGAAACATCATAAGTTATGAATTGATGATTTAATTGTGTGTCGCTTAGTTACGGCATCTTAAGGGCAGATACCCAGAGGAAAAATATGCCCCATTTTTAAGGAGTTTCTGGTAGAATGTCGTAAAACGCAACATGGTTTCAGACAGAGGATCTATCCTGGGCGGCAGAGCCATAGCACGCTGGGAGTTCCAGAACGGGGTCTGTGCTTCTGCCCAGAGGCTTTGTGGGTGGAAGGGTGGGGTGTGCATGTGTCCTCACCACCCTTTTCTTGAGGCACCACGAGTTTCAGTGAGAAGTTGACAAAGGGTGCACCCCTGGCACCGGGGAACTGTCGTGCCATTAGCTATGTGAATATCACTGACTGTGTTTCGTGCAATTTTTAGTAAGAATCATGCTTCTTAAGTGTGGTAGTACTCTCAAGAGGCATAAGCCAGCACGTTACTTTATCCCAAATTCATCATTCTAATGTGATCATGCAGTAAGAAAAAGATGCAGCAGAATTCAAGCATTGAGCTTACTGGGTTATTTTTCTTCCTCTGGTAATGAAATTTGTAATTAGCATGTTCAAGATGCTGAAGAGAATGTGAGCATGTTAACAACTCTCCAAATGTCAAAATGATTTTGCAGTTGTCATTGGTTGTTCACATTAGGGAGGATTCTTTTTACTGCTCGGAAAGTTTCTTACTGTCACAAAGTAGAGCAGAGAAATATTGAAGGACACCATTCAAATCTGAAAAACAGCAGGGGTTGATGCTAAAGGCCACAGCTGTCTGTAGCTGTTGAAAGCATCAGTTCATGACAATTGGTGCAAATACCTCTTGCTCATGTCAAGTTTATCTAGAAAAAATATATCGTGTATTAGAAGATGATAAAATGAGCTTTAAAAGGAACCTCTTAGTAGTGTTACTAGTCTTCTGAAAGAGAACATAGAAAATTCCTTAAATAATTTTACACAAGTAATATATATCCTTATTATATTAATGGACTTCCTTTAGAGCAAGGAAATCAAACATTCAGGATGACCTACTCCTTGACCAAAGTCTTATTAACCTCTAAAATGCATCTTGATCCAGAGGAACATAATTAAGAAAAACTAAATCTAAATAGTTTGCTTCATAGAGGTGAACTGCATTGCAAATATGTTGTTATGTAATGTTTAAATTATTATCTGAAAAGATTATAGCGATCCCTTTGAAATGAAAGAAGAGATCTGGTATATTTTTAGGATACAATCTTCTGATCATTAGACTATTCTCAGACATTAGTCAGGAGCAAAAATATATTTTGAATATAATTACAACAGCATAAATGCTGATAAAAGATTAAGATACTGTTGTGTAGCCAGAAGAATTACAGACTTATGTATTAACATTGTGAATTCTTTGCAAGAATCTGGAAGATGAATAAATGTAGTAGATAAAAACCAAAGCACAGTTGGTCACAGCAGGGTGCTAATAATGCAAAGGTTGTGGGTTTGATCCCTCTGTGGGCCAGTCACTTGAGTTGACTCAATAATCCTTGGGGGTCCCTTCTAACTTAGAATATTCTGTGATTCTGTGAGTCTATTTGCATACTGGCAATCAAAATTAGTTCCTTTAGAAGTCATTAATATTTTCTTGAATTCTGGTGTAACTATATCCCTCTGTAATTTTTAGTGTGGTATTATTCATAGCAGTCTAACAAAATATATTCATGTTAAATGAGCCTGTTTAATCTCTGCAAAAATCAGTTAACAGGTAACTTACCTTTAAAAAACCAAAAATGTTTAACTACGGAGTTACCACCACCCAAATGGGACCAAAAATCTTATTACCTTAAGAGAAAATGCAGAAGAGCAATGCAGACTAGTTGAGCCTTCTATCAGCTGGCATCTAATTTAGTCCATTAAACTTGGTGCATGCTGACTGTGCACTTTTTTCTTAGGACCATCAACATGGTCCAAAAAAAGTGAATAGAGCACATGCTGTTGATCTGTTTGTGTGTCTGATGCTGACACACAACACACTGTTTCTCATTTTAGAAATTTCTCAACCTTCTCTCAGTCGTGGTTGAATCTTGGAGGAACATCCTATAAATGCAGGAAATTAAGCTTTTTTTGCTGTCTTAGAACAAAGGTTATTCCCTCTTTGGCTAAAATATTTTCTAGTGAATACAAGGGCATATATGAAGTCTGCTAAACCAGTAGCTTCACTGACAGTAAAAATACTGGCTAATGGTGACAGGAACAGTCTGTGAACTGTGAAGTGGTAGCATATATATGTGTATATGTATATCATTCCTGCTGTTTTAGCTAAAACTGGTAAGAGAGCCCTGTCCCTCAGTGAACAGGGTGGTGACCTGCACTGCTGAGACAGCCAGCAAAACATACTTTGTCTTCTGTCTCTGCAGTGAAGCCACTTAAATAATCTCCAGTAAAATATTACCTTAAATCCAGTAATGTGTGAATTCATCAATTAAGCCCATAGTGAATAATCTCTAATGTTCTGAATTTCTGTACAGATGCAGAATGTGTGTGGGTTGATCAGAGTAACATGTTTGACTCAATCATAGTATATGCCTTGGTTACTGAATATGGATAACTCTTTGGTAGCTTTCAGTCTGTTCTGTTAATTAATCGTCTTGCTACTTGAAAATTGGTACCTTTTCTAAAAACGAAAGCCTTTCATTTTCAAGTTACAGCTTGCTTACTGAAGTGTTGTCATGACAAAATGCATCTATTAAACTTCCAAATTCTCCTACTATTTTCAGCTTATTGTCCTTATTTCTAAGGACAAGGGTAATTTTCTATTAGTGAACTTTTAATCAGTTCCATGCAATGTTCTTAAACATAAATAATTATGACAGTGCCTATAGGTAGATCAAGGAAGGATTTTGTGTAAGAGATTTTATCTATTTCAGTGCAGGCTGGAAGTAACCCTCAATTTTTCTACATTGATTTTTTTTTTTTTTCTTTTAAACTGGCTTCTTGAGCCTTATTCAGGGGATGAATCAATGGGATGCCAGTGGCCTGACTTAGTATATTGCAGTGGGTGATGCTGGAAGTTTGTAGCTGCCCCTTGACACACCCTAATACTTGGGCAGCGTGAGATTGATCTGAGGACCAGCTCTGTGTTGTCCATTTGCTCGAAACTAATTTCCATTTTCTTGTCAAAGGTTTGACTGGGCATGTTGAAACTAGCAGTATGAAGGCAGAAACTGCTGTAAGCAGAACTAGTTGAGCCCAGCAGCCTTTTCCTTAAAGGAAGTCGATATTAGCTCCTTTAGAAGTGACCCAGTCAAAACATTTCAAGGTCTTTTACCCTGACAATTGGAAAAGAGAGAACTTGGGTATCATTTAATGTTGGTAGATGCTTCCTTCTCTTCAAAGTCTTGTTGTGCTGATTCTCAGATTTAAACACTGCTTTTGTTGAATCAAATCTTATTACCCATTTATGTCCTGAAATGCTGCATGTGGGATATGCATGCTTGTTATTTAATCCCTGAAAGGTGGATACCCTATCCTTTGGTGAGCGATCAGATTTTCACCTGGAAATTACTTTTAATTCAAAGCAGATTAAGGTGAAAATACAGATGAAACTATTTGCAGTTTTCAAAATAGATAATACGGGTACTAATGTTTTTAGACTTTAGTGGAGAAACACAGGAAGCATTTCTGCACAGAAATAAAATCAAAGATTACTCTCTGTACCTGCATTCCTCTGACCTCCTGAGCTGCCTCCCTGACCAGAGGCCTGAAGTGCTGGGGTTCATCTCCTAGAGAAAAGTTCCTATTGGCAAAACCTAAGCTGCTTTAGGAACCCACTTGAAGGCTTCCCTGGGTTCTGTTTAAACTCTGTGTTCCTCTGAGGCTTACTGATTTTAAGGAAGTGAGAGATGCTCCAAACCCCTGATAAATGAAAGATTAATGTACTGCTTTGGAGATGCAAACACTGGAACACCAGCCCAGAGGCCACGAACAGCAGTCGGACCAGTGAAGTGTATCTTTTGTCCTGTCTGCCCCCACTTAACACTAAAATCAGTGCCTGGATCCATGAATACATTGATGAACATGCAGGAATGTTCTAACTATTTCGATGATATTAACAAGGTGGGATTGTTACTAGCTCTTGGTTGAGACGAGATGTAGTTGTGGTTTGTAACCTTGAGGATGCCAGGTTTGGAAGGAGGCTCAGTCTCTAAGGGACAGCATAACTTTCCCCACAAAACAACAGGAAAGCAATTTGGCTTAAGACATCATTTAAAAATAAGTAGATGTTTGACACTGGGCAACAATGCTGCAGTGTTAATAACTTTGAAAGGGGGTAGAATAAAGTCATGCAATGTACTTTTACCTTGCTTGTAATTTAATTAGTGAGTTTTGATGAGGCTTTTTTTTCCCCAGTAGGTTAAGAGTGTCTCCTAACAAGACTAAGCAGAAAAATTGTTAATATCAACAAAGCTATACTTTTCTATCATGTCAAAGATAAATTTCCAGTATTTTCTGGCAAAAACATGAAAGCAAGCAATGAGCAATTATCTACATGAGCCATGTGTTTTGGAATACAGGTGCTGTACTGGAAACACTTGAAAAAGAGATTATTTTCTGTTATAGCTGTTCCTATTTTAGCTGCTGCTAGTCAACTTAAGATATGTCCTTGATCCTGCAGTCCTTAAACAATGCACTTTTCTATCTTAGCTAGAAGTATATGTTGGAAAAGAATAGGGATGAGGAACAGTTTGCAGGAAAAAGCAATTTGATGTCAGCATGGAGGCAGGCTAGGGGTTAGAGAAGTAGCAACGCTTTTGCTTTGCATTCTATTTTTACTATACATTTCCTTTAATGTAAAGAAGACTGCAAATATGTAAACTGTTCAAAAATTATTTTAAGACAGATGTGCATCATTTGAACTACTTGCAAATAAACTTTAATTTATTCTTCAGTATATTAACTTGGTTCTAATCATTGAATTCCACATGGCTGAGTTCAAAGGAAGATCATGCACCCCTGCTTCTTCCCTAAATTTTAATTTCTTCTTAGTTTGCTTCAAAAACTGAACTGCTTAGAAACACCATACTTGACCTTTAAAACTACAGTGTAAGGGGAATCATGATAACTAGATGAAGCCATACAATTATTTGTCTAAAATGTTTGTATAAACATTAGAAGCCACATATGAGCAGTTTGTGAGAATGCTGTATCTTCACAGGCACGGGATGCTGTTGTAAGCTGCATCTTCATGAATTATTAGTGCTACTACTCAAGATGTTTGAATATCTTGCCCGTTTCTGGTGGAAGTTGATTCTACTTTTAGTGATGAAGTCTGAAAATATTTCTTCTACATCATTTGGTCTTGGGAATAAACATCTGCCCAATAACGTATTTGTCCCAAGTACGTGTGGTCTGCTTCTTATTTCCTCCCCCTAACATCCACCACTGTGAGACCATAGTTTTCCTTAGTGGTGCACCAGTTCTCGAACGAGGACCTGTGTCCATCATTTGCTGAACAATGCGTTCTGTAAAGAAAAATGCGTGGCGTGTATAGCAGCAGAACTATACCTACGGAACAATTCCAAACACAGCTGTGCTGCACTTTACTTGGCGTGTAATAGCTACATTACAGCCCCCCTGGAATGCCAGTAAAAATAGCAGCTGAGCAGCACACTCTGCTAATATGTTGGAGCTGGCAGAAAAGTATCAGTGTAGGTGGCATACTTACTGTGACAACACAGAGTAACTTCTGTAAAGAGCAAAGAACAGTTTTCTTTCTGCCAGTACGGAGGTAAACCAATGGAGAGAAATTAGTGTGCCTAATGCATTAATGCCATGGAAGCCGTTTGCTAAGGGGTTTAGACTTTCCTACACACTTGCTAATTCTCAAATGTGTAACTGGAGGGACCTAGGAGGATGACAGGAGCTAAAGACAACATAGAAGACTTAAGAAAAAAAGCAGCTTAAAAATGAAAAGAAGAATAACTAACTGTATGAATACCTTAGTTGTCAGCACAGTAATTCAGTTTGAATACATCAACAGTTTTGTGCATCTCTTCAGATTAAATGCAAAATGTGTTCCAGGAAGGACTGTCTCCTCCTCCAGTCTTAACCTAATGACTGATGCTTCTTTCAAGGGGCTACCACAGAAGAGATAATACATTGCTGGGCTGCAGTGATAATATTGATTTTGCTTTAAAGAATTTTAAGGTTGATAAATTGTACCCTGTGGAATAATTTAAATTGAGTAACAAAACAAAATATATTGGTTTAGATTGTCAGAGTTGACCAGTAATAAATTTATGTTTTAGCATTTGGAGAGCTTCTTCAAATCACTTTCAAAGAAATAACTCTTCTTTGGGTTAATTAATCTTAAATTGTCTCAGATTAGCTCAAAAAAAGAGACTCTCTGCAAATAATTAGTCAGTGTAAAAAAAAATATGATATCTTCTAGCTACAGAGCTTCCTAATGAAGGACTAGGGCACAGTCAGTACTTATGGGGTTATTGTCAATGTCTTGAAGTAAAGAAAACCCTAACAAGGGATCTGTAAAGTTCTTTTGGTGTCTCAGTAGGCAGCTGGGTATCTTATTCTGAATTTTTCTTTGCAAGGATGGAAGAAGCATGGACACTCTTACCACAAATGTGTGTCATGAAGGTTGTGGAACAGTGATAAATACTTGTCCTAGCGAGACCTTGGCCTTTGAACACAAATGTGGGTGTCAGGGATAAAATGGAGCCAAGAACAGTTTCTGTAACCTTTTGATAATTCACTAGCTACCCACCGTTATTAAAGCATTTAGGAAATGTCTATGGACTCAGTTTTAATTCTGAGTTGAAACAAGAATGAAAGAAGAAAAAAATCAAATGCATCTAAATGAAGTCACTGAACATGTAATTTAAAAACTCAAGAGTAGTGAGCTATATTCACTCATGATACACTGCCCAGTGAAAGACCTGCTCATTAACTAGTTTCATTACTGAAGACAAAGATCCTCTTGAGCAGGGTCAAAATCTACCCTCTGTTAGTAATGAAGAAAGGGTAGGGATATGGGACAGTGATTTATACTTGACCATGTATGCCATGAGAGATGCTGTCACTTTTGTGTTCTCTTACAAAGGGGAAGAACAAACAAAATCCTACAACAATTCAAGCTCAGGAATGTCATGCACTAAATTTAGGAAAGAAAGGAAATTGTTCCTTCTGTGTTAGTCAAGTTGAATTAAGGAAATAAGTGATAGAGTGTCATTGTTTCTGTGAATTTCTGAGCATGAGTACCTTCATGCTAGCCAAGCTCTTAAAATACTTTAAGTCTTCCTGAATTTGAATATTTTATAAAGTAGGACTGTTGAAGTGGGAAATCCAAGCTGTGAGTTACACTAGACACGATGTAAAGCCTGCTGCAGAAATATAGCAAAATGAAAAAAGTGGCATGGTTTTGTGTGGTTCCAAAATAACTTCTGTTCTCAGTCTACTCAGCTTTAATTTCATTGCAGCACTATCTGCTGCAGAACATAAACTCTTGAGGTGTGACTTGTGTTATAAAAGATTTTCCTATCTGTAGAAACAGGCCACTGTGTTGAGGGGGAGTCAAGGGACAGCTGTTGTCCTACTGTTCCTCTGGAGATCTTTCCTCCCACCCCCAGAGGGGATGGCAGCTGTCTTTAGAATAAACCTCCACAGAAGGTAACAATTATGGCCATACTTTTCAGATAGTACAAGTTGTTACTTTTTTTTTTTAAATCAAATTGTTTAGAAAGAAAATGCTGGCTGCCTTCCCTCGGTAGGTTGCCTTTCACGTTTATGGCCTCTTTCCTTACGACAAGCAGCAGGTGGCTTATCAAGCATATCCCCCTCAAGTGTGAACTGTGTTTGGAGTAGGATTCTGATTGCTTGAGGGAGAAATCTGCCAAATGCACTGACTTTTGGGCTTATGTGAAGTTGGGTTGAGCCTGCTTGCCCTTTTTGGTTGAGTAGCTGGGGAGGGCACATAACCTCTCTTACGCTGAGGTTACAGTCTGTGACTTTGTACAAAATAATTATAAATTATGTACAGAAAACAAAAAGAGAAAAAAAAAACAACTCCCCAAAAAGTTATAGTTTAAGAATTATTTGGACTACAGCAAAAGTCATCTTTGACACATTGCACTACAAGTGTGATATTGAGACTGCCAAATTGGGCAAAGAGCTTTTCCAAGACTGTTTTTAACATTAGTGAGCCAGACTGGGGGGGCAGTATGAAGTCATTTAGTGATGCATGATATAAGATTTTGTTTAGTAGGGTATGTGAGCAGTGTACTGATGAATGTCAGAAGTTCAAGACTTACATGAATTACATAAACAGAGGCTTTAAGGTTTTCTCCAAACAAAATTTTGACAGAATAGTTTTTCATAGCTCTTTCACTGAGCTACTCAAAGGCTGAATTCTGAAGTTCTTTACTCAGGTAAATCACTTTCTGTTCAGTGGGATGTGAACCCAGTCCTTACAAAACCAAAGCTCCCCTCTCATGCTCATTAATTTAATTACTATAATCTGAATAACAGACTCTGCCAATTAGCTGAAAATGATCTAATTACAAAAGACATACCAATTTTTATGGATATGAGCGTTTTTCTTCCATATGAGTGAAGGGAAAAAATATGTTAGATGCTATAAATGTTGAAAAAATCTGGGTTTAAATATTTAGAAATGCAATATAAGTATATATAATTGAGAACAAATTATGCTTATGACTAGGTTTGTGCTAATGAATCATCAAATACCAAAATGTACTAGGTGGGGTGTAGCTGCATATGTGTATATGTATATAAATATATATATACACATACACTTTAGTGTGTATTTCTAGAACCATGCTGGTTTGCAGATCAGATTCTTCAATAGATTGTTATGGTGATATTCAATTGATTTGGATTAAAGGCACCATAAACATTTGAATTAGAGAATTTAAGTGACAAATTAGAAATATTTGTGTGTAGGAGTTACATTGTGATGTTAACCCTTAATACAGCAGGCTGAATACTGTCTTCTAAGCGTAGTTCCAGGGGAAAAGGATTCAGACTTTTTTCTGAATCATACGTTTTCCTCTCCCCTCCTCTGAGTACTCTGAAAGGGCAAGATAAAACTGTAGCACTTGCAAAATGGGCCTTTACAAGAACACTTTTTTTTCACCTCTTTTGAAAGATCAGAACTGTTCTGCTGGAAATAATTTCCATATTCATACTTGGTTACACTTTTTTTTTCCTAACTAGTTGACTGAGTGAAGTGTTTAGAGATGTAGAAGCCTCTTATTCTCATTTATGCTGACCTGTACTACTGCTGTTCACCTTTTGCCCTCCTGCACTGATCAGATGCCAAGAAAGCCCAAAGCACTGCAAGGCTCTTGCCCAGTCAGGCTGCTGGGAAACACCGAGACTTCCTGTTCTTTTTATCCACATGGGTCAGTCTTCATAAGCATGGTGTGTCCCTCTTGAGCACTCTCTTTGATTGCCACACCTAGTTCTTATCTTCTCTATATTATTTGTATCTAGAATGAATCACTGAACATGCAAGGCGTTTTATCATCTTTGCCTCAGTAGCACCAGTTAAATCAGTCACATTCTGTATAATACTTTTAGATCACTGATGTTTCTCTTGTACATGTAAAAATAACCCAAAGTGATCTTCGGAATGTGACTGTTCTCCCTTTCCTGTCAATTTGTCTGTGTCTGATAGAAAGCACATCGCTGTTTCAGGTTAGGATTTTTTTTATTTATTCTGCTTATAAAGTAAAGAGGAAGGAAGAAAGAAATGGAAATGCTTTTCACTAATTATGTTGACCTTCAAGCCATTTTGAGTGAAGGTTTTTATGCCATAATTTGTTCTCACCCCTGGGGTATATAGGCCTCTACCTACATTTACTAAATTTAAGTAGATAGTATTCAAAATCATGAGAAATCAGACTTGTTAATCCTGTAGTTCCTTTCAAAAGAGCTCCGTGCTGTTCAGGGAAATTGGTGCTACTGCTGTGTCCTGTGCCGGGGGCTTTCCAACCACTGCTTCTAAATGGTCCTCTTCCTTCCAGGGGTGTTGAAAGACTTTCTGCTATGAGCTCATCTCTCTGTGTCTGTTCAAAGGGCAAGGATGGTGTGTTTTAGAAATTCATGGATTTCTTGAAGTGTTGAGTCCCTGAGCATCTTTCAAATGAACAGAGCACTGCATATGCTACCCTAAGCATGTATATTTATTTGACTTTTGTCATTTTGAGACTCTCCAAAATGCTTAGGACTTCCTATGCTTTATAAATAAAATGTGTGGTTTTACATATGCAAGCTATGCCAGCTGTCAGTGGTGTGCTTTTGAGAGTACAGTATTTTTTCTGCTTCTTGAATTCAAATTTCTTATAAAAGCAAAGGTAAAGAGCAGCAAGAAGGGAAACAATACTGGCATTATCAGCCCTTCAAAAAAGTCTAGATTTGCCTCTTGTGTTTAGAATTGAGCATGAAGCAAATGTGCATCAATTTGTAAGTACTTCTTTATTTCCATCTCTGATTCCACACTGTAGAAACTTGGGTATGTATGAGGATTGGGACAATCAATATCCTGATAACAACTAGCATACAGGTTTTATCAGTAGGAGTCTCAAATTAAAAACTGACCTCTTCTTTGTGGTTTTCCTTCATTTAGTCTTGAGACTAATGCTTCTATTGTGATTTATTAACCAGAAATGCATTTGCTTTTTACATATTTTGTTAATAAGTGCATGCTTCCTGCCCCTTATGGCCAGGGTTCATGATTCAGAAGGATACAGTAAGCAGAAAGGTTTTAAAGCAACTGTTTAATGTCTTGGTGATTTTTGTAATAGAACCCTGAGGCTTGGGAGCTGAAAGTTGTACAGAAGGGATCAAATTCCCATAGAGAATTATATAATCTGTTAGACCTGCTGCTGAGCAAGGGCCTGAGGTAGCCTGCCCCTTGCACCTCGCTCATATGGAATCACAGCTTCTCCTTCAGGCTTCAGGCAAAGCAAAAGAATAGCAGTCCATCGAGTTTTGGTACTAACCACCTATATGACAGTGCTTAAGTCAATTTATTTCTCTGGCCATGCTATTTTAATATTAATTTTTTCAGGCTCGATGCAATAGCCACAAAGTGTCTGGAGAGCTGAAGCAACATGCTGCCTGTTCCTCTGGCAGATGTGGCACTTGAGAGCACTTCCCAGCAGGCGCTCCAGTAAGGACAGCTATGTGCTGGGGGAGGTTTGCATCCAGATTTTGAGAGAAAATGGGAATGAAGGGGAAAATCAACCCTCCTGCCTGTTAGTCTCTAAAAATGAGAGGACCTACCAGGATTTTATTGGGGTGGGTAAATTGGTTTTGTTATGGCCTGCTGATTAGCATAATTGTGTAACCACCCTAACTCATTCCTGTTAAGCATAAAAAGTTTGCTGAAATGCTTGAGCAAGTACCTCCTAAAGTGCTCTGCTGACTGGCTTCTCTCGAGCAAAAATCCGACTGCGGTCGCGCAACTCATTCCGTGGAGTTAGTCGCACGAACGATTTATCCCTAATCTGAGAAATGTGTGTTTTGATGAATGATTCCTAACAGAAGGCAAAGGACAGGAAGCAGGAGCGATACACTTGTCACGCGGAGCGTTTGAAAGAGCCGGGGGAGACAAAAGAGCTGTCCTGCGTTTATTTCACTCCGCAGGTTCGCATTGGTGGGGACTTGGGAAAGTAGCTCGGGAAACGTGTTTGTGCCACGAGGGCTGTTACCATAGCTGTTCTGGGGGGAACCAGCTATTGCTGACTTGTTAAGTGGCTTTTACTCTTCAAAAGACAAAGCTGTGTAGAGCCACTGAGAGCAGAATCCTAATGAGGTTGCTACACTTGCGCTTTTCTTTTTTTCCCCCTCCTGTCAATCCCAAACCTTTGTAACACGCTGTGATCTACCGAAGAGATTCGTTTAAAATGTGGGAGATGGATGGGTCAAAGGCAGGGTTCTGGGTGCTCTCCCCAGCTCCCTCGTGTCCCTGTTGCACCAGTGGGTCGAGCAGAGGTATTGCTTGGCCCTCAGATCCTGTCTGTTTCCAGGATTCCATTTCAGAGAAGATGTCTACATAGTACTGTACATGTGAGGGATGCTGCTGCTGATTTGTGTATGTAGGAATTCTGATATTGGTGTCATGCTAGCAATAAAAATTAATCTGCAAAATGCATCAAATTAGTCTAGAAAACATTGAATATGTACATTTATTGCTTGGAGAAATGAGAAATCCGTCATCTCTTTGGCAATGTCAGTGTATCATTCTGAGCATTAGAGTTGCTATCATTTTCTGACTTGCAAACGGTAGTTACAGATTTTTATGATTCTCAAGGTAGTTGAGGTATTGTAAAGGCCCTAATTTTTTGGTACCTCTGCGAATAGCATCAGGATCTACAGTGGCTGCAAAACTGGGAAGCTGTCATAGTACAGGGAAAGATAGAAAATAGATCTTTTCTGTGGAAGTAGAGAAAGAATTTCTTGAATTCCTGTGTGCAGTTTCTTTGTTCTGAAAGACATGAGAAAAATATCCCACGCTCTCCTGGGATATGTATGGACTATGGTATGACTTGTTGGATAAATCATCTTCCAGTGATACATCCTGAAATCTCTGCCCATCAGCAACTATGACCGTAACACACCCTGCAGTGGCCTATGTGTGGACTGGATCCTAGGCACTAGGTACTATCTGTTTTAGTTGGTGCAAGAATCAGGTAGCTCTAGTGTCACAGGTGGTATTTACACCCCTCCTACAGTCCCGCAGGGAGATGGATTAAATCTTCCCATTGGTTCAAACACAACAGGTTTTCAAAATAGATTTAGAGATCCTCCAATTTTCAAATATGAGCAGACAAATTTTGTGATCAAGTAAACTGTATGAGAGATATTATCCAGAAAGATGCTCAAGTAAATGGTAACGCTAACTTTCAACAAAAGTAACAATCTGATCATGCTAGTGAAGGAATTTTGGCAATAGGTGTCAATAACCATGCTGGTTCCAGCCAGGACAGGATTAATTGTTTTGCAGTACCCAGGAGAGGGGCATGGCTAGGACCTAGAGATTGTTCTACACCCCTTACATCATTGGCAGGGGAAAGGGAGCCTCCTCGGGGAGAAGAGATTCCTTCTGGTCAAGAAAATGTGATGGAGGGAGCCATCTGGTATTGTCAACTATCAAGGGGTTTTTATGTGTAAATTGCTTCTTTTACCCTCTGTCATTAGTACTCTTGCTCTGACTGTTTGTTTTTCTCATCCCATTGCTATTTCCAGCAAATTGTTCTTATCTCAACCCATGTTCTTTGCTTTTTTGCTTCCAGTTCTCTCCATCCTGCCTCAGAGGAGGGGGACACAGGTGCATGGAGAATCTCGATGGGGACACTGAATCGGGGAGTACCTTTCCTAAACCCTGACACCCTTATTTGGTGCCCAGTGTGGTGCATGAAGGGTTGGAGATAATGACAGATTTGATGGGATGTACAGGATTGAATCTATGTCTGTTAGAGCTGTTCAGCCAGTAATGAGCAGGCTCCCGTGCTTGCCATGGGGCTTGATTTCATGACTGTCTGTTAGAGTCCAGTGCTTGTTAGTGGCTTTCACTCCTGGCTGTGGTGCTGTACTTCTTATCACCTCACTGTATTGTGCCTGGGGATGTTTTGATAACAGCCATGGCGATGTGCCTGGGCTGGCAGGTGGCCAGGGTATTGCTACTGTTTTCTGAGTTGCTGTACTGGACAGGCTGGGACTTGGGTCTGAACTTGAGTTGAAGGGATTGTGACATGTGAAGGAGCAGACAATGGAGGAGATCCACCTGCAGCCCATGGAGGACTCTGTGCCAGGGCAGGTGGATGCCTGAAGCAGGATGTGACCCTGTGAGATGCCTGTGATGGAGAAGGTTTGCTGGCAGGACTTGTGAGTTCGTGGGGGATCCACACTGCACCAGTTCTTCAAGAACTGCAGCCTGTGGGAAGGACTCATGTTGGACAAGCTCAGGGAGAACTGTCTCCTGTGACTGGGACCCCAAGCTGGAGCAGGGGAAGTAAAGATTCCCTCCCAGGCTGTGGTGCAGACCATGGTGAAGCAGCTGTCCCCCTGCAGCCCATGGAGGAGTAGGATGTGGACTATAGTAATGGTGCACTGTAGCAGGAACCCCTTGTTGTAGCCAGGCTGTGGAAAAGAGGAGTTCATTGCAATATGAAACGGGGAATTAATTCTTTGTTTTTCTTTGCTTGTGTGCATGGCTTTTGCTTTCCCTATTAAACTCTCTTTATCTCAACCCATAAGTTGTCTGGCTTTTACCCTTTCGATTCTCTCCCCAGGATCCTGCTGGTGGGGCAGTGAGTGAGTGGGTCTGTCTGGCTTGGTTGTTGGCTGGGGTGAAACCATGACAATGTGGATGTGTCACTTCTCATTGAAGCCTTATGTGAGTAAGCTCATCAATCCTTTCATTGCTCTGTGGTTGCAGTAACTAAGGAGATGTTGGTTTTATTCTGAAGTTCGTCTGGTAAAGCATCACAGTTACAATCCAGCCAACACACAGAAATCGTGCAGAGGAAAACAGACTGAACTGCTATCTTAAGAGCATTATGTAGACAATATATTTTAGGTCTCTAGCTGGAGCCTCACATAACCCTACCTTTTATTAAAAAAAAAAAATCGATTTAAGAGGATTCCACTATATATCTGAAAAGTAGCCTGCATTGCGGAATTTAATAGGATTATGCTATTGATTCCATCTTTACAATGCTAGCTAGTATTTGCTACTTGTGAACTGCAGACTATTATGTGACTGAACACAAGGGAAGAGGGATTAGTTTGTGAAAGAATAAGCAGCTTTCCCTTAAACTGCCCTGAACCAAACATACACCTGTTTTGGTCTGTTTAGTAAATACCAACTAACAAAACATCAGTAGCAGCACCTCCTGAAAATGGATATCTTCTTACAATCCCTTGCTCAGTCTCCAAGCAGAAGGCAATCAACCCCCCTGTGAAGTTGTATCTGTTGCTATAATGCAGCTGTTTACAGTTTCTTCAGAAAATTCTACTTGTATGTCTTCAATAAAAGCTACTGAAAATTGTCTGGAAACCCATGTCATGTATTGATACTAATGTATCTTCTGGCAATAGAAAGTGCTTTTGGCTATTTTTGAACTTAATGGAGTAAATGCCCAATTGAAGTATCATTTCCATAAAAGTGTATTTTCTGGAATGTAACTCGTCTTAACTGAGAAAATAGTTTCCTGTACTAAGTCACTTCCTGACTTACCAGCACTGTTTGTTTATTATTGTTATTATAGGAGTGACCATGATCAATCCTTCACGTTTGCAAAACCTATTGACCTCTGAATTCTGACACCTTTTGTGGTGACAAGTATTTCTATAGAATGTAATTTGCAAAACTTTGAGAAAACAAAATATGTTTTTAAATTAATTTTGTATGAGATAGTCTCCTTCTCCAGTTCCTCTTCTCTCTTCTCTGTACTGAAATCTTTTTCTGTCTTTAGTACTGAGAGTCTATGAAGCTGTTGCTTTCCTGTAGTTTTAGATGGCTCTGCTTCTAGAAAGCAGATGCCCAGCTGTGAAAACACCAGTACAGCAGAGCTACATGGAACTTCCCAAGGAGGAATACCAGCAAAAATGCTGAGATCCCAGAAAACAAATTATACATCTCTGGGATAAACTTTAAATTTACAGTCTTCCCTGACTCAACAGCCTATGCTGAACTGTATCAGAGAAATGGTTCTAATGTCATCTTTACCTTTGAGGTGGGTGGCAACAGGCTAGTTTTTTGCAGAACAGTTCTCTCTTTCCTTCTCTGTTTTGGTTAATAAGTGAGGATGTGGAGAGAAGGAAACGTTTGATACTTTACACATTAATCCTTTGTGCTCAATTGGCTTTACTTTCTGAAGGCTCCAGACAATGGTGGGTTTCAAACCTTCCAGAAACGAAGAAGCAAAGGAAAGGTTGAGTAAGAACATCAAGAGTACAGTAGAATAAGTAAGGAGCAAACAACACCCATCTGCTAGCTTTGTCGGAATGGTCACAGCACAGTGACCTTTGTAGTTAGTGGGGATTAAAGCTATATGCAATGTGAATGCTTCTGTAAATCTTACTGTAGGAACAATTTCTTCTTTTTTAAAAATGAAATTAATGTAGTTGAGAAGGCCCTATCTTTTCTGCTACTTTATTGAACTAGTATTTTAATTACTTTGAAAATCTGAGATTTTGCTGAATATCCTTTGCTGTCCTGTCAGTCCCATGTGTGGAATATATGCATTAAAAGAAGGCCAGGAAACTGTAGTTTTTGCACAGTAGCTTCTATGGTTTCATTGGGGTTTTTTTTAAGAAGTCTGTTTGCCAACTGATACATGTGCAATTAATGTTGATGATTGCTGCTAAAACTAATGTGAATTGTAAGCATAAAGCCTCCCATCTCTGTTGAGCAAGAGGGAGGTAGTGCCAGGTAATGGCATTCAGTCAATGTTCTCTGTCCCATCAGTCATGGAAGAGGGTAGGGGGGACAGTGTATCACTGCCAGCCATAAAATATTTCTGGAAACAATATGCCTGAGTGCATGGGCTCGGGGAGGACAGTGAGAAAACATCATGAAGTGTATCCTGTCCTTTATATGTTTCTGGCAATGAAAGTTGGATTTATTAGCAGTTTGTTGCTACAGTAAAATGCATTCACAAGATTTACAGCTGAAACAATAGCTGCAGATGTTCAGTTCTGTTGTATTTATTGAAGGTTTTGTTGAGCTCATGGCATCCTTTGAGTAATTGCCATCTGAGGCATGTTTTGTAACAAGGACTGTGTCAGAGTTCTGTGTCACTGTATTTCATAAAGTTCTACTAGGTCTTTAGGAAAAGGGAGTGCGAAAACATTAACAACAACAAATGTGTGGGCAAGTGGTAAAAGTAATAACTAACTGGCTGCCAGTCAGATTTATACATTTAGAGATCATCTCCTCAAGTAATGATTGGTTTTACATTTTACTTCAACATGGAATAACCATTATCTTATTGCTGGGATGAGTTTCCAGAGTGTGCATTGTAAGAGCCCAGAACATTCTCAACCATTTAAAAAGAAGATGGAGGAGCATAGTGCAGTCTGCAGCCTTTTCTTTTCCTTTATAGTAGAATGAAAAAGTAATAATGTGTGTAAATCATGGTAGTAGAAAACCCCTGTGTTTCGCTCATAAGAATTCTTGTAGTATTTAAGACACACACTTGCAAAATTGAGGATCTTAATATTTACATGAACTTCATAGAAGTGTATTAGAGAATTAAAGGTAACTTTGAGTGTGTCAAATGTCATCTATTCATTAAGGGTTTTATTAAAAGGCTGCCAACTCCTCTCTTACAGTTTGGAAACGTAATTTAGCCCAAAATCTGAAGATTAAGCTAAGTCCTTGCTTTGTACAAGTTGTTTCCGTAAATATCCTGTGTAAGGCCACAACAGTCTGACAGAAGACCAGTTTTACTGCTACTGCACAAGTATCATTGATTTGTATTTAGGAGGGAATAAAAAGTAGAAAATTGATTTAATCTTGCAAGCAAATATTCACGTAGCATGTAATATTAGAAATATACTTGCTGTATGGATAATTTCAGAACTCTTATTCCTTCATGTGCACTGGACTTCTACATTTTTGTTAAAAAATGTCAAATTCAAGTTGTTTTGTTTAGTTGGTTTTTTTTTTTTGAATGTACCCATTTCATAGTGCTGACCTTCTGACTCTTCTGATTTTTCCCATGAAAAAGTGAAAAAGGAAAAAATATTCGTGAAGTGAACATGACCCTTAGTGGTTTGTGCCTTATTAACTCGTTTGAATTGTGTGCTTAGATCCAAGCCCCTTTCCTTCAGCGCCTCTAATGGTGTTTGCCTTTACATTCTCTTGATCAGAAAATGTGCACACTATTGAATTGTCACCAATATTTCGAAGCTTAAAATCTTTTGTTGACTAATTCCCTAGCATTTGAGACAGTTCACTTTTTCTGTCATTGTCACAGAAGAAATAAAGCCCAAGACTTAAGGAAGGAGGTGGAAAGACTCATTTTTAGTCCTGTATATTGTCAGAAGTTTGCTTTTCCTTGTTTTTTGCTAACTGGCAAGGGAGCTCCCTGTCTTTACCTGCACCCTAGAGATTTTTTTCATCTCACACTGTTCCCCTGCCCTGCTGAGGAGGGCAGTGGGGGTGGCTGAGTGGCAGCCAGGACTAACCCACCACAGATCCATCTATAACCCAATTTCTTAAAAAGCATCACCAAACAGGCAAAAAACCCCCCACAATTCCAAACAAGCAAACAAAAAAAGCTGCTGTTGAAAATGTAAAAAAACGTAACAAGAATGATGGCAATCACTTCTATTTCCTTTTCAGAAGGAAATGAAAATGGTGCTGTTTAGAAAAGTCAAATAAAATGCCTCCAGCATTTTAAATAAGACTTTAAAATATTACCTTAAAAATCGGCATTTTTCGCCAGTTTCTTTTTTAAAAGAGAAAAACACCAAGACCCACAATAATTACTATAAATAAAATATTAAAGAGAAGTCATTTTTATTGCATTGCCTGCATTAGCAATGTAATAATTTCTTTTGAAGAATGCCATTACGTCTAGTAAATATTTAGTCCCTGTGCTTACACAAATCCAAACTGACTTTATCTGAAATCAGTTGGACAGCTAAAGGCAGTAAACTGTTGATGCACGTGATAAATGGTATGTAATTATTTAGGTATCTTAGTGCAAATCCATTTCCAAATAAAGCAAAGGACACTCAGCCATGGAGATGCTGTAAGTCATCTTATCATTTCGGGGCTTGGCACAGGAATCGCT
This sequence comes from Ptilonorhynchus violaceus, assembly GCA_013397565.1. Classification (NCBI taxonomy): domain Eukaryota; kingdom Metazoa; phylum Chordata; class Aves; order Passeriformes; family Ptilonorhynchidae; genus Ptilonorhynchus; species Ptilonorhynchus violaceus. Next base: position 112,058 of record VZRJ01006789.1, read on the forward strand.
GACTTCCATCTTGGGCACCAGATGGAATGTAGATGTCTGAACGCAGGAGTTTGGGATCCTTCCAGCTGCTGTTTGGTCAGAGAGAGGACATGAGGAATGCTGCAGCAGTCGTTTTCTAGTCCTCTCTCTTTTCTGTCTTTGCACAAACCTCCTTGCTCTGTTTCTCGTTATGGGTCCTGGGAAAGCCATTACAATGAGGGGTAGGTGCCTGGGAGGCAGCACCCTTGTAGGAGCAGGATTTCTACCACGATATGGCTGTCAAGGGCCACCTGTCTCATGCTGGTACCTGTGTGGGCTTTGCTAGTTAGATATCCCTGTATTTAAACTGTGTGAAGGCCTCAGTTTGTAAAGGCTTGTCCATCCTGCAGGTGAGACAAATCATGGAAGACCAGTTTAGGAAAGCAGCCAGGTAACCACAGGCCTGCTGATGCTGGTGAATCCCGCTCTTTGGTTAAAATAAATGAGAGTCCTTCCCCAGAGATTAAAAATTGTGGGAGCCATTTTTCTGGCTAAAGATATATTCAAGTTTTCGACTTAATGGGAAAAGGCAGAGGAGAAAAGAGTTTTCTGGTGCAAAGTGATGAGAGGGTAAGAAAGGGCTCTTTCCACCCATGGAAAAGTGCAGACTGACAGTGGTGGCAGAGCACAAGCAGGCAGAGGTGTCTCTGTTTAGGAGACAGGGATGTTGTCCCCTGCGTGCAGGACCAGTTGTTTTAATCTAGTGGTGCAGTTTTAACTTGTGCCTCTATCTGGCTTTGCTGCTTTTTCGTGTTTAGAGAGGCAGCTGGATAGTTCCATTAGGGTGTTGCTTTTGGAAATGGGAGGACAAAAATAGTCTATTACTATCGTGACAGTCTAAAATTACTTGAGAATTTCTTCCAGTCCTTTATTCATAATTGAAGCATTCTGAAGACAGTTACAAGTCATTGTAGCCACATGAGTTAGATCTGGTAATGCTTTGCTGGTCTGGAGAAGATTATGTTCAGAATAACTTTTGTGTGTTCTTTCACTCTGCCATTCACGAGTGAATATTCATGGATCGTTTCCTTTCAAATATTTACTGGATTGTCTGTTTTCACATGTTAAGTCTTTTTATGAAATAAGCAAGATAATTTTGAGAAAACATTTTGATTAGAGCCAGAAGTTATAAATATTTCACTATTTAATAAAATAGTGCTGCAAGATGCAAATGATTAAATGGAACATGTTTTAGATACTTTAAACTGCATAACTTAAAATTACATATGCTTTCACACTTCCAGATGGAACAAAACCTTTATATATTGAAACCCATATTTTTTGTTTCTCGATGACTAAAACGATTTCTTTTTTTTTTTTTCTTCTGTGTGATACTGTAGGAAACGGTCCTCTTTTGCTGAAATTTGCTAAAATACAAGGATAAAGCCTTTAGGAACAGAGGTAAGTAACTTGGTTTACATTTTTATCTTCAGCTTATGGACTGTTTATTTAAAGAATGATGCAGTCTCTTTGATTATCTTGAAAGAGCATAAAGAAATCATAAGTAATAATGAAGCTGAAAATAGGAGGCATCAGGGTCAGGTAATATGATTTAGGAGTGTTGTGAATACAAGTCAAGTCTCATTGTACTTCCCCTTACTGAAAAGGTCAAGAGTGATTTTTTTGTTTAAAATTCTGAATGCTTTCTATTTGAATAATGAAAACAAGAAATGAAAGATACAAAAAAAAAATTCTGGTTAATGCAAAACAGTTAAAATGTATGTTTTCCTTCAATGATGTAAAAAGGTTTGCGTTGCAAGAACAATATTATTTTCAGCTTATTGCATCTGTGTTCAATTTCTGGTGCTTTCCTTTCCGAAACACAAAGCTCAAGCTGCATTACTGCGCTGTGAGAATTTCATCAAAATTGAATGCAGCCATGTATTTGCATCTTGGCAGTCTGGGAAGGAGGGTCACACATTTACAATAAGTACAAAGCACTTTGATGTTCTCTGTTGTCCCTGAGAAGAGGGCAGGCCGCATGAATAGTTTTGATAGCTTTTTCATGACAAGCTTATGTGAAACCAAACTGCAGACCCTGCTTTGAAACGAAGTCAACAATGAGGGAACATAAATTTCCAGTTAAAAATGAGAAGATTACATAAGTGACAACAGAAATAAGAGTAGAAAAAGAAAAAAAAATTGTAGATTATGCAAAGCAGATAAATACATAAGTAAGAATAATTTGTGACTTGGGATCCTGGGCATTGCTTATGGCTTTCTTATGTTCTTGGGAATTTTTTTTGCTATGCTCTGAATGCACACTTTCTTCTTGTGTTGGAGTGGTTTTATTTTTTCTTTTTAAATTTGGTGGACCATTTGCTTCAAAGTCCCAAACTCAACCCTGATATTATGCTCCCAGCTGGAGGCTCTATAACAACCTGAGACTATTTCCTCTTGGAGTAGAAATAGATACATGTTGTGGTTATGTTTTGATAATGCATCTCCAAAACTAATGTTCAGATGCTATTTGCTGCCCTGTCATCTCGTTTGCAAGATTACAAAAGCATAAATTAAATGATATGGATTCTTTGACATCACATGTGATTTCTCAAGTGGTATTTTGGCATTACCTTTTATAATTGCTAGTAGAAATTAATTAAGAAATGACTTTACCACCAGGAATTGTGAAATAGATAATTTTGTCCACAAGCTGGGTGAAAATTAGCAAAAAAATGTTTTTCTGTTTAAAAGAAAAACAACCCTTTTCTTAACTCATCTAGGTAATATCTATCAAATACTGTAGAAGTATGAGGTTTAAAAATATTGTGGATGTAGAAGAAAATGGTGTATATCCCTTGCTTAAATGAAACCTTCTACTATTGGCAGTTGAACAGCTGAACAGCAAAAAGTAAACTTTTCTGTCCTAGTCTGCTACATGGGAGTCTGGGGAATAAATAAATAAATAAAATTGGTAGACTTAGTGTTATAAAGAACAGCTGCTAAATACCTGCACTTCATCTCTGGGCAGCTCAGCACTGTGAGGGATGGGCAGACTGACTCACAGAAGTATAAGGTAGTCTTAAAGATATTACAAAGAGAATCACAAGACAGATGGCAGCACTTCCCTGCACCTGCCTTAGACAGATGAGCAGCCTTTCTTTGGAATTTTTCTATTTCTTTAGAGGAAGGTGTCTGGAAACTCATTTTTGTTTGACTTGGGCTTTTCAATGCTAGCTGTTGTAAGGCACAGACACTTTGGTAATTCCAGTGAGGTCATCAGAACTGTGTCCTTGCAGCAGCTGGATGTGATTTAAATATTTAAACTTCAGAAAATTCTTGCTAATCTCTTTGGTAGGTATTTATTTGCCCAACACATTGTAGTAATTACACAAATTTTGTATACTGGCACAGGTTTTTATTGATCTCAAAGAATTATTAATTCATATTTAGTAACCTTAACTCTGTTAAGATGAATGGTCGCTGGCAGAAGGAGGAAAAGCATAGAACAGATCAGAAAATCTTTGCTGTAACAGTAGGATAGGTACAAATGAATAAATAGAATAGGAAGGCAAATATAGGGCTGAAGTCATAATGAGTCAGAAGCACGCAAGTGAACAGATGCCCTGCAATCAATACAAGAAGAGATGGGTATTTAATTTAAAAAAAAAAAAAGAAGTCGTTTCAGCTAAAAATAACATCTGTAAAATTTATTTTATGGTATCACAGCAGCAGGTGTTGTTATGTGGCAGTAACTTAACTCTGCTTTTGCAAAGTATTTTGCAAAAGCCAGATTGTGACAGCACTACTTCAGCTGTCAAGTATCCTACTCCAACAGTGGTCTCATTAGCTTCACTTGAACTCATGCTATGTTTCTGGTGATTTCAAAGGCAATAGTTGTTGCTGTACCAACTTAAGAACTCCTTTTGGGTATTAGACTTGCCAGCTAGAACAGACTAGACTGAGAGCTTGCAGGTCCTCATGTATTTCTACTTTAAACATGGTTGTTACTGCCTCACAGAATGTGTAAACTTGAACCTCAAACTATATGCATCTAAACTGTTTCCAGTTCTGTAAAAATAAAACTAGCCAGACTTTCTTCTCAACAGTAGTTCCTGTCACTTCACATTATTTATGTGAAAAATTTAAAATGTAGCTTTTTTTCTCCCTGACTAAAAACTTCAGCCCTTTGCTTGTAAGGATGGAATATACCCAAATGGCAACGAAGGACTTGATCTGCCACACTAGTGATGCTGGGTGTACTTCTCTGAAATCAGAACCCAGATCACAGGAAACTGTACAAACCCAGTTGCAGTCACCCTCACCAGTGTGGGTTGTTTGTCTCGAGAAACCCGATGATGAAAAAATTTTGTCCTTGGTTTTGAAAGGAGGAGAATATAAGTATAGTGAAGTAATTTCCTTTCCTAATCAGGTATATGTGATTTCCATTTGAGCTCTGGAGCGGCATTAAAAGGGACTAGTGGCGGAATTGGATTTCAGCTGATTGGCAGTAGCTCATAACCCTCTATTAAACGATGAGATGGTGAAGCACACTGGTAAACTGGTGGGACTGGCCAGCACACGAGGAGTAGAGAAGTGAGGTGACAGAAGCAGCTGACAGAACGTGTGGCAGTAGCAAACAGGTAAAGCTAGTGTTTGCTGCATTGTTGGCTCCATAGTGTTTTAGGAACACACTAAAGCAAGGGTTTTTTTCCCTTCTTCAGTGAGAAGCCCTTGGAACAGAGACCTTGCAGTACCAATAGTAAGAGTTTGAGAATAAAGCAAGAAAATGAACTGTAGCAAACCTAAGGTTAGCATAGCATTACCTTAGAGTCCTCGGGAAACCAAGGAATTAAGTGACTGAGCAAATGGTTGTGTAGCATGACCTTGCACTAAATCAGCCTTGATATCGAGGGAATGAAAGGTGGTGACTGCAAATTCTGCTTTTATTTGACTTTGTGAAGAATGCTCACGCGATGTGACTAAAAGTCGTGCAGTACTACAGAATTCATAAATGCAAAGTAATGAATGTACTTAAGGATGAGTTTAAAGAGCTGCATTGACATACATGCAATGCTGGGCTCTAATTCAGTTCTCAGCACCTAGGAAAGACAAGGTGGAATTATATTCACAAATCAGATAAAGCCCAGAGTGTGAAAGAACAGAGGTGTGGGAAAGGAGAAGTTCTTAAAAGAAAGATGAAACTGACTCTTCAAATGACAAAAAAAAAACGGTGAGGTGAAATATGATGGAGATTTAAGAAATCATGAGAGTATAGAAGAGGTGAATGGGGAGTGATTGCTCACTGTTTCTGACAATGCTGGTTCTAAAAGGTGCCCAATACCATTATTCAAGCAGCAGTTCTAAAGTGGAAAAATAATATCCCTCTTCCCCCTTGGGGAGAGGTTAGTCATTTTAAACTTGCGCTTTCCAGAGGTAGGGAGTCCAAGAGAATAAGATAAAATTTGAAGAATCCAGTGTCCATTAGCGACTATAAAACATCTCCCGTAAAAAAGTGATTGTCAGATGCCTGCATGGTGTTGGAGGGAGGGGTCTTTCTCCTGGCACGTACTGCCTGTCACACTTACGCTCTTTTCCTGAACACCTGTGAGTAACTTGTTGTTGGAGGTCGGGTAGCAGGGTAAGTAAACATTTGTCCTGATGATGTAGAAGGGTTTCTCCATTCGTATACTGTAACTCCATTTTAAAATTTAGGTGTCCTGAACAAAAAGTGTAACAATTTTCTTACTTAATCAGGGCAACTTTCAGACTTTCAAGTCCACTTTGAAGAAAAGTAAGGCCTGGCCTTCAGCAGTAGGCATGGATCTAGTATTTTTGGCTCTCTGCTGATATTTTACTCTGAATTACCTTGGTAACTGCATATGCTCTGAAACTCTGTGACAAAATGGAGCAAAATCTGAAATTAAAGCTCTGCAAACTGCCTGACAAATGTAGGGACTTTGTTTACTGAGTTTGAATGCTTAGACCTGCCAGCACTGAGCATCTCTGATCCAGATGAAATTGATTCACAGAGAGCCCGACCCATGCTGGTTATGGCAGAGGAATTCCCTGGGATCAGTGTGTAAGCGCATCAGCTTTTGGAAGGTACCGCAGCCTTAGGCATAGGCACCAGCTGATCAAAAGTTTCCAGACCCACGAGAGGGCTCTGTCATCTAAGTGGTGGCTTTATCCCTGTATTCCAAATAACCATTTCTCTAATTCTCTCACTTTAACTCTGTCTCAGCATATATTGAAAGAAAAAATCTCTCAACGCTGTTACTTTTTTTTCTTGTCCTCAATGATGATTCAGAACACACAAACAATAATCAAGTTGATTGAACCCAATCCTTAAATTTAGCAAAAGTTTAAGTTCTGGTAAAGCTGATAGCTGGGAAAATTTTCAAAAATTACCTCTCTGCCTTCAGTAGAATGGCTTGTCAGTGAATTTCAGAATAAGAAACTCTCTTAAACATCCAGTGTTCTCTGCTTCTCAGGGACCTGTTTGCATCTGTGACTCTATGTCTGCTGTCATTCTACCCAGCTGTATTTGAGAAATGTCTTTTCCTGTAGTCTTCCATGCAGCTCTTCCCAAACATCTGTAACAATCTTATGAGTTCATCTGATGACTCTATTGTTAGGGCAGCGAACTGCTTGGGGTAGTCAAAGATAACTATTAGAATGAAAAGATGACCTCAGTTTTGAACCAGTAGAAAACTGTAGTGACATCAGGTATATTAAGACTACTATTGTAACCCGGATTTACACTGGAATAAAAGAAAATTTCGCTTTTTGGTTCTAAAATTTGTTAACTGACTGTAAACACAGGAATTCCAAGCTGTTTTATCATTTTTTTGTAGACCATTCTCTCTGTGTATACAATTTGCATGTGTTTAGATATTGCTTACCGATTTTTTTAAAACATGTTTGTTAGTAGCCTTGATTCAGGTAAATTAAATTTTTTCACAAAAGTTATGTAACATTTTTCTGAATCTTGTGGTTTGCTGTTGCGATGTTTACAAAGTCTGTTTTTCTGACCTTGTGTGCAAACTCAGGCTTTTGTATTGAGGCCTACCGAGTAAGAGTTAAGCACAGGTTTATGCTAATGTGCAATTAGTTTGCAGGCTAAAGGCTGAGGTAATTCTTCAAAAGGAAAAAGTAGAATCAAAGTAAACATCACACTGATGGACAAACTGAACAGAGTATAATACATCTTTCTTTTGTTTTGCCTAATGGTACTAAAGACATTAACCTTTCGTATATCGACTCTACTGTTCTGTGGCTTCAAGGAGGATGTTACTTTGTAGTATTACTTAATTTCTTTAATTTACTTTCTGATAATCATATTAAGATGCCTTATTCTCTAGAGCTAGATAACTAAAGAATATTTTTGTATTGATGGGAGGTATACAGGAAAAAAGTTATTTAAGTCACTATTATCTCCTGATGAAAAGCAAGTAAAATACTTAAAATACATGCCTTTTATAACTAAGATCTGCTTTTGTATAATGATATTTTTGAAACATGTTTCAAATATGTTTCAAAACACATATCAAATGCAAAACCAAATTTTGTCCTTGATGCCTGTTTTTTATTTTTCAAATGTGATTTTTTTTATAAATGGTTACTGAATAGTACTTTCAGACAAATGAATTTGGTCATATTAGAAATGTCTGCATTAAAATAATGTAAAGGTCATCCTCAGGATAACAAGTCTTATTAGTTCAGTAATAATATATAACATAACCTCTCACTCATCAGAAAAATGTATTTAGATATTTGTCAACAATTATGCTGTTTAGTATTCTTTTTTTATTCAGTTTTGGTGGAGTAATTTAGACCATCTGAAGCAAACTATATTAGCATATAGTAAGCAGTACTACTCTCGAGGTTTGGTTTGTTTTTTGGGTTTTTCTTAACATTTTATGCTTGCTAGCAGCACCCAACAGACCAACAAGTATAAAGCTGATGTAAAATTGTTTTATCTTGTCCTCCAATAGCTTCTTGCTTAGGAAAGAACTGTGGAGACCTACAGACTAAGCTAGAGAGCAGAAGTCACAGAAAGAAGGATTTGATTTCTTAGGAGGGTGTGAGTTACTAGTACTGTGGTAGTATATAAACCTTTACCTTCCTTATAAAAAATGTTTTCTTCTGTCTGAGGAATTTTTAGAAGCCAGGAGTTGATCAGAGAAATAGCTGGTGGCCCCTGCAGTTCAGTGTCACTGTTAGGGTGTTTTTGGAGCTTCCTGCTGTGCTGTATGAAAGTTGTGTTCACCTCTGAAGTTGGGAACTTGTTAACACCTGGCCCTGCTGAATGCACCCTCACACAGCACAAGGACAAGGTTTGTGCACCCCTTTGGTGAAAAAATCAATTTCCCACTTGTCACACCATGGTCTATAGCTATGACATATAGCTGAAATCTTCAAGACAATATCCAAAAGGGGATATTTGTGTCCCCTGCTGTTCTGGTCATTAAGAGCAGATGCCAATGTGTGCAACTGTCCCCATGTCCCTCTTCATCCTTAGCTTGTCCTTTATCTTGACTGGTAAAAGGTTCAATTATATTCATGTTGAGGATTGTTCTGTTTTAAACACTTCTCACTTTTGAGATTGACCTTTGGTTTTAATCTAGAGCTGTTTGTTCATATGTTATTGTGATCTTGTGTTCTTTGAAGAACTTCTTACTTGTAGATTGCTTTCCCTTTAGTTTAAACATTTGTTTTCTTCTTTTAGTAATGACATAGGAAAGACATGGTAATATTATATATTTATTAATATATGCTAAATCCTGGATTTATTTCAGGCCTAAGCCTACAAAATGAATCGTGCAGCAGATGTTGCTTTTTTGTTAGGTACAGTAGGAGTCAGGCTGAATTACTAGAAGAGGTGAAGAAGGAGAAGTAACTATGGATTGTATCCATCTTTCTTCCTACCCCTCAAGCTATGGTTTGGCCTGTAAATGTGTGATGGAATACTGCCTTAAGCTATAGTATTTAATAGAATATGATTGCATTACAAGCGAAGAAGAAATTAAAAAAAAAAATACAAGATTTAATCACATGTTGCTGAAAGGTAGAGTTTAAAACACAACAGATGTGTATGTATTCTGCATTTTAAAACAAGCTGGCCTCTTTATACTATTATTCAAATTAATTGAAGTGAATATTCACTGGAAATACATGGCAAAATGTCAGTATGTTCAGTAATTTATGAACTGTATCTACCTCTAGATTCTGATCTATTCTGAAGAATGCTTTTATTATAGAAAATCTACTAAATATACTTTGTCAAATACGTACATTTTTTCTAACCCTTTTATTCTTGTGTATATGTTGAATGATGATCATAGTGCAATTAACATAAAAAATATATTTGCAATCAAACAAAAAAAAATGTATGCAGGTTTCTGAATTAGAACTGTTTAGGCAGTGGATTTAAACAGAAGTCTTTAAGCACATATTCATTCACCTTTTAAGACTGTATTTAGTCATGGATTATTACTAGCTGCAACTTTCCTCTGCATTGTGTTCTTAAAGCCTATAATTTCCTGCTGATGAAGTTAGTCATTAAAATAAAATTCTAAGGGGTGCGCAGAGACAGACTGAAGAGTCCAAGAGAAAAGTAGCTGGTCTCTAAGGATAAATTGCTTTCTTCCTTGAATTGTCTACCAAGTAGCTTGGAGACAGGGAGGTGTTTACATCTACAATTCAGCTCCTGTAATGTAGGAGCTGAATATAACCTGTATGTGTTCTCTCTCTCTATACAGGGACTGTACTCTATACAAAGACACAGGGTAAATGCAAAGGTTGCATCTTTTATCAGTGCAGAAATGAATACCTGCTGCTTCATACCAGCAAATGAGATGTTTCACACAGTATATGAAACAATGTGCTACAGATCCAAGCCTTGCTGCCCCATGGTATTCACTTCTTGAAAGCAAAAGTGAACAAAACCAGAGGTTTAATTATCGGTATCTGAAACACTTTCAATACAAGCAGTATTTTGCTACTTAATCTTGTTTGTCTTTAAAGCTTCTTCACAGCTATGGGACTGGACACCTTGCTGATTCACATGAGAATCTTGTTCTACTTTTTTAAATACTCTGATTCTTGGGCACAGTCAGCTATTATCCTGGGATGTTCTGACTTTCATCCAATCTGTCACAGTCCCTTTACTCGAGAAGGCAGCTCTAGGTGCACCTACAAATATGTGAAACAAGTAGGGTTCACCTCTGTACTAAGAGAACTTGCTGAAAGGAGGAAGGAGAACCAAACCCTCTGTATGTCAATGCTATGCGTCAGTTAGCTAATATAAATGATCCAGGAGCAGAATTTATTCCTTTGTAAAAAGGAAAGGTAAAAACATGAAAATAATACTTGCCTTGGGCCTCAGGTTCATGTTCTCGTTGTGGCAAGCAAAATTGGACATGAATGAAAATTCTAAAATAAGAAAGGAAATGCTTCATTATATATGCTAAAACAAGACTTAGTTTTTGGTCTATTACCATTTTTCAATTACATTTATAACTTTAATTATGGAATTCAATTTTACTAAATTTATTAAATTTTAGCAACACTTTTTTTACTGGCTAAACTTTTCAGTTATTAATAACAGCATGGCTGAGGATTATTCAGTGTTGCTTGTTAATTTTAGAAGCTTTTCCATTCTGCTAATACATTTTATCATAAAGAGACTGTGCTTTATCTTGAAACCACGTCATTTGGGAAGCGTTTTAGTGAGGTCATCGTCACTTTCTTTAAAGGTTATTTATACAGCAGTTCCCTTCAAGCTCCTGTTTCTTTCCTATTAGAACACACAACCTCTCTGCTCTGCTTTATGTACGTATTGGTAGGTTTTCCCCATCTGCTCTTCTTGCACAACTTCCTTATTCCTTTCTTGCTAAGCATATTTAGAAACTGCAAGCATTGGAGTTTCATCTCAGGCTGTGCTGGCTGGTGACCTTCTTTCCTGTAAACCTTGAGCTGGCCAAGTTTTGTTTTGTTTAGTTTTCTCCTCTGTCTTTGATTCCACCAAGAGCTTCAGAGGTTGTACTCCTTGCTCCCTCATGCATCCTGCATTAGGCTTTTCCCACTGTTTCTGGTTCTTAAGTGTCAGCATTTGTCTCATGACTGAAGCTGACAATAATAAAACTATTTAGGTGGAGTCCCAGTGAAATTAAAAATAAGGTCATAGACTTGACCAGGTCAGTGAAATATTTATAATTTTATCAGAGAGTTTGTTGGTGATTTGAAATTTTATATCTGTGTAGAGCTTCTAAAAGTTTCTTAGAGCTTGGTTTTGAGTGTTAACATCAAAGAAGGAGGAAAAAGTGCCATATTTTATAGTTCTAATAGAGACCTATGATTAAATGAACTGGAATCTAGGAAAAGTGTTGAGGACTTTTTAGTTGTGCACCTGTAGAAAACATTCTACTTAATACAGTATGTTTACACTTACAGTAATCCTGTAGTCATCCTGTGTAAGAATCACTCCTTTGCTTGATTTGTGTATGAATGCTGAGGTTTTTGTGCTATGAGACTTCCTAAACTTGGTAGTTACAATATGCCAAATTGTTATTTCAAAACTGACTCAACATAGAAAGTAGCACTGTAATTTCTGGTTTGTTTTTTTGTTTTTGTTTTTTTAGACTCCAGTCTTTTATGCTGGAAAATGTCTAGCTCTTTAGGACTTCTTTATCTGAAAGATGCAACTTTTCCAAAAGTTTCAATTAGCAAATAAGTGGGTTTTTAAAAATTCCATCGATTCTGAAATGAAGTTTATTTTTTCATAAATACATTAATATACTGGAGACGATTTACACTTGTGGCAAATGCTGAGATGGCATACTCTGAAATAGGGTTACAAAACTATTTTCTTATGAGCCAAATGTAATTCTATTCATTTGCAAAAATGAAATTCATTACATATTTACAAGCAGAGAGAAAATGGAGACTGAAGAACAGCAAGGCAAGTTTTTAAAGGATTTTGGTAGTTGATTCCAATTACAGCTTTCTAATCGAATCATACTTTGTGTTGAGATACGTAAAATAATCAGCATAATTTACATTATGAGGATTTATATACCCTTTCTATTTTGTCAATTGTTTTGGCTCCCTGAAAATAAACTTTAAGTGTGTTTCTACAAAACAGAGACATGTTAAACCAAAACTGTCTCTTTTGGATCCATAAATTGTTCTCCTGACTGCTACCAGACATACTAGAAAAACAGTCAATTTCATTCACAAATAGATCATTAGGAAGAACTGGTTTGCCTTACTTCCAGATTTGAGGAATGCCTTGTCTTATGTGCTGTATGAGAATGACTTCTACTATAAGAAACCCTTCTGTGGTGGATCTGGTGAGTGAAAAGAACAAGTAACTTTTTGTTGAAAAAAGATTGAGAAGTGCAGAAATAAACTAACTGCATTGCTGCAACATTGGACTGTTGCTGCTCAGATTGGTGTGTTTGGTTTTTTCATCTAAAACAACACAGTTTTCTTCTATCTAAAAGATTAGGAAAAGTACCCCAGATTGCTGGAATTGCCTGTATTTTACATGTTATTGAAGGAAGTTATTGTTCAAGTAATGGGCAGCTTAGAGTACTCTGAATCAAAGGAGTTTCATGAGGAGCTTTGAGAGAATCACACGTCATGATTGTCTACATTTTGAGGGAAATTTTTGTGAAATGCAGTGAGAAGATAAGCTTTCTTCCTTGAGGATGTTTCAGTATAAAAAGAAATTAGAGGTTTCCTAGAAGCTTCTAAGTTACTTCCCCAATATTTATGAGCAGAATATTTATTATATCCACTCTTTCTGGATCCTTTAAGTATGGCGAAACAAGTTAAATTCTGGGGGGAGAGATGAAAGAAGGGAGATACATCCAGATTCTGTCACCTTTATTGGTTTTGAGTATCAAGGGAATCAGGGCAATAGACCTCAGCGTTATGGTTAATGAAATACATAAAATGGAGTGTTAAAGGGTAATGCTTTAAAAAAACCCCCAACGAACCAAACAAAAAAGTGTGATTCTCTAGTTCCTTTCGTTTCAAGAGCAGTAAATCCAAGTGGAAAAAATAAACTCTTCAAAGTGTTCAAGCTGGGCCTGACAGGGAAAGAAGGTTTTGGGTGAGCTCTTCAGGTGACTCTGCAGGCAGCAGGTGGATTAGTAGAAGCATTGTGCTATCTGGCCCTGCACTTGGATGCTCTGGGAATCTCCTGTTTCCAACTCCAGAGAAACGGTTTGGTTTGGTTTGATAAATGTAAAAATAAGGGAGTATGAGTTTAAGTTTCTATTTATTAAAGTGTTCATAGCGTGTTTAGATTGTCTACAAGAGTTTGATAATATTTACTAATATTTTCATGTTGAATGTTCCACCATTCATGTTTTTCCTTTGCATTGAGCACATTGAAGTTATTTTCCTTCCATTGCTCCTTTCCTGAACTGAATGGATCAATTGGTACATATTTCTTCCACCTGAAGTTGGTTGTCTAGTCAAATTGGAAGATACTTAGGGGTTTTGTGGCTTAGTGGAAATTGGTATATAACAATAATGATAGTTCAGTCTGTATTTTGCTGGAAAAAGAAATTGTGAATAATTAATACCGAGTATATCTTCAGCTCCAGAAAAATTGTAGTCTTTTCCAGTACTAGCACTTGCAGATAAAGGAATACTTATGTTTATAGGATATTAGTTTATGTAGAAGCTTCTAATTTTCACAGATGGTTACAACATTGCTGAATTTTTTCTGATAATTATTCATGCATAAATTTGTTAAGCATATGTCAGGGAGGATAGTTGGTTTTTTAGTATTTGTCTATTTGTCCTCCATTGTTAAGGAGAACAGAGAATTTATGCTTATGATAGGGAGACATTTTGCAGTGGAAAAATTCAATTTGCTTGGTATATACATTGTGTGATTTATAACAAGTTACATGACAAGTATAGCTACTGGCTTGACTGCTGTTAAAAAGAAAAATCAGTTCATTAATCAATATTCATTTTTCATACAAAAACATTATTATTTTTAGGCATCTAAAGGCCATGAATACCCAAGAGTCAACACATTATTAAAACTGTTGAGTGTCACACTCATCCATTTGTTTCATTTTAAAGGCTGGCAAAAAATTTCTTCTGGAATAACTGGATCAGAATTCAATGTGCCTGTTTGCAACAACAGAACACCCTAATGATAAAGTGCAAGACTATGTAATAGAAACGAATGAAGTGTAAAATAAAATAATAGAATAACATGACAAGCTAAATGCTTTCTGCAATGCAGTATTCTTGAAAGTGAGTGCATCATAAAAAAAAGTTACTTTCACATTTCCTAATTTCACATAGGAGATATTTCTGATTTATCATCTACCTCTTAGAACAATATTTTGTTGTTTATCTGGTTTAGCAGATTTCTGGATCTGAAGTTCAGGATTTAGTAGCCATGGTAGCTGCCATGGAATAAATCTTAACTTGAATGTGCAGTAGTTCAGGACTAAATATTTTGTGTTCTCTCTTTTAATATATTTGCATATAATTTGCAGTGTATTTGCCCAGTTGCAACAGAGAGGCTTAAAATTGCTCTGAAATTGCAACTTGCCAGCTTATTTCAAGGTACTCCAGAAGTGCAACACATCTTTTCTGCACCTTGCCATGTTCAGGGACAAGTCTAAGTCTGCAAAGGTGAGACCAAAAAACACAGGCTAGGAAATAATGAAGGGAGTGCCATGCAACTTTCAAAATATCTACAACCCCAGCTTTACTTTACTAGTTTTGAGGTTACTATTCTCTCTTCATACCCAGTTACATTGTGGTCAGCCTGCACAATTAGTCTACAGTTAAGGAAACGAGGTGATCTTAATAAGTGAATGGAACACTCTTTGAAGCTCTTCCACCCTCATTTGTTGAGGACGGCAGTCAGCAGTGGCTGAACATTTTGTACTTCCAAACTTTTTTCAGTTCCAGAGCAGGGCAGACTGTAGCACATGTGACAGTCATGGGGCCAGGTTTACCTTTTTGGGCAGCACTGCACGTTTGCCTCTTACAGACAGATTTGAGACCTGCCAAAATAGTAGATTTGTAATCTGGAGGGTGCAGGGGGCAACAAGGAGACTTCAGAAGTTCCCCATATTTCATGTTTAAGATTCTCTGTGAATGAGCAGTGGTTCAGATCAATTCTGATGAAAACTAAGTTTGTTTAGCATCCGGAGCAGTTTTCTCATCCCTCTTCCCATCTTGTTGCTGTCTCTGAAATGTCAGACCGTTGGTGATGTTGCATTGTGCCTAGGCCTGAGATCCCGGGGATCCCTGTCCTGATAGCCACAGGTGGTCATCTTGTAAGTCAGAGATTTGATTACCCATATCATTGGCTTAGCTTGCATAGCTGCAAATGCTATAAAAGGTAATAAAATTATCCAACCTTTACATCACTGTGCTGTGGGCAAAGGATATTGTTCTCAGCGATCAGCATTTATGTCCAATCATTTAACACTGGTGAGGCTGTGCTAACGGCTTTCTGTGACATTTTTGAAAGGACAGACGTTAGATCAGACGAGCAGATATGTACCAAGCAAAATGTAACATTCAAATATTTGTGAAGAAATGGAATTACCAACACTGTCACCAAATTAAATTAATAAACAGGGCTGTTCAGGTCTTAGGTGCAGAAACAGGTCTCTAGCTCTTTTTCCAGCATAACAATTCACTGCTGTGGACTGAAACTGGAGCTGATGGTGTGATTGGATCTGAAGAATGACATAGTTTGTAAGGCTTCAAATTACTAGAAGAGTGAAATGAATTGCAAACAGGTAGACAAAATAGGCAAGAAAGGCAATTCATTGCTTTAATTACAAGCTGTATGAAGGAAGAAAAGGGATTTATGGATGGTATTATGGACCACTCATATTGCCTTCGGCATAGGCGATAATTCTTCAAGGTGTGGATATCAGGTGCAGAGAAAGGTACAGCAGTGATCCTATCATCTTATTGCCTGGAGTCGTGCATTACCTGTTCTAGGATTTTTCTCACTCCCTTTGAATAAAAATTATTTTCTACAATTATTCTTAATATCTGAAGGACATAACGTGCAAGCTATTTCCTTTTAAGTGGTACTTCTCTTCCTCCCTAAGTGAACATGATAAACACGTTGTGTTGAATCATAATGCTTATACGATGCCAGATGTTCATTCTGGTTATTCCATGTTCCCTGAAAAACCTAATATCCAGTGTATGCCTGTCAAACCCTAAATAATTCTTGTATGTTATAATGTTTTAGATCAACAAAGGTTCACTCTTCTTATCAATGCAGATAATTGAAATATTTAAAAGTATGTAAATGACATAAATAGTGCTCATTACGGAAAAAATCTAATTTTACCTCTGTGAGGCAGTCAGGATTATGGTTTGATTTGGAGTCTCAACCTACAAGCTTTTATTCATTTGACTTTAACAGCAACCACCTTCCAGTCATTATTTAATCCTTAGCAGTAGTAGTACTGCTAAGGTCAGCATGTATTCCATAGAAACCAAAGTTAATGCCAGGAGTGAAAGTTCTCAGAAATTACTTTTCAAGTGTTAGCAAAATAAGTGAGGCAAATGATTACCACCATATAAATTTGTAACTTTTAAAACACTTAGATTATGTAAATATAAAGCCATAAAAGATAGCTGTTAATACCATGACTTCTAAATATATATGATAATGTAATTGAAAGGTCAAAGAGAAGATCTCTTCTTGTAAACACTTAAATGAGAAATCTTTGCTCATGAATTATTCTTTTTAGGTGAGCAGGAACGGGCATTTCATTAAGGATTGCTCATGGGAATACGCAGTGCAGGATCAGACCTTCAGTACTTCACTGTACTAAATGGGAACTCTATAATATCACTCTGATAAATTCTTTTAATCAGTTTTTCCTGATGATCTGGTTAGTTCCCAAAGCAATTGGAACAGAAATCAGTCTGATTCCAAAAGGCAATGAAGATCTGCTTCAATTACCGGGTACCATACCATTAGTCTTGGTTGTGGCACTAAGTTGAACAATGCACACTCTTGAAAAGCAGCTGATTCATGACCCATGAGAAATTATTCCACCCCACAGGCTGTTTTTAACGTGCAACCATACTGGTGATAAAATACAAGTCTAGTGTCTTAGTTGCTGCTTAGTTTTATATCTGTTTTTCTATCAACTCAAGTCTTCCTGTTGGGTATTTCATTCATTTCTAATGCTCTAATGTTGAAATCTTGGCATTTTAATTTGAGCCTTCTATACACCCAAATGACTGGCAGAATGTTCTGTCTTCTACTGTTTTTCGTCTGTGAATCTGACCTGTTCATCAACTTTGGTCATGTTTGAAGGCAACAAGAGTAAGGAAAGTGTGAAGGGTTTGGGTTTTTTTCTCCTCCTGAATCCTTGGGATTCAGAAAAAAGGAGGATTATTTGTTCAGTAGCCAGATAGTAGCTTTGTGTTTGCTAAATTCTAATGAAAGGTATCAAAATTCATATGTTGCTCCAGCTGTATAATGCAAAAATAATTTGAAGATTTTGCTTTATCCTGAGGAAAGCTACAAAGCTGGATTTTGCTTTCACTTGTGTGGATACAATATTACAGAAACTCAGTCTAAATCCGCAGCTATAAAAGGAGTGTGAATGGTCAGATTCATATTTTAGATTTGTGGAACAATTAACCCTGGGGTTCTCAGGAAAAGAAATAATCAACCCTTCCCTGCTCAGTCTGGTCCCATAATCTTTATATTGGCTGAGTTAAAATATTTGAGGGCTAATTACGTAGATCACCTTCGAATGTGTAAAGGTCTGGTTTCAAAGTTGTGAAACAGTGCATGCGATATTTTACTACTTGGTTAACATTTGTGCATAAATATTTTGAGTTGTAATTACTGTGCTGAAGTTAGATCTACAGTCAGAGGATAACCCTGGATTTCACAACTTTTGTCGAGTTGTATTTAGACAGTGGAGTCAAAACATCTGAAACTTTATGCTGTTGACTGTTCATATGCAAACAAAACAAATCCTCAGAGAGAACTGGAGTTTTCCACATACATGCACATGCTAAACATTTTCCTCAGACTTAATATAATTGTGAAAAACAGGAAAAGATTACAGAAAATATAACACACTGGCTTGTAGTATATATATGCTACAATATGCTGCTGGCAATGTGCAGGTATATACACCATATATTTGGGGATGGGGGAGGAGATTATTCCAATACTGGCTTGTGCTGGTTTTCTCTGTGTTGCCATGCTGATGGGTCTCAATCCCTTGAGCTCATGTGCCATAACTTTTGGAAAGGTACAATGATGTCATCACTCTAGATGTGAGAGCAGAAGAATATATCTCAAAACTGTGGAAAATGAAAGTGTCTGTTTGGGATGACTTGTTCAACATCACTTTGTCTATTACCAACTGTAGAGGCCCAGTTCTTGTTTGGCAAGTTTATTTAAAAAGGGTTTAAGGTACTACTATTCCGTGAAATGGGCACACAGGAGAAATACAACAGCTTTCTCAGGAGGTTAAAAACCAAAATTTATTGGCAAGCTTTAGAAGATCAGAAATTTGGAAAGATTTAAAACAAAACAATCAACATAAAGCATTTCATCACGCACGGACTTAGCAAGCTGTACCCACCCAATGTTAGATTACTCATATTTCAGAAAGAAATTAGGAGTGGAAAAGAAGAGAAAGAGAGAAAAGAAAGAGAAAAGCAAGACATAGCTAATGCCTCTTGGATCCTAGCATGATCTTAGCTGCCATAGAACTCAAGGGCAATAGGGATGTGACCACATGTGCCTCAGGGCAATGGCTTTTATCTGCTCTGGCCTCCTGTGGCCACCCCCACCCCCCAGGTGAGCCTTCTGGTCATCCAGCTGCTCCAGGGCTGGGCTGTGGGGCACTACTTCCAGTATGCCAGGGACTGGCAACAGTTCAGGGCTGGACTAGAGACTCCAAGGGTGTGGGGTGTGAAGCAGGACATTGTCTCACTTCTGCAGAACTTGCCCTGCCCCCTTCCACACACACACTTCAGTTGTTTTCTCCAGTCTCTCACACCAACATTATTTCTATCAATAATGCTGATATCTCACCCTCCTCCTGCAAATGAAATATGATCAGTATTTTAGCTTCAAACAGTGTGAATGGCCATTTGTCTGAATTAAACACTTTCATTATAGTGATAGTCAACATTTCAGCATATATGATCTCACTTTTCATTTCACTGATCAGCTGATGAATTAAAACTCCACACTCTTCCAGCATTGGTCTCATATGTGGAATTAAAGAGAGCATCATAGCTGGACACAGCTCCTTGTACTAAGTGTGTCTCTATATCCCATGCTGGCATCATCTGAGGTTTAAAAGGTCACTAACTTGGGGATGTGTTTCCATTACAGACGAAGAGCAGCATTCTTTCTTGCATAAATACAAGAGAAATTATATTTATAAACCACAACCCTAAGCTTGAAAATTATTATCAGTGCCAGTTCCTAAATGAGCAGCATTTAACTCTTTGTTTGTGTCTTCTCTTAATTTTGCTGAAAGAATAGATTGGTGCCCTTCTCACTAAAGTGCACTGAAAGCATAACACAAGTAGCTTTCTATGGGAGGTAACAGCGGCAAAAACTTGTGTGGGGAGAAAGGGAACATGCTTGCTTGTTTGGATTTTTGTTCTTTTGGTTTTCCCAGTCTATGAAATTTATCTGTGGTTAATTTTTCTCCTTAAGTGCTCAAACATATTGATTTGAGACATCAAAGAAAACTCCCTTGTTGGTACTGGTAAGATTTCAACTCCAGGCCACCAAAGAGAGGACTTACTCAGAACACAGAGGCTTTCTGGGTGCTGCAGCTCCTGGGGGTCTTAGAGCAAGGAGGAACCTTGGAGGAAAAAAAAAAAGAAAAATTGGACAGAAGTGGAATCCAAGAGGTTCAGGAATCCCTGGACATGTTCCCAGCGGGTCTAGGAAAAACATGGTGAGGAATCAGCCTGGCTATAGCTGAAACATCAGAATGGATGACTTTTATTCTAGTTTAATGCATATTAGGATCTGCCTAAAGTGACAAGGAACATTCAAAGGCTGTATAAGGGGTGCATGAAAAGTGTTGAATGAAATTAAAAATATCATTAATTCTTAAAGTGCTGCTCCCAATTCTTCCTGAAGTTCACAAAGTGTCTGTGCTCTGCCAGAAAAGAGAATTCACAATACAGTGTTATTCTGTTTAAAATGTGGTGCATTCAATAAGAATCTTTTTTTTTTAAAGGCTCCATACTTCTAAGCTCTTAATGATTATTGAATCATTAGTCTAATGTATCCGCAGGGTCTTGTTGTAGAAAATTACAAATAAAACACCCACTTCCCACAACTTCAATGGTTCAGTAAGTAGTCCTTTACTTGCAAAAACTTCTGTAAATTTGTCCTAACTGCACTTGTTATGCATTATTCTATTGTCAGAAACAATGTTATCCTAATCCAAAAGATGTCATGTGGGGGAAAGTAAAGACTATTAATAGTCAAATTGGCATTTCACTTAAATTCAGTATTTTTCTAGAGGGATGTTTAATTTTCTCTTTGCTCTGTGTTTAAATATTGTCATCTAAAGCACAACTTTACTTATCTCTTAAAGTGAATCTTAGCTATCTACAATACTGTAAATTGTTTTAAAGAGTGATTGCTTGCAGATTGTGTAGGTCTAAGTAATGTGATGCTTCAGACAGATCTGATGATCAGTTAATTATATTGGCACTTGAGGGGTTGTTAATCATTTACTAGAGTTATCTGTCTTGAAAGGAATTCACTTTAAAGTCATTTCAGTTTCTTTCTGAATATAGGCAAACAGTTGTGCATTGAAGTGCATGTGCTTGCAAAGTTTGCTTTTGCACAGAAAAGGAAGAAACACCATTTAGAGTTAAACCTTTTGTCTGCCTGGACATTATGTCATCAGAACAACAAACTTTCTTCCAAATTTTATTTTCAATCTTCTTTTGAGAGGTCTTTAGAATCCTGAGTTTGATGTACTGAAGAAATAAGCATTGCTAAATTGACAAAACTTGATAAAAATAATCTGGTTACCCAGAGAATGCTGAACTACACTTAAATCTGATGTGCAAATTATCTGGATTTTTTTCTACATGGTACAGCAGTTTGCACTTTAACAGCATCCTATATATAATCCCACGGATACATATACTTTTATTGTTACATTAAAAAGGGTGTAAAGTTGAGTACTTCGTTTTTAGCAAGTACTTTAACTTACAATTACTTTAGCGAGTACTTTAACTCACAATTAAGATGTGCCAGTAGTAGTTATCAATTTTACATAGGCAAAGGCCTGCTGCTTTCTATTACTACAAAGCCATGTTTATAGAATTTTCCAGTGAACAACAAAGAGAAAGCAGAATATCAAATATCACTTGGTAAGTAGGTATCAATTAATTTGGAGAAGTAAAAAAGCATTGTTAAAACAAAAGCATTATGGTCTGCCATACTGTTCTTGATGGCCATCCTTCCGGAGAATTCCAGTAAAAAGTAGATGTGATTTGTACCTGTCTGTCTCCTCCAGCAATACCGGAAGGTTTGTCTTCAAATTAAAGAATTGTCCACAAATCTAGAAAGGTATCAAGGATGATGCAGAAAGGTAAAAAGAAGACATGAGTGAAAAAATGGACTGAACTAAGCCTTTACAACTCTCGGTTGTTCTTTTCTAGCCACTCTTGGCTTCTCTTCGGGAGCAAAATCTTACGTGCAAAAGGTCAGGTTTTTCATCTGTTGAGATCAATGGTAGGCTGCCCATTTACTTCAGTAAACAGTGCATCATGTCTCAGATTTCTACAGCTGATAATGGTGTAAAAATAGGCTTGCTCTCCCAGACTGTGAGAAATAGGGAACACTTTGGTCAAAGCATCACTCTGTCACAAAAAAAAAATAAAATGAACTAATTGTAGAAAAGCAGACCAGAAAAGAAGACGAGGTTTCTTGGGGAATACTTACTATTTATCTTAGAGGAGAGATGAAGAAATCCGGAGTTAATTCTGGTTGGTCGATAATAGGGAAGAACAGCCGTGAGACGAACAGTACAGCCTGTGCTCTACATGTGATGAGCACGTTTCTTGCAAGCCAGCTTGCTCATTGTGCTGCTGCTGCTGCTAATGAAACCAGGAGTGCTCTGTGACAGCTATATGCCACAATTCTTATTCTTTCTAGTCTCAGAAGAGAGGGTAGCATTTCATACTGGGTGTCAAACCTTAGTTTAGGATGATGTGAAGAACTGCAGGGAGGTGCAGAAGAATTCTGAGACAGGGAAACATCTACCCCGATTTAAAGTGAAAAGGTATCTGTATGTGCACAGACTTCCACCAAACACTGACATTTGTATTCCTCAATATCGAGATTTATTTTTGACTCATAAATATTGGCCTACAGGCTAGCCACAGTCAACATTCATCTCTGGAATCAAGAATTTGTGATGGCCAAAACCAAAACTGATACTACTTCTTAAAACACTGGTCAGGGCTGCGTATGAAAATAGTATTGCACTGATTCTTGCCAAGCTGTAATTTCCATTTAAAGTGCTTCTGATACAGGACTACATGTATGCCAAGTAACCAAATCATAATTTTATTCTTATGTTGATATATTTAACTTTTGCTCATGATGAGGCCATGGATATTGTGGGAAGGACTCCTTTACGGGGAGTAAAGTGTGCAATGTGGTTTCAGATCTTGTTTTGGCTTTGTTGTTCCCTTAGCCTAGAAAGAATTCAGAAAGAAAATACACAGTTCCCTTTCATAAATGCAAAAACATAACAATTACATAGCCAATTATTTAGTAAAGATTAGGCTTTAAAAAAAAATCTTTTGTCATATAGTTTGTCAAAGAAGCTGTAAGATGAAATATGATCAAGAGCATTCATAATTTGAAACCTACTGAATGTTGAAAGCTTTGATTTATAATTGATGCTTTAGATACATTATAAGTGTGAAAACTTCAGATAACTACGGTAGTTTACACACAGACATAAAGGATTGTGCACTAAAAGCTCTATTTTAATGGACCTGATCCTGTCAAAATATCAGCAAGCAAGAAATAATGCTTCTAAATAGTGAGTTCTATTTCACCCTACTGATGAAATATTCTCAGGATAACAGAGCTTCTTTACAAAGTCATTTTTTTCTAAAGAAGTCTGATTGTGTTTCATAATTAAACAATCAATGCCATACCTTAGAAATTTGTGATAAAGTAGATCCCATTTTGTCACTCAATATACCCCTGCAAACTTGCTGACAATAATTGTTTAATGGGCACGTGACAGAGAAATTTGGGGGTGAGTATAGCAAGAGTTCTGGTGTTTGTGCCAGTATTTTACCTTTTCTTATAGTTAGGGCTTTAAAGCTGAGATACATGTATCCTCAAATGGAACATGAACAATTCCTTCAGAGAGGTAGGTTAATAAATGAGAACAAAGGGTACAAAGAGAGAATTGAAACCTTGATAAAACAGGGAAATGGGACCACTGGTGCACCTAGCAGAGGTCAGCTGGGAAGTGAGGCCTCCCAGTAGCAAGGCACCGAAAAGATCTAAGGAGCTGTGCACAAAAATGCAGCAGATTCATCAGCACAGTGAGTGTTTCAGAGAGAGAACTACAGGCATAACCGAGGCAGTTCAAGAGGCCAGGCTGGTCCTCATTGCTGAAAACTCCAAATCCAGTGCTGAGCACTAATTAGTAGTAGGCATGGCATGGCATTCTGCAGTCTGTGTTTTTGAAGGTTTCCTCAAAACTTATATTCGAAGGATGGAAAAGCTTCAATAAAAAAACCAGCTTTTGATTTCTAGCTTAGTTTAAAACTCAGCCTTTTATAAGGTTACTGAAAATGAAGAGCAGATTTCTAATAAAGGAGCTAATTATTATTAAAATTCTGGTGTCAGCAGAACACTTCATCCTCACAGACATAAATGAATTAGTAGTTCACAGATATTTATTCTAAGTTTCCAATAAATACTTGGCAAAAATTCAATAACGTTCATTAAATACATAAATGGAAAAATTAAAAATAAAGATTTTTCCCTTGTGATTTATTATATAGTTTTTTTGAAAAGCAAAGTTGAAGAAAGAAGTCGCTATCTGGCAGAAAATGTACTACAGAAATGTTAATTAAATTGTATAGTCATAAGCAAGCCAGTGAGCAAGAAAAAAAGCTTCCCTGCTTAGAATTGGAAGCCATATTTATTCTGCCTGGATGCTTAAAGATGTGAAAAGATTATTTTTAGATATTAAAGTAAAATTTAAACAAAGCACACAGAGCATTATTGCTAGATACTTCTCTTTTTGAATTTTACCAAATGAGGAAAAATAGGAAAACCAGTTAGGAGGCCTTTCATAATTTAGAAGTTGGAAACAAGCATAGGGAGGTTTTTGCAGATATACCTAGGGCACAATTACTTTATGGAGTCATTACAGAAAGGGTGGAAGTGGCGCACAAGGAGCTGTTGTCCCTGCAGATGGGTAGGAGCAAATTGAGAAACTCCCTGGACTGTGTTGCTTCACCTGCTGCAGAAGCTGATTCTGGGAAGGACTCAGGGAGGGACCAGCCCTCCTCCCTGCTTGCCAGCCTGGAGTTGGAAGAGTGTAGTTTGTGAGTTATCGGGTGGTTGTTGGGGAACATGTTCCTCGGTGCTTCAAATCCCTGAGGTTTCTGCACTCTGAGCACCTATGGCTGGGATTGAAGCCAGCATCCTTTTGCTGTTTGTGCTTGAAAAACAGCTTGCCTGTTTTATTTTGTTCTACATAACCCTGGATATTGAATGCTGTGTTTCTTCCGTGAGTCTAACACCCTGAATATTGATTTGAAAGGGCATATGAGAATTTCAGGTCTGTTTAAAGTAAAAACAAACTAACGAACCCAACGAAACAAAAAAACCCCACCCAAACCAAAAATGAAGCAGAAAACAAAACCAAGAACAAAACAAAACAAATCCTCGATTTCTGTAGCTCATTATAAAATTACGTATCTCTTTTGAAAGTGCATTCCCATCAGTGCAATGACAGCCTGTTTCTCAATACAACTGCAACACCCCTCAGCCCCAATTTGCTTAATTTAATGCAGCTTCTGAGTAGCACTGAGCTTTACTTTAGGGAAAAAAACCAAACCAAAACCTCTCTTTATATTGTACTTCAAAATGATTATTTACTTTAAACTGTTATATTAAAAGGACCCCTCAGAAGGGTTTTCATCTGCTTCTGGACACCTGGTTAACATTAAGAACAGTTTACCAGAGTTTTGTATAGGGATAGAGAGCTTACTCTGAGAATTTAATCAAATATTTTACCAGCCTTATATGGGTGGTTCAGCTGCACACATGAATGTTCCTCAGCAGGATTAGGGTAGTTCTCTCTAAGAAGGTATGGAGCTTTCTTTTTCACATCACAGGGTTTTGTAGCACTTTTTAATAATAAATGTTCCTCCTCTCTGAAGGTGCTGCTTCATACAGCTAGAGCTTTCACATCAGCATCATTTCT
The DNA here is from genome assembly GCA_013397565.1 of Ptilonorhynchus violaceus. NCBI lineage: Eukaryota > Metazoa > Chordata > Aves > Passeriformes > Ptilonorhynchidae > Ptilonorhynchus > Ptilonorhynchus violaceus. The sequence continues at coordinate 137,536 of VZRJ01006789.1, forward strand.
TGGCAGTGATTGCCAGTGCTGTGGTTTTAATAAAAACAGTATCAGAGGATTGTGTTCTGAAGCATATTTTGTAAAGTGAAATTGTATAGGCATATTCTGCACAGGCTCTTGTTTTCTAAAACTTGACATTTGTAGAAGTTATTTGAGTAGTTTGAATGAGCTTACTGATCCATTCACAAGGACTTCTTGTCTCATCTAATGTGATACATTTGAAAAATCTGATGGGAAATAAGTTTCAACCTAAGGAAACTTGTTCAGTGGTTTTTTGTTGGGTTTTTTTGATTGTTGGTTTTTTTTTTCCCTGTGATGAACTGAGGGGCTGTGTAACACTATTCTCACTCATTTTTGAACACTTGTTAAATACGAAATGAAGTGGTCAAATTTTTCTTTTACTTGTTTCTGCATAACAACGTTAACTTTTAATAAATAGAATTGGTGCCATTTTTGGCCATTATATTCCCAAAAGTGCAGGCATGGACAAAGCTGGAAATGGGTGACAGAGTATGCAGTAGCAGACTTCTCTTCTGGTAGTGATTGCTGTAAAAGGAAGATTTGGGGCATATTTTGTTTGGTAGAACAAATTTGTTTTGCCTGTTTGTTTGTTTGGTTTTTTGATCATAAAAAACTCAGCTCTCTAACAACTTCCAAATTATTTCAATGTAGAAATGTCCAATTACCTGGCACATGCATTTCATGTGGTCACTAGAGCTTGTTTTCTGCTTTCTTCCCACCACCCAGGCATACATTGTGGAATGTTTTGTACAAATAACAATTGTCAAAGAAGGATGGGGAGGAATAGAGGAGAGGGAACTGTCTGTTTTGTAGGCATTCTGAATGTCTTGTAAAGCTGACTGGTTGGGATTGAACTGTATTATTGCTGTGAAAACTCAAGGACACAGGGTGGTAGGTCCTGAACTGAATTGTATGCAAGGTAACAGACATAGATGCATCCAACACTGGGACACAAAGCTGACACAAAGCTGATTTGGTCTGATTTCTCTATAAATGCAAAACAAAATAGAGCTGATGAAGTATCACAAGTGACTCATAAAATGAAATAAGAGTATAAAGGCATCTAAAAACATTTGTAGAAGCCTTTGGAAATTTTCGATGATAGTTTCAAAATCTACTTGGCTTTTTGGTTTTGGGGGCATTTTTTTATTTCTATAACGAGAATAAAATTATGCATGCTTTTAAGCATCTATGTATAATTAAAAAGGTAAAACCCACACTAGAGCTGATTTTGGTGTGGATAGCCATAGTCAAAATATATACAGCCAAGGCAAATTTTAAATAATGTGAGCTCACCATTCTTCATTTTCATTTTCAACTGTAGCTTGATGGTTTCTCTGTGTTACTTAAACTGTCCTTGCTATCTTAAACTGGCATCATTCTCCCAAACTTGCTTGAGGCTTGGCTGTTTCTGATTATTTATGACTTCCTCAAATATTCTCCATTTTTAAGAGATGCTGCTAATATTTGTTCCTATACTTTCCAGGGAGTTGAAGGTATTTTCAAAAATTGTCTAGATAAAACCTAAATGTCAGCTTCTCTACAGCAGTTAAGTACCAAGTTCAGTGGGAGTTAAGTGACTTACAGAAGACAGAAATACCTTTGGAGATAGGAAAAGGCACTTAAGCCCCTATCTCAAGGAAAAAAAGAGACAAAGGCTTCTGTTATTTGTGCTTCATAAACACAGATGTACTTTTAGTATAATTGCAGGTCTATAGAGCCTGTCAGAATTTTGTTTGCATTTGTAGCACAAAACTATAATAGATCTCTCTCACAAATAATCACAGTCAATAAACCCCTGAATCATGTATGCTGTCCTCCAGGTGATTTCTATTGGGATTATGTGTTCTTTGCTTGTGCTTTTGGATGTAAATGTGATGAGGGGCGGAAGGGACCTTTTCCCCTTCCCGCCCTGCTGCGTTAGGTGTGATGGAGCAGATCTTTAGGGGAAGTGTATGGTAACCACAGCAGGGAAAGCTTGGGTCACTAGCAAGTAGCCTTTTGCCTTGTTTCTTCCCCTGGCTCCTTTTTGTGTGATCTGTTGCAAAAACCCCACAGATCCTTTATTTGTAGAGAAAGCTCTTCCGGCTCGAGTCAACCCTTGGTTGCCGCAGTGTCTTAACCCAGCAGCGCCTTGATCCTGAGTATGACGTTAAGCTTTCTCTCCTAAAAAAAATTGCAAAGGTCTAAAGTGGCACAATCCTGCACTATTTGTACTTGGAGGGGCCTTGCAGTTGCAGAACAAATGGAAGAAATAGCACTTAGCATGGCTGTAGGCTGTCCTGCAGATTCCAGCAATGCAGTGTTTGGCTTTGACTCCATTCCTCTCTAAATGGATGAAGTGACAACAAACATCTTCAAAGCAGTTTGCTTTAAGTTCACTCCTTTCTGTTGAGTTTTAGGAGAGTGCCAGGAGGGGATATAGCAATCTACCTCTTGGGATTAATATGTTATATCACATCTGTCTGCCTAATGCAGAGGAATCTCTGGTAATGTCAAGTGCCTGACACTTCAAAGGCAGCTAGAAATCACCAGCTGAGATATTTATAGAGTCCTTCTATAGGGAAATGTCTTAATGTCTCCAGATCAGTAACTGCCTCAGATCTGAAGCAGGACAAGTAATTCTGTTTTTATTATCCATTCCAGTGCCTCATTAGTCTTCTTTTTTTTTTTTTTTTTGGTCTGATTGGCCACATAAAATGTGCAAGAACGTGCACCTTACTTTGTAGGTAAGTTGATTCAGTGTCACATGTCAGTCACTGTAGGGAAAACCCAAGTGTAAGAGAAGAAGAGAGACAGACAAGCAGGGAAGAGCAAAGCAGGTCCCCTACAGGGCAGGAGTGAGGTGCCTCTGCCTGGCCTCAGTACAGAACACCTTGAACTTCAGTTGTGTCATCGAGCTGTGCCTGGGTGTCCAGATACAACCCAAGCAATCAGATTTTGGCATGCTGCTTTTCTGAGCACATCCAGGTGGGAACAGTCATGCACTGCCAGGCAGGGTTAAGTGAGTTGATGTATTCAAAGGCTGGAGTACTCTGCTCCATGCTGGGGGAATGTTTTGGAAGCAGGAGGCACTCGCAGGGCCCTGGTGGGTGTTGTCTTGTCAAACTGCTTCACAGAACATGGAGAGTATGTAGACTTCACAGTGAAGAAAAGGCAAAAATAGTTTTTTCAACAATGGAATGGTCTATGCAGCACCAGGTACTCTGGCATCAGATGGGAATCACTTTTTCTCAGTGGAGGGAGAGACTCTTTGTTCAGGCACTAGTGAGTCTTATTAACACAGCTTTAAACTAGATGTGAGGAGGGAGCGGGACAATATCAGGCATGTCCCTGGCAAGATGTATGATGAAAGTGTCTTGGTTTAAGACAATGTATGAGGCAGACACTCAAAAATCAGTTACCTCCCCTTTCAGCTTTAACCACTACCCTTCACCAATAAGGAGAGACATATGTGAGAAGATATAAGTAAAAAATAACAGTTTACTAGAAAGAAAACCCAGCAACAATCAAGATAACAGCACTAACCACTAGATACAAAGGTGCTGAATCCTGTGGACTCCCCAAGAACAAGAAAGAAAACAAAATGGTGGGGAAGCCCCTCCCCCCAAGATGGCACCTTCCAGGCAAGGAGCTTGGAGAGAAACAAAAGGAGGCTTCTCTCTTGCGCTGTCTCAGCTTTCTGGGGAGAACAAAAGAGAAAGAGCCTGTGCCTGCGTTTCCCACCTTTTAAAGGGACTCCAGCACCCACTGCCTGCATGATTCCCTTTCTGGCCCCCAGGTCCTAAAGGGAACTGCCCTAAAGGGGCAGTGACAATCTTTGGCATATGACACAGCACAGATATGGAATGCAATACACATTCTTTTTGAGTTACCCAGAACAGAGGGGCAAGGGTTAGACGGACAGGGTGCTGGTGAGGATCCTCTTCTGCTGGCTCTGAAACGTGCTGGCCACACAGGAGCACACTTGCAGTCTTATGGAGATGAGCCAGGGCCTCCTGAGGTAATAAAAGCCAGCGGGGAAAGACCAGAGAATGATCTCAGAGGAATGAAGGGGTGTTCCTCCAGGAAGGTGACACGGCTGCCAGCCCAGCTGAGGTGCTGTTACACCAATGCACACAGCATGGGAACAAACAGGGAGAGCTGGAAGGAACAGTGCTGCCGGAAAGCTGCGACCTTGTTGCCATTACTGAAACCTGGTGGGATGAATCCATGACCGGAGTGTGACTTCTGGGGAGGAAGGAGAGGCAGAGGAGTTGCCCTCATTGAGAGGACATCAAGATTGAGTGTGAAGAGTTGTCCCAGAAGAACAGAGAGAGCCATGAGCAGGTTGAAAGCCTGTGGTAAGAATCAGAGACCCAGGCAACAAAGGGGGCCTTGTGGTCAGTGTCTACCACAGGCCCCTGACCTAGGGGAGCATATTGACCAAGCCTTCTTGCTGCAGCTGCAGTAGAAGGTGTGCTCACAGGCTCTTGTCCTGCTGGAAGGCTCCAACCACACTGACATCTGCTGGAAGTAGCACAGTGAGCTGTAGGCAATCCAGGAGACTCCTGGAATGCATGGAAGATAACCTCTTGAGCTGGGTAATAGACAGCCCTACCAGAGGGGATGCCATCCTGGGTCTGTTGGTCACCAATGCGAGTGAGCTAACTGGGGACACGAGGATTGGAGGCAGCCTGGGCTGTGTTGGTGCAGTTTGCAATCCTGAGGGATATGGGTCAGGTAAGCAGTGAAGTTAGGCCCCTGAACTTTAGGAATGCAGACTTCCAGCTCTATAGGGAGATAGTAAGTGGGATCCCCTGGGAGACTGCCCTGGGAGACAAGGGAGTGGAACAAAGCTGGCAGATCTCTAAGGAAGTCTTCCATGAAGCGCAGGAGCTAGCAATTCCCAGGAATGAGAAATTGCTCAAGGAAGGCGAGACATCGGCATGGCTGAGCAGGGACCTGCTGGTCAGACTGAAGAGAAAGAAGAAAAGGGAAAGAGAGCTGAAGCTGGCACAGGTGACCTGGGAAGAGTATAGAGACAAAGTACAGTTGTGTAGGGATGGAGTGAGTAAGGCCAAGGCAAAGGTGGAACTGATCCTGGCAAGAGACGCCCCATTAAGGGCAGGCTAGAGGTGTCCTTTCCAGGACTGGTTTCTCTCTTAAACCGCACAGTTTGCTGTGGATTTCAGATGAGGCAAGCAAGGTGGGAGTCTGCTTAGTTGGGAACTAAGCCCCATGTCAATCACCAAACTAATGCAACAGGGCAAATTCACCCCTAAAACAGTAGTTGGTTTTTACACATTGGAGAGTGCCTTGTGTTTCCCTCTCACGGTGATGCAGCACAGTATCTGTGCAGCTGTGAGAAGACTCTTCTTTGGAGCAGTGCCAGCCCTGCTGCAGCACAGTTTTGGGGAATTAAAGTCCATGTGCATCCGTCTATCCAGATGTCCTTTTGCTTTACTTACATTGAAAATGTAGAAGATGCAGTATAAAGTTTATCTCTCTGCTGATGAAGATTTAGCACAATATCAACATTTATTCTAGCAACTGAGTGCTCGGTGGGCATTTTAGATTACTTTTGCAAAAAGGATGTGATGCGGAGATTGTCATGTCTGAAAAAACTGAGGATAATTCTGATTTGTGTTTGTACCAATTCAGAACAGGGTTCTACCAGCTGTGCAGTGTAATGCAGTTGTATTTCCTTTGAGGGTCTGCACATACCTGTGTTATTGCTACAGATCTCTCTTCTCAATTTCTTCTGGACTAGCTCCAGAAGCTGGTTCTGTGATAGTAGTAGTGATATCATCTGTAAGCAGAGTACCTTGTGCTGCATGCTTTTTTTTTTAGCTGAATCATGCTACTTCCACAATCTATAATTTGCCCTTAGTCAAAAGGTTATTTTTAATTCACCTTGGACTTCCAGAGAACCTTTTTTTTTTTAATCTTGGTTTTTGTTTTGTCCAAGAAGAGACCATCTTAATGATTTTTTTCTCTTCTATATGTAGATGTAGTTTATATATACATATATATATATAAAAAAGTATTTAATTACTAACAAAGGGAACACTTTTTATTTGGTTCTAATGGTTCCCCAAAATTGCACTATCAGATACAAATCTTTTTATCTGGTTTAGCTAATGCAAAAAAAAAAAATTTTTTTTTGTATGTAGGACAAGACACAAGTAATTACAACTTGGGCAAATTTAGAGCAAAACCAGAGTCTTCCTAGCAATGAATTCCCAGCTTGGTGCTTGGACTGTAGTTCATGTGAAGGAGAAGCAGCTTTGTTTTTCTTTCATATGCGTGTGCAAAATAACACGCAGAGCAAATCACTGCCTGTGAGAGGTGAGGAGTACTGCACCTTTATTTTGGTATTTAGGTGTCATGAATTATATTGCCTTCTCTAAGGAGAAAGGCTTGTAAGCTTTGTTCTCATCTTTGCCTGCTGAACTTGTAGCTTTCAGGTCTCAATTATTTTCAGTTCTGTAAGCTTACATCATCGATGCCATTCATTAATTTGTCTTTCAGTGAATTTGTATAGCCTCCCTGTTGTCTCATCTCAGGCCTTGCACCATGTTTTATGGCTGAGATGAAAGCATCAGAGTGGCTTGAAGATAACCCTTATTTTAGGAGTGCCATCATCAATCCATTTGTCCTTTTTAGCTTTGTTTGCCTAAAAACTGCAATTAGGCATCCTTGCTAGGGAAAAAAAAATTACTTATTTTTCAAAAGAGAGCTCCAAAATGAAATTTATCTTCTTGTGACCCACTCTGTCACTTTGAAATAAATTTCTTAGGCTTCATTAATATGGATTTTTCTGGATGAATTGGTTGCTGTCATCTTTGTCTTCCTGGAAAGAACCTGGGTTTCCAATTTGGTGGCTAAATGCAGAGTGCACGGATGACTGATTGAGCAGTGGTGGTGTGCAGGATCCTACAGCCCAACATTTCTGGCAGACTTGGACTCTACTGTCTTGCCATACTAAATTGTGGGTTACCTACAGTTAATGCAGCAAATTGGGAAAAGCAGGGTTGAAACCTGTTTCCCTTGCAGAGAAATTCAGGTGTACCAAAATACAATTAGATAAATTAATGTTTCTATATGCTGGAAACTCTATTCAAACTGAACAATAATGTTGCATTTTAACCTTCTTTAATGCCTTAGCTGTCTGTGATTAGTTTATGAGTAGTTCATTGAGACAGAGTTTGTATGCTGAGACAACTAGACAAAACACTGACTCTTCTAAAGACACCCTTCAAGTGAAAGTGTGGGTGTTTCTCTTGTCTTATGAGACAGTCTCCTCTTTTTTAGACTAAAAATCTCACTTCAGATCAAGGACAAGGATATGTTTTGGTTAAATCACTGTAATACTCCTGAAAAGAATTACTCACTTTAGGGTAATCCTGAATACATAAATACAAATAAGGCAGGCCTAAGCAACGATTGAAAATCCAGCATGTTTTTTGAGCTGAACAAAGCAAGAGCATATGTAGTTGCTTATAGTGGTGGTACACTGTAATGGCTCAATAATGAGACTTTTGTAAAGGAAGTACTAATGTTCATGTTTTCCTGAACCAGAGTCAACAAAGATGTAAACATTAGTGTCTATACACAGCTCTATTACAAAATATGCTGATTTTCCCTATTTGATCTGCCTCCTGCTGAGTTAAGGAGGCAGTTTTAAGGCCAGCATACAAAAATCCTCATGCATGATACATTTATTTAATGTCTTTATTGCTAAAATCTACCTACATTTCTTAATTCTTTTGGTTGGCAGAAAGTATCCTCAATAAAATTCTTCTCTCCTTGTGTCTAATAGAAACAAATTCTGAGGTTCTCTTGTTTAACAACTGTGCAACCTCTTGCATCAAGATTAAACACTTTGTTTTGTCCCCAGGCGGTTGTATATTTATTACTCTTGAGGCAGTGGTATTTGAAATAAATAGAATTGAAAGATCCTGAGAAATGGTTTCTGAAACACATATATTGAGTTATTCTCTCCTGTGTGAGCAGAAAATGCTTCTGATGTCTCTCCCTGAACCCTTGCAAAGGAAAATAGCTGATATAAAAATATCATATGATGGGGTGGTGAGAAGGTAAGCATTTTTATCCTTAGTCAGTGAGGCTTTTTGCTGCTTATTGTCCTGAAAATAATTAAGTTATCTTTATGAAATGTATTACTATTCACTACAGATAACATAGGTAAGGGCATAATAAAGGACGAAATAAAAGATAAAAGGAAAAAGTCTCTCCTTTTTTGCCTCAAAAGGTACAATGTGAAAACAAAAAAGAATAATCCATGGCTGGCAATAGTCTTACAAACTTCTCAAGATCCAGATATATTTTGGGCTTGTGACAGGGCTTATCTCTTCTCCCTGATCAAAATAATAAATGCTCACCAAGAGAAAAAGTTCTTTTATGTTATAAGGAAAACAATTTCCATGTAGCTTTTGTGTGTGTGTACGCATATTCATAAAATATGGATTAGCAGCACTAGGTATTCAGCTAAGTAAATATTCATAAAATAAAGGTGAAATTGATATGCATTTCCCAATAGAGAGTAATAAGCATATTTTGATTTCTTAGTAAAAAAATCAAACTAAGGGGAGAGAAAGGACTTTCTTTTGTCTGGACATGTTTCATTACTCATTCTCATTGTGTTGATCCTGCTGGCAAAGATTTTCCTTCCTGACATTTTGAATATACTGTATTGCTAATATTGTTAAATGTACAAGAATCAGGTGTATTGCTTAAAACATAAAGTAAAAAGACATTTTGGATTCTTTTTTCTTTTCTCTTGTTCTTTCTTTTGTCTTTGGGGTACATTAAAGTTGCATGTTTAAGTTTGTCTTTATAACTATGAGAGATAGATATGCCTTTTTTAACTAAAATCTTAAATTCTCAGAAGAGTAGGATCTGGAGCCTTGTTAGCAATATGTGCTAGCAACTATTGGGAGACTCAATAAATAAATGAAGGATGACCCAAAATGTTTGTTTATTGCTGCTTTTTGCAACACTGAACCTTGTAATTTATTTTGCATATTTACTGTCACTCACCATATAATGGCTTTTTTAACACCCCTTGCAGATGGTTTACTATTAATGTCTGATTTATGCTGAATTTAAGGAAATAAGATATATGCTGCAGTCTTGAACTGTATACTTATAGGTATTCCTGACAGCTTTCTTTGCAGTACACATCATCCTTTAGAGTAATAGAATGGAATTGTTTTTGAATAAACTGAAAATAAGGTGGATGTTCCAAAGCTTTACCTGAGAGATCTCAAGAATGGCTTAATTTCAAGCAGCCCATTGAATCAGGGAAAAATAACATGTTGGCACCCAAACAGGCAAAAGTTTAATAAAAATCAAATCCTCAAAGTAAAACAGAATGCAAATAGATTTTTTGCTATTGTTTTTATTTAATATCTAAAGAGTTGGCTTAGAGTTCTGTATTTCAGAAACAAAATGTTTAAAACCTGAAACTGAAGAATGTCTTCCTAGAATTAGCATTTGATATAAACACAGTTTGGAATGTGTCTTGGCCTTTACCTGAATTTCTGTTGATACTGCTTCTTCCTTTCTGTTGGAGCGGTTTGCAAAAATGATTTCATCCCCTTCTCCTGTTTTACCCCTTTTTTTGGGTCAGTTGCAACTGGCAGTTCTCTTTCTGAGCTGGGGAGATGGGCTTAATTGTGCAAGTACAGAGTAGACAGCTCATATCCTCATCCCTCTCTTCCACTGTGGTGTTTTGTTTTTTGAACATAAACAGTACTTTCCAACAGCAGCCATATTTTGGACAGTCAGGAAATACAAAGTCTTTGCTCTACTTATTATATGGACTTTACCTGATTTATCAATGCATGGGCTATGTGCATTCAGCAGTGTAATTTCAGTGTGTTCATTGCCAATAAGGAAAATAAAAACAAAACCATCTTTGGCAACTGCCATGGAGGTGGGGTGAGCTGGTAAACAAATGTTATGTATTTAAAAGAGATTTTATTATTTCAGAGCTGTTAGAGGAAAGATGACCATTGTCATGCAGTTTGAAGTTTTTTTTTTTAAGTGACACCCTCAACTGGATGCCACTGATCATTTCTGCAAGCTGAATAAATTAGAACCATCATAAATTATGGCAGCCATCTCCACTAACACAGCTTGTTGATACCTGCATGTTGAAGTCTATTATTTAAAATAATTCGTTTGGCTTTGTCAATGTTTACACAAGCCAGCATCTTTAATGTTGATTTAAGGTTATCTCTATGTTCCATAACTAGAATACAGAACATTTTTATTGATTCCTTAGCCACACTCTTCTACTTTACTATCCATAAATGAATTTTGATTCATAAAAGAAAAACCCTGGGAGTCAAATGTCAGCTATTATCCAATATATTGCTCTCTGTTGCAAGTAAAATAGTCTGCATCTCATCTTGAAAATATAATGTATATAAGTCTTCTCTGAAAGAATTTCAATAAAATATTGATGTTAGCACTTTTTTTTGTTTTGTTTGATAAGGTGTTTTGTAGATATGGACAAGAGCACAAAACAAAGCCTGGGGTCATCCTGTTTCATGTGCTGTATTTTTTGAGCTTTTTCACAAAAAAGTGGGTGTTTTATTTGTGTTAAAGAAAATAGTCTGTGGTATTGTCTTGAGTGATCTGTCTTAGTAGATTTTGTGCTGGGAGTTATGATCAAGCCAAACAAAGCCTCGTAACAAACGAAACAAGTACTGCACACACCCCTCTGGATATCACATTTGTTACTTATATCACATTCAGGTGCCCTGCTTTTAAAGAATGTGTTTCTGCACAATTTTTCCTCCTAAGTGTGTGGCTTAGTAATATGTGTAACTAGAAAGCTTTCTGGGCTGTGAGTGCCCATGGCAGGGGCATGTCCAGCCTCTGACCCACCAGCACCCCCAAGTCCTTCTCCCAAGAACTGCTCTCCATCTGCTCAACCCCCAGCCTGGATTGATATCAGGGGTGGTTGCCCTGACCCAGGTGCAGCACCAGCACTTGGCCTTGTTAAACCTCATGAAATTCCTATGGGCCACATCTTGAGCTTGTCCAGGACCCTCTGGATGACAGTACAGTTCTTCTCCTTTTCTAGTCCCTTAAGACTTCATCTGACGCAAATCAGATGACTGTAATTCATTCTTTTAATTCTTTTGCAGCAAGCAAAGGCAAATTCTGTGATTTTTATGGAACAAGTGAAAAAATGGTGATCACTAGCATTGCAGTGAATATCAAATGAATATATAATAACAGAACATTAGGAAACAATTAGAAAAAGTGCCTAGACATTATTAATTCATGTGCTATTCATTGTACCAACATTGATCATGTGAAAGAAGTGTGGTGTTAGTTACATTTTAATCATTCAGTGTTGAAGAAGGACTAATTATTTTCAAATAGCGATGGGAAGGATCCAGTTTTATAAAAAAATCATGGAATGTCTAATTTACTCCACAGTGCGTTTTAATAGGGAAACATATGGCTGCTATTATTGGTAGGACAGTGGAGAAAATCACAGCAATTGCTCATGTTTCAGCTCTTACAAAGAAGGTAGGAGTTCTGTTGCCCTCACAAGAGCTTGTGTTAACTATGGGATGGGTGTGGGATCTTGCCCATCCAAATTAGGGCTTGGCTGGACTGAACATTATGTCTCTTCCAGCCAAATTACTTGGGTTTCTTCAGTGCCTTCAGAAGAGTACTGGGGAATAAGAGCAGCAGGTAGCTTTCTTTATGGACCCAGTGTCAGTGAGGGACATGCCTGCAGTGGATACAATGGACAATAAAGGGAGTAGGATTGGTTGTGACCATCTCCCTGCTACCCTTATCCTCCACTGTGGAAAGGCTGTAGGGGCTTCCAGTCATCTCTGACAAAAGAAGTTGCACATTTCTCCTTGGAAAGTCGTCTCTGAGCTTGCACGGGATGATGCCTGAGAGGAAACCTGAAAATTTGATGTTTCCTTCGTAGGAAAGGTTCTCTTGGGCTGAGGCTGTATGGAGAGGTTCAGATAAGGAGCTCAGGGATTTAGAGCCTGGTGGAACAGTTGTGAATTAGAGAAGCAGATGCTGACATACTTCATGGTCAAGCTGCCCAATTTCAAACTCATTTGGATGTTTTGTAAGTGGTAGCTTGTTGGTGCTTGTCCTCCCTTCTCCCCTTCTCTAGGCAAAGAACCTCATAAATGCTTCCAAATGGAGAGGTGGATGTCTAGGGACTTCTCTGCTACCCACATGCAGTTCTGAGAGCTTTTGTTCTAGGAGTGAGACCCTCATGGTTGGAGGCTTGTCAGGCATGATTTGAAAATAGCATGTGTCTCTCTCTTATTTCTGCATCTTGCCATAACTTGTGGTTTAGGACACCTCAGATCAGTTGCAATGATAGAGTCAAATCACAGGACAGCTGAAGGATGAGAATTGGTGAGCTAAATGTGGGGTGATTTAAGCAGTAATTTCACTTTAAATGAATGGTCCTTGGGAACAGCTTAAGAGCATGGGTTCAGGAGAGTGTAAACAAAGCCCACTGTAGCTTATTGGCTTTGTACTTCTCTGGCTACTTTGCGTGTTAGAGGAAGGTAAAGATCAACTTGTAAACCATAGTTACATACACTTAGTGTTATTTCATGTTTGTGTTGTCATGTTGTCTTCTTTATAACCTCTGAGTTTGGTTTATTTATGTTATTCAGGGACAAAAATAACGCATTTTCTGTGTGTGAATTGGTTGGTTTAAATTCACAGAAAAAGCAACGTGTTCTTGCTTCGGTGCTGCACTCCGAGTGGATGTTTTTTATTATATTATCTTCCTTAGCTTTATATAGTATTGATGAAATTGAAAATCAGTGACCTGACAAAAACAAAATAATACAGCATGAAAATTGCTACCATGATTTCATGCTGTGTTAATGCAAGGATGTCATTCCTGCTTCAGAGTAATAACAGTGTTTTGCTTCTGAACTTACAGCATCCCTCTCTTCCTCTGCCCTCCCCTCCGTTTCCTTTTAAAGAGAGTTGACGCTACAATGAAATTCTTTTTAATCACATCTCTTGGCTGTTTTTTGGCTAAAAACCACTACTAACAGGTAATTTTTTGAAGCAGAGAGTGGAATCTCTGTATTCCATAAATACCTGCAGAAAGAATCAGGCTTAACAGTCACCATAACATGGCTAATTGCAGAATATGGGAACTTTTTTAGTTATCCTTCCTCAAAGAAGCATCACTCAGGCTGCGTGGCAGCACTCTTTGAATTCCCACAGGGAACACTGCTTGTCTTGGAATATGCAGAAGTGATATTCACCCTCTGTTCTGAACAATTCCTGTTATCCTACAGGTGCCATAAAGGATTTGAGGAACGCTACATTCTGATTAATGTACTTACTGAACTTGCAACCATGTGATTGAGTTTCATATTTTAACTGATTAAAGACCTCCTTATTGAACCTTCCTATCTTGCCAATATTGGTAGAATCGACAAATTTGATGTAAATGTGGATGGGGGGGCATGACCTGCCCCCCAGTCCAAACCAAGAGACAATTTATTGCATTTACTGCAGTGAGCTGAGGGGCTGCTCATACAAAAGTCTCTCTGTGTATATATTTGCTTTGCAGTTAAAGCATTTGCCCATGCTACTTGAGGTCTGAACTTGTTTAGAGTCTCTTCTCATGTACAAGGAGTTTCCTTGACCTTGGTTATTTTAGGCAGGAAATAGTTTATGATTCAGTGAGCCAGAGAGAAAATACATGTGAGCATGAGGTTTAGTGGTTTGTATTCACCTGAGGGATCCAGTTTCCATGCTAAGGACAGCTTCAGCTCCAATGTCAGCTTTTGACACAGGGATTTGAAGTTCTCTTCCCAGCTAAGGTGGCTCATATGCTGCAGAATTCTCCAGTTTAGCATTGTCCTCTACAGTTTCATAGCCTCCATGAGGAGAAGGGGGAATGTCCTGATAGCTACGGCAACCTATCTCTTTAAAGACAGATAGAAATATGGGGTTGAGTTCTCTGACCATAGGAAATAATTCAAGCAGCCTGGATGAGTGTTCTGACTGTTTACAAGCTGTTTTGTAGGGGCAAATAAGGGGTACCTCATGCTATAACTTAATTAAAAAATCCAGCACAACCTCTCCTTTATTTTGAAAGAGGTAATATCGGTCACATTTTAGTTAAGACAGAGGTTTTTGTGAAATCACACTTCTGTTCTGCTGCTTCTTTCTGGTAAACTCAAAGGGTTCTGTGCTGAATGGGTAGATCTGCTCACCATCTTGGTAATCCTTCTGTTGTGTTCTCTTAGAATGATTTTCAGAATTTTCAATCTCTGTCTGATAGTACTAGGACAAATATAGGTGATAAAGGAAAAAAAGTCATCTTCCAAAAGAAAATGTCTATTTGCTGAATTAATTTTATTTTGTAACCAAGAGTTTGAAATCCATCACTAAGTCCTGCTCGCCTTTTGGGGTGCCTGAAGCTCCCTGTGCTGTCTTGCTAATAAAGTGTTATGTGGCTCTGTTTTACGTTTGTTTCTCAAACTGCTCTTGTCTGTTACCACTGTTTTTTCTGGTTGTTTGCAATTCTAGCATCTTCTGTTTGTTCTCCTCCCCTGCTGCCTTTCCGTTCTTGCAGCTCTCTGGGTTTTGGCTGTGAACTGCCCATCTGATGGGTTTCCTGCTGGCTTTACTTGATTGCTGGAGCTCTAGCATTAGCTGCACTGAACACTGGAGCACCATCCATGGGCTCCATGCTGCCTGGTGGGAGGCCAGGTGCTCCAGCCACTCAGCTCCAATGCCTGATCTAGCTCCAAGAGTGGCTGGTATCAGCCAGATTTTGGATAAAAGCAATTCTTTTGGTCAGTTCTTTCATTTTTACGTATGTATGCTAAAGGATTGTGGAAGTGTGGTTATTTGGGTATTTGGATTTTGCTGCTACAGCAGCATATGAGATTGCTGTAACTTAATGAAGAAATCCTAACCCAAGTATAGGAATGTTATGCAAGGACCTGGCTTTGTGTTTTTTACTAAATATGATGAGGGGGTTTTTTTGAGAATAACCTTTTTTTTCACCACAGATAGAATGTTTTCAATGAATACAGTCTGTTCATAACCACTCATTATGAAAAACAGATTTTTATTACTGATAGAAGCATGAGGCGAAAAAAGAAGTGTAGAGTTTAACATTCTTTATGATAGAATTTAAATTTACCATAAAATTAAACCCTGCAATTGAATTGTATAAATTGATTTATATCCTTTGTGGAGTTATTCATTCAGTCTTGCATCTTCTTGATTTTTTCCAAGAGGTTTTTTTAGTATTAGGATATGTATAGAATAGTGGTTAATGCCAGGATAGAAATAAAAGTCAAAAGATGTGTTTTATATAATATCCTTGCTAATACATTTAATCAATTTAGTTGTGGTTTATGGGTTTGTAGAACTGGCCACATGCTGTATGAAGACAAAGTAATCATATCCAACTAAACAGTGTAAGCAGAGTATGAAGAAGAGGATGGAATAAAAAAAGAATTATAAATACAGTGATTGCAGTTATTATTCCAGAACACTTGGACTTTGATTTTTGTAGTTACTTTTTCTTTTCTTTTTATCATGAGAGAGGTCTTTGATAGAGCTCACAGAGTTTTGAAAAGATTTTAATGGAATTTTTAGGGGAGGAATTTTCAGTCATCAAGAGGCAAGGGGAGATCATAAAGGGAAAGGGCACGGTGCTCAGAGGAAGAGGGAGAATTGGAAGGTGGCACAGGAGGATGATGGGATGGGAGTGAGAGTGGGGGTGCTGAGGCTGTGGGGGTTGATAAATGGGAAAATGGCCCGAGGGAAAATCAGAGAGAGCAGAGTCAGAGTGGTCAGAGTAGCAGTGCTAGGTTTCCGTTTATGTTCCCTCTTCCTGGGGAGAATTTCTTTGTTTATGGAGGCTGGAGTCTCCCAAATATTTTTAATTAGCTAAAGACACAGGACAAATGACTTTGTGGCAGTGAGAGTGTAAAAGACTGTTAAAGAGCAACTGGTTTTGCCATTGCTCAGTACTGTCGGAATGATCCGCAGTTGAAGATCCAGTGGGATAATAGGCCAGGATTGTTCCTCGATAATGAGCCGTGATTGTCCATGATAGAGGTGATGAATATGTGTGTGTCCCCCTCTCCCAAGTCTTGTTCACACCTCCCCAGTTTCTGAGAAATCAAACCTACACCTAGAGATAGATTTCAGACTCTGTGGTTGGATCATTTTTTTACTTGCTGAGAATAGTTTTCTTCCTGATATTTTACAATTCTTCCACAAATAGAAAAGAATATCTTTTCTAGTGCCAGATTAAATGCTAATAAAATTTCACATTTAAAACCAGGTGAGGAACTGTGAAGTACACAGATGGTTCCAAAGAGAAGAAGTAGTGATGTTTTGATTTATTTTATTTCTGTACAATTTGATTTTCAGTTCAAATGCAAGAATGTGTTGTATTCAAATACATTGTGAATGCAATGGGTCAATTTCACATTTGGGAGAACAAATTCGGATAAAACCAAGATATGTATTATTAGCGATCTTAATTCGTCATTGAAACAATGTGTCTTCAAATGTGCTGGTTATTTGTTGTTGGAACCTTAAACTGCACCTGAATATCCTCCCAAGTTAAACAGCAATTGAAACAGAATACTTTGGTTTGATGCAGAATTTCTCAGGTTTTAGGGGAATTCTACAGATGCGGTCAGGCCAGATGAACATATTTGTACTTCCCGTCTTTTCAATTCCTGAAGGCACACTGTGCAGCAGCTTTCCACGTCAGTTGTAGCAATTAAATCAGGCCACTGGGTCCCTAAATCAAGTGCTCCAGGCCAGAGTGGAGGCAGAGGCTGCCCTCACGCTCTTCCGAAGGCTCCTTCAGCCGCGGGAAGGTGAAAAGCTCGGAGCGCTCCACCTCTGTCTGTGGCACCGTGTGCCAGATGCGGGGTGAACTTGTCTGCACAGGCTCACATCAGCTGCGAGCTGAACTATCTGCACAGCCGAGGGTAGGGTTTTATTCCGTGTGTGTTGTGTTGCTTCAGGGACAATTTCAAGCGGTGCTTTCTGAGAATACGCATCAATGGTTTTCCAAAAGCCTTCCAGAGATCCGCAGTGATCTGCCTCAGTATATACCACCTCCTTGTGGTGTCCCTATGCATAGGAACTGCTTTGCTGCTTCTCTTGCTTCCTCTTATTAAATGTGATGTGTTCAGAGAAGGCTAATCCAGAAACCATCCGTGTCTTCTGCAGAAACAGGAACGTCAGTTTTGGCCGGTTACTGACGTAGGATTCAAATAGCAAGCAGAAAATTCTTCCTCCTTACGATCAGGGAGGTACCTAGCAATAATTTTTTGTAGGTGCAGGCTGGTCACAGTAAATGGCAAAGTAGTAAATCTGCTCCAGGTATTTATGTTTTGCTTTAGGTTGCAGAAAATTCCACAGCTCTAGTTCTTTGTTGCATGGCTTGCTCTTGCTGGTTGCTCTACAATTACTGAATTAGAAAGTTAGATGAAATTATAAAAAGCCATATATAATACATATCAGCATGAATTAGTACAGTGCAAAGTAGGTTGTTCATGGATACATTTGCTTTGTTGTTGGAATATGAATGTACTAATACAGTGCTTTGTGAAACTCATTAGTATTACTTTTATGAAAATAAAAATGGAAGATATTTTTCTCGGGTTTATTCCATTTTAGGAATAAGGGAAATTAAGCTTCCTTCTCTTTTAATTATATTTTACAGAGAAACCGTAATCTCTTAATCTCTATGAAGCCTCTCTCTTCTAGTTTACCCACTGGCATTTGCTGACATGGAGCCTGTGGAGCCTGCAGTTGGTGCTCTGCAGCTCAGAGGGGTGTGCTCAGAAAGCAAAGGCCAAATTCTGCCTACATATGTGCAACTTGCTTTGGCTCCAGGGCAGGCGATTTGCACTTGGGTACACAATAAATTGATTTGTCAGTTCAGTGACCGACTTAAAAATAAATAAATTTAAATGGTTCCAGTTGACAAGAAACAGGTCTCTCTTTACTCCACCCCACTTTTTCTTCCAGCTAATCAAAGCAAGATGCTTTGTTCAAGCAAAAAAATTAATTTCCAGACATTTTAGATAAAAGCAAAAGCTACATTTACAGGAAGATATAGATGCTGTCACAAAACAGGTGCTGCAGTTTCCTTATGTATATTGGATCAGAAGCAGTTCAAATCTCTACTGATTTTAAGGAGATGCACTTTTTTCCTCTCCTCACTTAACTTAGAAAAAAAATGTCCTAACTAAGGAGTGATATGCTATTACAGAATGTCATACTGCTCTGTTGGAACATCTCCACTCTGTATAAAATGCTTCATCATCACTTTTGGTCAGCAGTACAAGAAGTAACTCTACAGCTTGGCTGCTAAGAACACTCTGGGGATGCCCAGGTTACTGTATTAATGAATCTAAGTGCTCAATAGAAAAAATGGTAGACTGAGGGGGCACCAGTCCACAATACTTCATTACTTTCTGTCTAAGCTATTTTCCCAAATGCTTGATTTGGTTCAGGGAGAGATTAGATTTGAATCTGAGCCTCTGACAGCATGTTTTAATTGTTGGGCTGCAAAGCCAGAAAGCTCCTTTTTGTGCAAAATATTGTGAAACTAAAAATTGTTAAGATATTGAGGGAAAATAAAAAGTAGCCACTTTGAAATTAGCAGACCACTGTCTACAACTGCCTGAAAGGAGATTATAGTGAGGTGGAGGTTAGTTTATTCTCCAACATAACAAGAGATACAATGAGATGAAACCACTTCAAGTTGCACTGGAGAGGTTTAGGTTGGATATTAGCAGAAATGTCTTCACTGAAAAGGTTGTCAGACATTGGAACAAGCTGCCAAAGGAAGTGGTTCTCATCCCTGGAGATTTTTGGAGATTTTTAAAAGCTGTGTAGATGTGGCACTTGGGGACATGGTTTAGTGGCAATGCTGGGCTAGCAGCTGGACTCGATCTTAGAGGTCTTTTCAAATATAAAACTTCAGTGATTCTATGAACTAATCATCATGACTTTTGTTTCTTTTTTATTATTTGGTGGGAGTTACTCAGTGTGACTGCTCCACAGTTATTTTTGGTGGAGGAAGTCTTTACTTTAGAAATAATTAATCCAAACCTAGAAGATAGACTTTACCTCTTATTCCAAATTCTAGTCTGCAAATACCTGTGTGCAGTACAAGCAGGAGAGTTCTTTCCAGGCTGAAGTGACAGCCTCACTTCACATGGGTGAAGATGTAGGCATCTTTCCTGTCATATTTCACCTTATTTCTGCGTGTCCTACAGTGGGGAGTAGAAAGAACCTTGCAGAAGGGACTTCAAAACCTGGCAAAAAGAAAAGGGTCAGATTCAGAATCAGTGGACACTTGGCATTGCTTTCTGTAATGATGAGAGAAATTTACTCAAGCTTCAAGGCAACCTAGAGAAGTGATCAGAGCTTGGGAAAATATCACAGCGTGTGATTCAGCCACCTCTGTTAAAAATGAAACATATTTACTTTTGCTGTCATATGAGTCTTGTCATACATTATCAATCATTCTGTATCTCATCATCTTAGGTGCTTGCTGCTATTTGCAGCAGGCAGTGTGGTTCTCTAAACCTGACACTTTAAAAAGGAAGGCCTATAGGTCTCTCTTACTTAGGCAATGCATGTGATAGGCATTGCAGTTTGATCAAAAATATAAAACATTTTGTGGATTTGCCTTGATTTTCCATTTCCTTGAATTTGGAAAGGAAAAGAAATATAGCTTCCAGTCTGAGAGTTTGAAATGTATGGTAAAACTTTTTTTTTGTCATGAAAGTGACATTATTTTGCATTAATATAAGTTTAACTTGCTAATATTTTAATTTTTGCAGAAGTTTCTACTGCCTCTATGTATCCAGAAGCTATTTTCCCTTTTAAATACAGCAAGGGGACACACTGTGTCTCTTTAAGAAATACTGTCATAAAAATTTGTGACAATTAGCTCCAGAAAATATTCTTGAAACTAAACTTTATAATGAAAGACAAGGATATAATTGGTTGTACAGAGTTATTAATGTATTTATCCATTCCTTTGTTGAGACAAGTCAGTGCAAAATGCTACCTATCTGGTCTGACATAATGATTTGAAGTCACTGGACAAGCTGTCATGGTTTCAGTCTCCTTTTGAGACTCCCTTTCACCATTTTTCAGGCATTCCTAGTGTCTGGAATGGCATTTTTAAATAGCTTCTGAACTGTATTATTTAACATTGACATTTCACTCAGTTTGGACAGTTTTCCTTTGTGTGACAATTAATTTAAACCTCGTGCTTCAGTTCTAGCATAATTTTCCCGTCCTCTTCAGGTGGGCAGCCTCTCACCTGACACCACAAGCTAGTTACTTACACTTGCTGAAGAAATCTAATTATAAGAACTTGAATAGTTTATCTGCTTGCATTTTTCCAGAAGTTGCATAATATCAATATCCGGCTTTGTAAGACAGTGGTGTAGGGAAGAGCATCCTTGGGAATGTTCAGCTCCTCATGATGGAGGTAGGGCTTCCTTCTGTGAGCCTGTGGTACCAGGTGCTGGATTTTTGTGTGGTGTCCTGAAACGGCTCTGTCTCCTTGCACTGTGTGAAAAACAGCTCAAAACAGCTTCTAAGGGCTTCCTCTTTGAGTTGGCTTGGCTCTGTTGGTCCCAACTCCTTTTCCTCCCTTCCAGAATGTTCAGGGGACAAAGAGTTTAGGGATTAATTTCAGAACAGAACTCCCAGCAGCTTGTGTCTGTACCCCAAAATTGTGTGTTTATTGAGACATGGGTTAAATTTTTGTCATTCTTTGAGCAAGAAAGTGGGAGAAAGCTGGTTGGAGCTCATTGACTTTTTGACTATTTTATAATAATTTTTATAATAATTTTATAATAATTTTTAAAGTATACTGAGTCATGCAAAATCCCAGTGATTCCCTACTGTGAATAGGATTGCCTAAAAATTGCATTATATATTCAAAAATATGTTGTTACTTCCAATTCTGTCTCAAATTCTCAAATTTTTAAGAAATGTACTTTATTCTTCTAGCTCTATTCCCTCCTGTACTTGGACTTGGTAGGCTTTTTTTTTTCTCCCCGTCTTTGTGTATGTACCTATTTGCAAATCCTCAGCAGACTAATTAAGGTTTCTGAAAGTTTAACCTCGTCTTATACAGCAGATCCTGATACTTGCCTTGGTGTTAGCTCAGTAGGCAGGGAAGGGTTCCAGAAAATGCTGTGTAATATTGCCAAGCAGGGCTTTGCTGTTGAAATTACTTATCCCACAGAGCTTAGGTCAATGTTAATGTGACAGGGGAGATTTAATCCTGTGGGAGGGTGTTTTCATCACATGGGTTGAACAGAAATTTTATCACCTGAATTTAAAAGGAATTGTGCTGCTTGTATTTTATTTAATTGTTCTTTAAATTGTGAAAGAAAATTATTTTTTAAATTAATTGCCAAGCAAAAGCAAGTTATGCACTTTGTTTATAACTGGGCACATTGGCAGGGTTCTGAATCAACAAAGAGTATTTCCCTGTTTTTATGTAAAGGAAACATAAAGCCAGATCTTGCTCTCCTTGGTGTCATGGGGTGATGCCATCAAACAGTGCTAGCTTCTGATGCTGTACCTTTCATTTGAAAAAATGAAAAACATTTAAAATGCCACAGACTTTACCTCATAGATTTATTGCTAGTTCCTTGTGTTGGGGTTTTTCACCCTAGCTCTGGAATACTTATTTTCTTTGAAGAGCTCCTAATTCCCTTCCAGGCCTGTTACTTATTTTTTCCAAAATCACCGAGTGGCTTGGCCTGGACCTGGCTCTCGGCAGAACTCAAGCTCGCTCACACTGGCTGGTGATGGGCAGAGAGAGACAGAGATCTTCCTTGGATTTGCAGTACTCAAAAAATGGTAGAGGGTAGCATAGTTTATATTTTTGGGTTTGTTAGTTGTCCAGATAGTGGATAATGTCATTAGACTGTGTCTGGGCCAAATACACAATATATACATATCCCAGAGCAAAAATTTGTGCCAAAATTACACCCTTGTCTATAGCATTGACCAGACGTAAAAAAAATACATATACATCAAAATGAAAAACATTAGGAAAAAAAAGAAAAGGAAGAAAGAAATCCTCTTTTGTTGTATAATAGTGAAGAGCTGTATGAAAATCCATAAATTAGGCACAACTTTAAAACCACATATAATTTCAATTACATACATCTGTTTCTCCTTAGGAAGAATGAAGTGAGGTCAACAACTAAACATTTTACATCCATCAAGATTCTGGGATGCTTTTTAAGCTATATACATATGTGATTTGTAAGAAACCTATTTATATGTAAAATTTCTCATTTGAACATTCATTCCTTTTATTATGCAAACACCAAATTTTTTGGAAGCTACAGGCTTCGAAGTGAATGCACGTATTTCAGCCCAATGTTATTGCTCTAATTTTTTTCATTTAAACCCCCTGACGCTTCTGTCATCATGAAGAAAAATATCTATTTAACTTTCGAATCTGTAGATAGCAGGGAATAGATGGGGCATAGATTTTCTTTAAGAAAATCGTGTAAAAGGTTTCTGAGCTCTTTGACAAAAAGTAAAAATTAAAGCCTTAAGGGAGGTTTTTGAGAGAAGATGGGCAAGGGAGGAACATTACATGCTGGGACTCAAGGCAGAAGATTTTTTAAGTCTTTGAATTATATGTAATCATGTATTTGGCTGGCACTTCCTTTCCTTCTCTCAGCCAGTACCATTCACAGCATTGAACAGAGCCCAGTTCATTCAGCTGTGACTGTCCCATGACCCTGATGGGGGTTATGTCCAAGCTATGGCATAGATCATTTTACAAGTGATGTTATCCAAGCTGATGACTTTCATGATAAGGTTTTTAGTAACACGAAATAAAATGGAAATACGTTTTGCATTCATCCTAAATGTATGATATAATGTATTGAGCCTCCTTGAGCCTGCAGATTTTTTGAATTCTTCAAATATTAAAATGTGAGCAAAGACTTAAGTAAGCTCGCTCAACAATAAATCAAACAAGAAAGCAGAATCACTTGGAATACGTGATCATAAAACTTTCATGCACAAAATAAAAAGCAAAATACTGACCTAAATTGTTAATAACAGGAAAAGTCTGTTAATACCTGTTGTATAAACCCCTAATCTTTACAGTTGTTAACAGCAACTGGAGTGCATGCATAAAAAACCTCTCTTCACAGCAATGCTGTTATCCACATCAATCAAGATAATCCCAAAGTAAAACCTTGCTAAAGAGGAAATGTGGCATGTTTGGATAATGTCAATGATTAGAAAACATGTCCCAGAAAATGCCATGCAAAGCAAGTTTAAATATTAATGCACACCTTCCTAGCCCTTTTCAAACTGAGAGTCTCAAATTATTTACATGGACCTCAAGGGCTGAGCTCTGATTTCAGTTCCAGATGTGAAACAAACAGAAGTTTCTGTGTATTTGAAAGCAAAGTGTAATTCTGTGCCATGAAACTTCACAGCTGGTTTTTGTTTTTTTTGTTTTTTGTTTTTTTTTTTCCACAAAATATGAATTCTCCATCTACACAATGATAAATTGAGTCACAGAGCAGGGACATTTACTGAATGTGAACATAGTGAACCACAGCACATAACAAACCTTGCTATCTGCTATTACCACTTCCTCCTTCATGGCTCAAGGAAACATGCTGCTGGTTCAAATTCATTCTGTCTTAGGCTGACAATGTATTCGATCATAGCTCATCAAAGAGGACAATTTTATGCTTTAGACCACATATAGTATTCAATATAAATTGAATCCCTGGAAGATTTTCGTTGGGTGTATAGTATGTTCTGGAGAAATCATTGAAAAAAGACAGAATTACACACTAAACCTCTGTGAACAATCATGTCCTTATTTTCTACTCTAGATTGATGGTAATTGAATATGATTTGCACTTGCAGGTTGGCACTCATGGGCTGCTAATCACTTGGGAAAATACAACACATTGCGCTCTCCAGTGCTGTTCCGCTATTGTTTCTCAGGGCAATCAAAGAATTGGCTCTCCTCATGTGCTTATGAGGAGGGTGGTATTAAAAAAATGTGTAAGTGAAACAGAATTAGCTCTGCTAATTTTAGATGGCTAGAGTTTAAAAGTCTGGATCTTAGCTGGTTCTTATGATTACACGAGACTGAAGTCTGTTGCCCTATATAATGCCTTTTTCTCTCCTCACACTGTAGCAGGGACCTTCTTATGCAGCCTCAAATGACTGTGTTGTAGCTACCCAAAGTCAGTGAGATGAATCTCACCTGAAGTTAAATTGAACAAGTCACTTTTCTGCAAAACTTAGCAAAACTGGAGCTTTTTGAACTATCTGGAGCAGCGCAGCAGCCAAACTCTACAGAAACCAACAGGCATGGGAGAAACACAAAGGGAAGTGTGAAAGTGTAGTAGAAGCAATATTGACACTAATACATAAAAATTGCACAAAAGTCTGTGTTTCAATAAGAAGGTGGTTAGGTTTGTAAATGGAACCTGTCAATGTTGTAAGTGTTTGATCAGAAGGCTCACAATGTCAGAGCAGAATTCATTATTCAACAAACTCTCAGTTCAATTCAGCTGCATGAAATGCTGCGTGGCTTTAAGGAAACAGCTGAAAACCTGGACAATCAGTTGGGAAGTCTTACCAACTAAGCAAGGAAGTGTGAGGAGGTATGCCGTGCTAAAGCACATCTTTAATGAAGGGCTGCCTGGAAAGACCACATGTAAGAAAGGGCTTGGTTTGGGTTTTTTTAGATTTTAATTTTTAAAGTAGAAGAAATATGTTATCTCTGACCTCCTTTCCGAAAAAAAAAAAAAAAGGAAAGAAAGACATTAATAAATTATTTTAAAATAATTTAAAATCAAAAAGATGTGATTTGTTACAGGAATAACCATCTTACCAGTAGAGCTTCTAAACTGTGAATAAATAGTTTAATTGTTCTAATTTTAAAAACCCCAAACAACTGTGACAAAAAATTTGTAGGGCACCTTAAGAACAAAACAGAGGGAAATATGATTCTGGCAGTGGTCTGAGCTGTAGGAATACTGCTCTCACTTTGTGGTTCACTCTCTTTGTGTTAAACATTTATGAATAGCATTTGCTTGACCTAGATGGCTGCAGAATGTACCTACCAGAACATCCAAAATCTGGAGGTTTGTTTGTGTGGGCTTATGCTGATCAAATATAACCTCTTCTAATAAGTGGAAGTGGACATGAAAGGTAAATCGTGCCTTGTGCTCTACATTGCATAGCCTTGTTTTTTTGGGCTTTATTTTTTAATGCGTGTTAGCAACGAGCAGTGCCCAGGGCATGTTCACTGGCCCCAGGGCCACCAGGCGGCATCTGGCCCTGCTATTGAACGCTCTCCGCATCCAAAGGTGGAGCGACTGCATCCAAACTGCCCATGGGGAACAGCCTCAGCCTCCTGCGCTGCATTGCAGATGGTACTGTCCAAAGAGTGCCAGCTCCCTGCACCAAAGGTGTGACAAGGGCAATCTGAATGGTTTAATAAGTGCAGAGAGAGAAATTCCTGTGAGTAGGAATGGTTTTGGCACCTGAGTTTACTGGAATAGCTGTAGTGCTGGTGAACTAGGATTTCTGACAGCATACGCAGAAAGTACCTTTAGGAAACTAAGCTCTTATAAAATGATAAAAAAATGTTTTCACTTGAGTGTCACTGTTTCTTAATCATAGTAATTATCAGTTGTGATGATTAATGCCTGGTTTAAAGGTGAGATGGAATATTATGAGTAATGGAAGTTTTTACTAGAGATGGATGTTAGCAAATATATGAGGATATATTTGTTCTGAGGGGACAGAGGATACAAAGTGTACAAAAAAGGGGGTCATGGAGAGATCAATAAAAACATGTCGTTACAAAGGTGTCTGTGAGCAATTTGCTTAGGAAAGCATAGAACCCACCTGTCTGATTTTCAAGGAACAGATCTAAAACAAGCAGGAGGAAATATTATTTCATAAAGTTGTAATTAAATTGTGGAACCTGGTTCCAGATGAGTGGTGGATAGGCAGTTCAGGAAATGCTTAACCTTCTGACTGCCAAAAGCAGTGATGTTTAGTAAGGAGTGTGGGTCTGTCCTTACCTTGTTTCTCCCATGTCCCCTAAGCATCTGCTACTGGCTGCAGTTGGAGGCAGGATTTAGCCATTTCAGTCTAACCCAGCATGACAGTTTCTATTTTTCTGTAGCCCAGATCACGTGTGTGGGGAGCATAAAAAGGAACAGGCAACATTTGTTGACTGCATTTTATTCTTTTCCTTTATCACCCACTTGTCAGCAGCCCTGAGATGGTTTTAGAGCTCAGCAGAGCAAAGGAAGCATTGGGAAGTTATGACTCTAAAGCATTTGTTTGCCTCATTATGCTAATTTCTCCATTATCTCTGGGGTAGTGCATCATCTTGATCCAGGTGAATTTACATTCAGCTCTTAATTCCATTGTTCTTGGGTTCTCACTCTGTAAAACTGGGATGCTGTCATGAGAAGCAGTGATGGCAAACACACCATCTGTGAGATTCTCGGCTTGTATTACAATAAAGACCATCAAATTCTCCATAATATGGGTTTCTAGATACAGTGCCATAATAAATTATCAGGGAATAAGTCATGCAGTCCAACCAGGGACTAAACCATGCAGTCCAACATTTATACTCTGAGGCAGCAAAAGCAAAGCTCTTCAGGTTGATACCTGAGTGAGTGCAGCAGGACTGCTGCTGCTGACACAACGAGACTTTGACACTCCTGCGTACATCACTGCAAACCATGGGCATTTGTCACCTCTGTGGTTTTGAGATCTCTAACTTTTATTTTACTCAGGAACATGTGAAATGTCTCAAGGTAGCAATCTCATCCTTCAGTTTCCCCAGTTATAAAGTAAAAATAATCTTCCTGTTGCAGAATGTTGTGATTGTTTAAGTTACTTTGAGATTTATATACCAAATGCATCAGAAAAGCACAAAATATTTCTGTGTTCAATAGATACAACACAAAGGAGCTGTACAATGGTGTACAAATAGTTAAAAGAAAAACTGGAATTTTGAGCAAGTGCATATGTAATTTTTGTAGACAACTGCCATTATCCTGTGAGGCACAAGTATTGCCAAATTATTAAACTAATTACAGATATTAAACTAAATATCAGTCTTCAAACCCTCTGTTGCCTTTTTTTCTTCCTTTGAAGGCTTTTTAGTATTTTTTTATTACTGTAGACACCTATAAAAACTTTTAATGTGAATAATTTAAAAATTTGCATTTAATTTTATTATATTTCTTTTCATGTTACTGCAGTGTTGTCTTTGGGCTTTTAATTGATTTTTTTTTTCTTATTGTCAAACACTTTGAAACTTCTGAAACAAACTGCATGAAAAGAATAAATAATGACCCAGTCTTAAGAGAAAACCAGCAATATTTTATTAAAGAGGATCTTTCGCAGAATTAAATTCTGTGATTTCAGTATTTTCCGAGCAATTACAATAGCGTTTGTACCAGGTCTTATGGAAGTAATGTTTCTGCATCTATAGAGCAGGCGTAGAAAATGCTGCAAATACATGCCTTTGATCTAAATGACAGAAATAAATTTGCTAGGGACACGGTAACATTAAGCGTGTTTCAACTGACCCATATTGCTTGAAGTGCAGGTAGAGTATTTCTCCTTTTGATCAGGCCATTTGATTTAAAGCATAAATAAAATGATGTGCATAATACACGTAATATAATTTGGCACATTAACTCTTACGGATGTAGGTTAATATTTTATCTGTCCCCTATTTTTTTTTTTTTTTCCCTGTTCTGCAGTTAAATTTATCACGAGTCTGCAGGCATGACTTGCTGCTACACATGGACACGAACAATTAAGTTTTCAGTCAGAACTACAGTGAGGGACTCCGATCCAACAGCACTCACTAAGCCCTTTGGTAGCTGCATTGATAAGGTGGAAAGAAGTTCATGTGTGAGAAATCTGAAGTGAAGGTGCAAATCTCATGCTTGGCTGGTATTTTGTTATCTAGGAATACGTTGATCCTGAGTGGCATCAGAGCAGCTTTACTTTCAGAGCGTTTCTGTTTCTCTTAAAAAACGTTCCTAAATCTTTTGGACTCTTATCATTACAGGGAACTCAAATTTGTTAATGTTGTGATTAGGGTTACCATTTCATAAGGTTTTTTAAGAAATTTTTTAGAAAGTCTTCATTAATATTCAAAGCTTTTTAAAAAAAGTCGTAGACTTGTGCCTAACATTCAATAAGACACATTTTAGTTGCTTTTTATAGATCTGGAAGTTGGAGATGTGCTTTCTACTTTAAATCAGTCATAAATGCCTTAAATCATTATGATGAAATTAGAATATTGAAAATACCATCAAACTTCTGTTCGTTTTTTTTTCCGCATATCCAAAGGGTCTATGATTCTAAAATAAATTGCATATAAAATAATGAAATAAGCAGTCAGTTTTTTGAGTTAATCATTAAGCTACAGTAATTGATTTTGAGCATAGCAGACTGCTATATTTACTCCTTTTTTAAATAGTACAAGAGTTGGCCATCTAGGTTTCTACAGAGCTATAATATTTTAGACTCCCTGGAGAAAGGAGGCAGACTAAATCTAAGACGACTGTTGTCAGACTGTTGAGTGAAATCTGGCATGTTTAAAGAAGATGCTTCCATTGCCTGACCTTTCAATTGGTAACTTCTGAACTACCTCTTACCCGTCGAGATACCCAACATGCAGAGCTCCCACTCTAACGCTGTAGAATTATGGAGCTTTCCATTTTTTCATTTTATCACAGCACTCACGGTACCTTAGGTTTGAGCTTAAACACCCGTGTTAGAAGTTTTCAGGCTTTTTGTGTAGCCTGCCAGACTGGGGTGCTGCCCCAGGCGATAATTCGGAACAGGAATTTCTTGTGACCAACTGTCTGAAGAGCTTGCAGAGTCCAACTTCCTGCTTCACTAAATGGCTGTGTTGGGTTACGTTCAGAAAATTATTCCCCCAGCAATTCCAGTGCTAAGTTGGCTGTAGGGCTGCAGGACTGTTACTGTTCTCACCACCTTCTGCTTGTGTGTACAGGGTGTGCTTGTGTGTCTGCCTAGGCATGATATTAAATTTTGTAGGCTTGCCATGTTAGAACTTTTTGTAAGCACTCAAATTTGAGGGGATGCGGCCTTTATTGGGACAATTGTGAGTACACACATTAGCCCAGTGAAGCCACGGCAGTGTATTTATGGGGAGGGCACTGCAGCAGAGTCAATGAGAGTTTGTTGTGAGAATATTTTGAATTATTTTCTGATTAACAATACACTGCCCCCAAAGAAATAGAAAACTAACAGTAGAGATACAAAACTACGTTGCTGAAAGAATACCAGAATCATACAGGAAGAGACTCTTCTCTAAGACTTGATTTGTAACTACGGATCATAAGATCCTGTCTGTCCTCTGTTCTTAAATACATAATTCATGAGTAAAGCTTGAGTAAGTTTTTCAGCCAATAAAAACTACAGTGAAATTGAAATTTAGGAGATGAGCAGCACAATAAATTTGATGAACAGTTATAACTTTTCAGTCTTTTTCTCCTTTAATAGAAGAGGGAGGAAGAAGTTCTTATAACCTAAAAAATAGAGTAGTTGTATTTTCACTTGAGAGCTTTTATGGAAAGGTGCAGTTAGATATAAAGCTTAGAGTAAGCAAAACTTAGGTGAGATTTAATTTAATAGACACAATAATCTGAGATCTCATCATGTTTAAACAGCAGAAGCCAATGGAGCAAAGCTCCCAAAAATTTGAGGCAAAATTTCAAGTGCTTTTTCAAAATTAAGTATTTGCTTGATGCTTTCCCATAGGCTGAAAGAACTTTCATGCTGGTTTTATCAGTTTTCTGAACATTAATGTTCAGAACACCTCAGCTCTTGCTCGAAGTTTGTTGTACATTGCATGCATACTACAGAGAGACAAAATTCTAACAATAAATGTGCTCCTCCCTTCATTATTTTTTTAAAAAATCTGATATAAGGTGTACTGGTTGTTCAGAAAAACCTCTGTTATGAGATTAGTCAGAGATATCAAGTGCAGTGATAACAATTTCCTTAATGATCAAGAAAGTGATAGTTTATAGTGACCTGGGAAGAAGGATGTAGGATAGTGAAGCACAGATGAGCAAAAAACTTATAAAAAGCTGAAATTCACAAACTTTCTCCTTGATGTTTTCCTAGAAGTATGGAATATAAAAAAAATATTTCATTCTGTAAGCTGAAATACTGATTAGACTGGCCAAAAATTAGGTGATTAAAATTGTGCTTTACAGTCTCAAATCAATAACTCAGTTTTCAAAATGAATTTGAAAATGCAAATCTCACTCGAAATTTTTCTGTAAGAATCAAAAGAAAAGAGGAAAGACAGGGAGAATGGAAAGCAGTAGGTTGGTCTCTCTTCATATTTAAGACTGAATGGTTTGAATATTTCCTAAAAGTCTTCACAAGTCTTTTGAAAGGCTTCAGATGTCAAAATAGGAACACCTGAAGGCCTATTATCAAAATAATAGCTTCTGCAGTCTGTGAACTTGGATAAAGAGAAATGACTCATCTCCAATGATATGGGACTGATGGATTCCACTGGCAGACAGTGACTGTGACATGACTAGATAATAAGGGTTTTTAGAAACTCCTTCGCCTATTTAAGGTCCTAAAAAATGAATTTTGAATCTCTGGCCAAGATCAGACACCCAGAGATGGATTCTCTGCTGTTTTTAAGAACTCTCAAGACTGCAGCTACAGATGGTGTCTATGAACACTTTGCTTAAGTGGTAAAATATTCTGTCCTCTTTAGTGAGCAAGGGAATACTTATTCCTGTAATTTTTAATATAAGCTTAGAAAATGTAACTGACAGTGATAACCTCAGTGAACCATCCTGGAGACTACAGGTATTCATTAAATAATAATCATTCTTTGTAGTGCATTAGCACAAGGAACCTTAGCAATGGACAACGAAGCAGTTCTGCCAGTTAGGAAAAAAACTTCCCCTGGCAGAAAGACCTTCCAATTTAAATTCTCAGTGTGACACAACAGCTGGATACAGAAGATGATCGAGAAGGTAAAATGCTATAGGGGTCTTTTTGGTAGTATTTCATATTTAACTTGCAACACAGAGATCTTCAAGAATATTCTACAAATTTTAAAGTATGAGAGTGTTATTAAAAAAAAGGTATGTGGTCATGGATTTCAAAGAGAAACTCAGCCTGTTGGATTCATTGTATTGACATGAGATCAAGTAAAATATCAAGCTCTTATGTATTAGCTGAGCAAATATTTTATTCGGACTAATTAGAGTATTGTTTTACAAACATTAAAAGGCTTGCTAAAAGCTATATAATTCATTATTATCATTAAAAATACTGGTATTAGGTCTTTGGAATAATTACAAACAGCAATTCTTCATAAGATAAATGGGTAGGATTAAAAATAAGCACATACAAAGCTATTCATCAATTAAATAAATCAGCCCATGCTATGAAAACTCCATGAAAAGATACCTTAGAGATTTAGTTAATATCAAGGCATTATTTATTACAGGAATATTGATTGTTTGGACATGATGAGGAGGAAACCTTAGTAGTATTGCCTAGATAAGACTAGAGGCTTATTTTCTTTTTAAAATACAGGGGAAGTAGTATGGACACCAAGACATTGTGATTTTCTTTTTTAGAGTGATTCTAATATATCTGTGTGAAAAGCCAGACTATCCTGTATGATAGCATATAGACATAGGATGAAATTGTGTCTATCATGTATTGTATTGTATTTTCCTGACACCCCCCTCAGCCTCAAAAATTCCTCCAGACCCACCACCCTTTAGTTTTCAAGTTTTTCATTTCGTGGCTCTGTCTGGGCTATTTGTTACCTATAAATCTTGTGGGTTTGGAGAGCAGAGATGCAGGTCTTTTTCTCCAAGGGTATCAAAGATAAGCAGGTCCAGCTGTGGGCACTGGAGTGATGTTCAGCTGTCTCCAAGTCTCTAGAGACCAAGCCAGTTTTAAGAAAAGGGTACAACATGTCTGAGTTAGGGTGCTGTGGAGCTTGAGAAAGCAAATAAATATTATTAGCCTGGGGGGCCGGGCAATGCCAGACTGGCCAGACAGCATCTAGCACCTTCAGCAGTATCATGCCTTGTCAGTGTATCAGCTCTCTCAAAGATGCTGGGGGAACTGCTGCTGTGAGTGACACTACGTGACAGAGATGAGCAAAATGGTACCTGAGCGGGAGCCAAGGGCCACCTCCAGCTTCCCTGCGCAGCGTGACAGCACTTCACAGCTGCTATCCATTCTCCCTTTGTGCCCCAGACTCCAGTTATCTCTGGGCTGCGTGGATGAGTCTCACTGAGACCCTCCTGGCATGCTGTCTGCAGAGAAACTTCAGAGACCAAGCTTCTTGTGCTGAGCAGCCTGTGAAGAGAGTTACATATTCACTTGAAATGGAAACCAGCTTGCTTACCTGAGCAAACAGAAGACTAAGCTGGAAAGTCGGAGAGTTTACTTTGCTGTGGCAGGCTACCCTCATTATCACTGCAGGGTTAGTGAATTATAAATATCCACCCATTAGAAGAGGAAAACTCAAACACAAGCTCTGTTATTTCTGCTGGGCTTGCTATTATTTTATTATTTCTGATCCTGTAAACTGTAATATTTCAAAAGTAAAATTGTGTTCATAGTGCATGTAACTTTAGAAAGCAGGATCTGCTGCTGCTACATATAAACAGCAGTACGTGAGCAATTGCAGCTTTGCAAGTCTGAGTATGTACTCTCTGCACACAGCCTCTAAACTGAAAGAGACCAAAATTTAAGTAGGAAATGCGTCACTTCCCCGTATCCATTCTCCAGCTCAGTTCTAATGGGAATGAAAGACAGCTGCATAACGTGGAAGGCCTGTGGTGTGTGTATTGGAGGCAGCAGGGCTGTGGGGAGCGCCGATGGAGCTTTGCTTCCCGCAGTGTGTGCACTGGCAAAGTGTCTGCCATGAAGTATGTGTTCGCTGAAAGGTCTGTAAAGTCACCAATATATGTCTAAACAGGGATATAAATAGAAGAGCAGGTTGGGGAGTGTGTGCAGGCTTTATTTGGAAAAGAAAAATCCCAAAACAGACTGAGAACAAAAGGAGCTTTTCACTGCCTCAAGCATGATGCTGGCCGAGTTCCAGATAGATCCCTACTGCTGGCTGAAATCAGAGCTCTGTGAGTCTACCCTGAGTTTTGTCTTGTTGCCTGTAGCCCTGGATGGCTCTTCTGAGAGTTACAGGTCATCCAGATTTGGGAGTGCCCATCTTATTTGGCTTGGCCTCATTCCTTATATTAATGGCTAGGAAATAACATGATGTAAGAATCATTTTGAGATCCTAGACAATCTGTAAAGGTGCCTGTGAGTTTATCATTTCCAGTTAGAAATTCCTTTGGTTGACAATGGTACACTTGGACTTTCTTTTGCATTTTAAGATTAATAATAGTGATTTAAAATATATATAGTAAGGAGGAGTTAACTCTTGCTTTCCATAAATATATAACACATTTTTAATTTACACATTTACGTAAAGATTAAAAAACCCACCTTCTTTTTTCTTTCTTTTTTTTTTTTTAATTTTATATAAAGGACCTTTGTTGATGCCTGATAATCTAAATAACCAGGAAAAAAAGCTGGTAAAAATTCCCTTACATGATGAAAAGGTATGAAAAAAAGTATTCCAGTAAATAGAGCTTGATTCTTTAAGAATCTGAAGGTACAAAATCTATCCTAAGAATATACAACCTTCAGAATAGATTGAAGTCTGAGGGGCAAATCAAGACCATACCTCCTGCAAAGATTGATTTTAGGCTGTATTTGTCTTCCTGTCTTCTGTAATATACCTAAATTCACTACTGTATAATCAGGGTGATTTGAGTTTTGAGTGCTGCAGAAAAATGTATCTTTGCTTACTTTACATTTTCAGGTTTTTCTTGTGACAAGAAGACATAACTACATAAAATGTCATCCTGGCAGAACACAAGCACACTGTTGTGTGATGGGATCACAGCCAGCAGTCCTGGCTTTACATTTTTGAATCTGAATGTGCACAGCTCAAAATACAGGTTTATTAGGAATCATCAATCCCAGTTTATGCAAAGAGCAGACAGTTCCTTTATGGCAGAGTCTGCTTGCTAGTCTGTTGCACAGCTGGGTATAGCTGAAGAACAAGTAGGAAACAAATTAGGAAGTTTGATTCTTGAAGTAACTGGAAAAATCCAAGCAGAAATATTCTCCATATCGCAGGCCATTAACAAGAGAAAAGGCAGTACAAAGTGCATTCTTCCAAGGAGCATTGCTCTTGGAGACAGTTTCTACATCTTTTGGGAGGAGCGTGCTACTCTCTGAACTTCTCTGGAGATCTGTGCTGCTGCTAGCAACGGCATGTGCTTGTGTGAAGGCAGAGTCCTGCCAGCTCTCAGCTCAGGAGAGCTGGCCTCTGCATTCTGCTTCATCCATGCACCCTACTCAAAAAACCCCACAACATCCTGCCCCCCCACTGCAGGAAAGACAGGGTGTTTGATGTCCATTTAGTTTCATTACATCCCAATGTCTGATTACATTCTAATAACCTTTGTACTCATGCTAGTACAAGTTTTACTTTGTGTTTATCATCTCTGTCTGTGAGTTGTTCTGTTGACCTCTTAGGAGCTGGCTCATAAATGAGCTGTTGGCAATATGAAGTGGTGTATGTGCTAGGAGTGCTTATCACTGCTGTGTATAAAGGGATGCTGTAGAAACAGCTGTTATGTAGATATTAAACTGAAAGGTGGTAGTTTTCACCATTTTTTTTTATATCTGTTAGCTCTCTGGAAGATATTCCTGTAAAAACTGGGAGTTCCTTCCCTTAAAATGCAGAATTAACTTTTTCCTACTATTGAAATAGCATCAAAAATATTAGAAATACTTAATGCTGTCAATGGTAAGAGTAAACAGTTAGGAAAGAAGATAAAAAATACTAAAAACTTTTCCAGCTCCTGTTCTGTCAATCCATCAGTATATCCTAAATTACATTTACAGTGCTTTGTCCAAATTCCAGGATATGACTTCCATTAAAGATTTTTCTGTAATTCATAAGAACTCATTATCAGAGAAACTTTCGTCTCTATGTTTTCACTTTCTTTTCACTACTAGATGCCCTTCTAGAGTATCACTCACAATGAAATAATAATTTTCTTTCCAGTTCTTCTCTCCACAAAAATCCATCCTTGTGTTGCATTCTTAGTATTTCCTTAGGTGATTACTTATCTGGGGTTTAGATATAAAGACAAATTTTCCAACTGTATTAAGGTATTCTGTGATGTTTTGCCACAAAAAGAATCCGTAAGGTTTACCGAAAGGATGTTTCCAAGATAAGGGAACATCCTTATGGCATGCCTAAACAGCAGATTATATTGTATGAGGTGGATATGCACCTTCATTTCTTGCTAGATCGGCACTTTTTATCCATTACTTACTGAATGAACCTTGATCAGCCATAAAACTATTCTGAGTTTCTCACTCAGAGAAACCAGATTGTTTTTAAAAATCTGTGTATTTTCACTAATTCTTTGGAATAGGTGTCTTTCCTGTCTGGTGTTCACAGAACATACAGAGCTCCTGTCTACTGAGTATTTCATGTGCACACAGTTCCTTTTTCTATACATTTTTTTAATGAAACAAGATGTGGATTTTGAAGCTGATGCTGTAAGAGTTTTTGTTATGTGAAAAGCCCCTTCATTAAAGACAATATTTAATTTTTATTGTAAACTTTCATTTTGCAAAGCTTTTTTTCCTATTACTCTTCAGAGTCCTTTGTGTGTTATAAGTGGCAAATTGATTGACTCATGGGTAATTATTTTTCATTTCTGCAGAATTAGTACTATTGATCACAACTCTGAAAATCCATCAATACTCTGATGATAATACTACATTTTCTGTCAAACAAAACAATATTCACATCACGAGGCCAGAGATAAGGCCAGTCTTAGAATAATACAGATTTTTTTTTCTTTAAATAGATTATATCTTCAGTTCTTTGTTTCATTGTTGTGTTTCAAAAGGTGGAGGAGGTAACACAGTAACACATACAGTTGTGTTTTCCCAATAGTGTAAATTCCTAAACTTGCTCCTTCAGAAAAGTCAGATATAATGTCTAGGGTAGAAGTTAAAACTGACTCTATGTGATAAAACTAAGGCACTTGACCCAAAGTCTATCCCTAACTAACGTCTTCAATAATCCCTGAATAAACAGTGGTCCTGTGAAATATTCTGTATAAAAGTACAAATGGGTAAGTTATCATATGGCTGGTTTACCTGTGTTGTACAGTGTCTTGTGGATGTTTAAGGCTGTTGTGTGTCTGGAAACTTTGAATGAAAAAAAATTCAATTTACTTCTGGACATAGGGATCCTAACATCTTAATAAGGTTGTGAGATCATCTGCAATCAAGCAACAAATCTCTCGAAAAGTTATTTGTTGTTCTTAGACACAATAAATGTGTCTTCTACTTTTTCAGAACCAGCAGGTTTTCAATTGAACTAAGACAAAGGGTAAAGTGTGTGAAATCAGAGATGCTTACACTGATTTTTTTACGGGATAATAATCATTCTTCAAGTCTGATAGAACATTTATG
Organism: Ptilonorhynchus violaceus; assembly: GCA_013397565.1. NCBI lineage: Eukaryota > Metazoa > Chordata > Aves > Passeriformes > Ptilonorhynchidae > Ptilonorhynchus > Ptilonorhynchus violaceus. The sequence continues at coordinate 174,268 of VZRJ01006789.1, forward strand.
AAGTTGCCATGAGCTCACCATAATGTTACTAATGTAGCTGATAGTTAATGAAGAAACAGACTAGCAGGGGAACTAACCATTTTCTTAGAGCAACTATGTTTTACTATCTGAATTCCAGATACTCGATAAATGATCTATGAAGCTAATTATTTTATGGAGTTATCTATAGATTTAATCAGGAAATTAATTAGTGCTATAGCTGTATGTTTATGTAAAGTAAGACGTCCTTTTCCCTATTCCCATATAGAGGGGAGTGATTACAATTTATTACATGTCTACATGCTTTGAAATGATGTTATAATATTGGAATGCTTTGCAGTTTATATCAGCTTCCAGGCAATGCTTCAATGCCTTCCTCTGCCTCCTCCCACGAAGGGCAGTCAATGCCTGTGGAGGGTGGCTGGAAGGAGATATCACCTCCTGCTTCAGAAACCATGACACGGGTCTTTAGGGGAAGAACTGAGCGCAGCTTTAATTTGTGACAGGAAGGTAAAACTAAAATGAACTACTAGAAATCTCTGTTAAATTCCATTACTTTTGCTAGAAAAACTCTCTTCCTAGTTCAGCCGCTCTTATTGAGACAGACTTGTCATTGAAGAAATTTATCGCATTTTGTCAAGTCTGCATTTTTCCATTTGCAATCTTTTTGTTAATATATTCCTTACCACTCCTACAGCGTTTGCCTACCCAGTCATATCAGTGAGGAGGGTTTTCTCTACTTTTTAAAATGTAACAGATACATTGTTCTGTATATTTTCACTTAATATCCCCCACACACTTCTGATAAAGTAAAAATGCCACCAAAACCCATGAACAAAACCCCAGTTATACAAGACCACTCCAAACATCTGGAAGCACCTAATAACAGAACATAAAGAACAGGACATTGATTTTCTGTATTTCACCAGTTGGCATATCAGCAGAAAGCAGAAAGTTACTTTCTGAATGAATTATCTAATTTTCTTTCTCTCGTCCCTACCCCATTTCAGTATAGGTGATTCAAAACTATTGATTTGCATATGCTTGAGCATGAAGCACACTGTTGCCTGAAGAACTCATACATTAAGGCTGAGCAAAACCACTCTTCCAGCAAACACTCTCTTGGCTATTTAGAATAGGCACTAAGTGAAAGGAGCCTTGTATCTGAATTCAGCTTAGGTATTTCCTCATAAACTGTGTAATCTTTAGCGATTGAAGTTGTACTGAATCAATAAGATGCCTTTATTCCTGCCCAAATGTTTTTTGGGACTACTGCCTAACAATCAGTTCCCAAACAGCCAATTGCTTTTTGAATTTTTTTTTTGCACATTAGAAAGTAGCCAATTAAGAGCTGATTCCTGGAGAAAAAAAGAGGGAAGATAACACCTGCTTAGTAAATGGCATAAAATAGCGCTAAAGTAAGGATGTATTTAAAGTGAGAACGTATGAACACAGATGTGCTTTTCTTTATGTGAATTGCTGATAATGTTTCTAAGACTTTTGGGAAACTTGCCTTTGTTGATCAGTTCATCAAAGAGTTAAAAGAACAAAATTGTGAGAGAGTTTTGCTTCACATCAATCATTCGCTTCAGAATTTGAAGATCACTCTTCCCTTTTAATCAGCACATGGAATATATTCTCTTTTCTTGGAGAGGGCAATTTGTTCATTACTAATTGAAGTAGACTAATTATAAATGATTAGCATTTGAAGAAGGCTTTTAACTGCTATATAAGACCAGTTCAGTGTGCCTTTCTCTGCACTTCTCGTGAGTGTAACTTAAAATACATGATTCAATAAAGACCTCAGTATAAAATAGGATTAAATGTACTTATAAGTCTTTACCAGTCATTTCTGCTGGTCTTTAATCCTAAACCAAATGATGCTAAATATGCAGAATCACAAAACACAGAAATCATGTAATTCAGTATGAACATGCTTGCTTTCTATGAGATATTCCTGTTACTTTTCCATGTACCATTTTCCTGCAAATACTGTTTCATGAAGAATATTAAAAAATACCTTAAGCTTTTAGTTCAAAATGGAGAGCAACTCAAGAGGAAATACTGATCCTGTAAATCCAGATGAAGGAAATCACAAAAATCTGCACTGAAAAGAATTGGACTGTTTTTGTAGTTGCTTGGAGTAGCAGTAATAGTATTGATAAGAGCATCAGTTTAGAACAAAACCATTACAATAAATTCTTTAAACACCTGAATATGTCCAGAACAGAAATAGATTTATCTCCTCGTCCCTCTCCTTGCTGTCTGGTTATGACAGTAGATTCTGTATTACTCTTCATAGTTTTCAATCTTTGAGCATGAATGTGACCTCTGCTTTTAGAGCGACTCATGTTTGCCAGGCTAGGACAGGGAGAAGAGCAAAGGGAAGAAGTGACTTTTTGCCTAGAAGCCCTTCTGTGAGGCCAGTTTTTCTCCTGGTGGAAAGATTTTTCACTTGACCTTTCTATTTGGTCCTGTGAAACTTGTGTCTGTTCTCCAGACTCTTTGTCTCCTTTGTGAAGGCCTCCATCTCTATAAAAATTCCTTATAATTCCCCCTCTCCTTCTCATGAGACATCTCAGGGCCAGCTTTGGGTGTCGAACGTGCTTTCAGGGCCATGCAGTTAGTTATGACCAAGGAGACGCAACCAGGTTATCCCCCCGCCATGAGAACATCCCTAAGCAGCATTCTAAACGTGGCAGTTGTGCTTTTGGCTGTGCCCTGTGTGAATGCACCGATGGATATCTCTGCCCAGCTGATCTGAGAGCAAAATGAGACACCAAATGCAGAAAAAAGTGCAGTACACCAGAAAAGCACAGAGACCTTAACAAGACCACTTGTTAAGTGTTCATAGACCTTAACAAGAATCACTGTCAGTTTTTCTGAGGCTTCATAATGAGGGACATTTTTTATGGATTGTGGGGAGAAAGATGGGGAGATAACTTTCACTGTGATATGAGAGGTAGAGCAGTTAAAATAGGGAGACTGAGATGAGAAGGCATTTGGAGTTCCTGACGCTGAATTACTGGAAATTGCTGAATGGGGGATTGGATGTGGGGCTATGATGTACTTTAGGAATAAAGACAAATAGATTGTATTTCATGAAAAAAGTGACCTAGTAGTAGAATAATGAAAAGAGAGGGGTGACATGAGTACAGCTTTGTAGTACAAGATCAGTCTTTGTAGCAGCATTTTGAATAAGTGAGGGGAGACCAAATATGTCTTGTATTTCTAAATATACAAGGCAGTGCAGTGCTGGTTGATCAGATCCAGAAAACGGGAAAAACGGTGCAAGTGAATATCAAGATGCCTGTTTTTATTTTGTAGAACTGGAAACATTGATAGTCACTCATAAAAAGATATCAGAGAGACGAGGCAGCAGCGGATCTGGGATCATGAGGTAGGGCTGTGAGTTGCTTTAAGAACGCAGTTACATTTAAATTTGCAAGTAAGGGTAGCCCGAGATAATTTAAGGCAAGAGTGAAGGAGACAGAATAAAAAGTATTTTGGGTTTCCCTCCAAAAACCACAACAAAATCTAGAGAGATCCATGAAAGAAAGACGGTGGGAGAAAATTATCATAGTACAGCGTCAGAGAAGCCAAAAGGAGACTGATTTCAAGAGGAACTTGGATGTACTGAAGGGAGCTGACAGTTCAAGGCAGGATATGGAGTGCTATTTCTGAGCATAAAGAGATTAAAGGGAGAGGAGAAATGGTAGTTAAAGAGGCAGGGGTTTGTGCTGTGACGTGAGAGGATGGGAAAGCAAGGCAAAGATTAAAAGAGGGAATAAGAACAGAGACCAGCAAAATCTGAAGTTACTGTTCCAGCTTTGCAATGGGTAAAATGAAAGTAAGTAGAAGGGAGGAAAGACAAAAGACTATAATGAAAGCAAATGGAGAGGACTGAAATAAGTTCTAAAAATATGTCACAGATGTTTCTTGAATCACCAGACGGTGATCTTTCTGCCTACTGAGGATGATGAAAGTAGTCAGGTCCAGATATTACAGGACAGACTGAATCACAGCTTTGCCATGCTCTGATCCATGCTGCCTTGTTTTCTGGCTCAGGCATTGTGGAGGGAAGCTGGGGGTTGAATTCCTTGCAGTTAGGCTCAGGTGCATCTGAACATACATGTTTCTGCATGAGGCTATTACCCAATATGAGTGTCAGCTAAATCACTAAGTGACTTTTAAAGAGGTGGTGGGTTAAACCTGTGGGTTAAGGATGCCGTGAGTGGGTGTATGAATGTCCTCTGAGCACACACCGAAATGAGAATCTAAAAACCAAACCATTACCCTGTCTATTTTTCTTATTCTGCTGCCATTTAAACAGGGTGGAATTGGGACAAGTAAATGTAGAAATAAAGTTTCAAACCAAAATCAGATATTCAGTGTTTGCAAAGCCTTATTATTCAAGGAGACAATGAACAGGAACTGCATGGATCACATAGTTGAAGTCAGATATCCAAAGTCACATCTATTTCAGTTTGAGTCCTTTTACAAATTGTTTTTAGTTTTTTCATCCCTTTCTTCAGAATTGATCTGCTATTATTGTGTGTTTTTATTAATGTTTAGTAACTGTAGGAATGTTGATGTTCCAAACAAGAAGATGGCTGGGGATGTCCTTTTTCTCCTGTCTCCCTTGTAGAAAAGTACCTGGTACAGCATATCAAGAGTAATGGGATTTTTGTATCATTATATAGATGGAAGTAGGTTTTAGCTGTGTTATGTACCAATGTTGCCATCTTTTGCACAGGTACTCTCTGCACAAACTAAAACCAACTGTAGGAAAATGGGTTATAAAACCTCTCCTTTAAATATAACAGAGAAAACAACAAGAGTACTATGGCAAAGTGAACTGCAAGTAGCTTGCACAGCTTATACTGCAAGTATTCTAACAAACTCATCAAACCAGAATAAAACTACTAAGTATTTAAACATTCTTGCTATCATACAAAACTAAATAGTCTGTAAAATTTTTTTATATGCCAGGGGATTCTTTCAGATTTAACACAGTTATAATTTTTTCCCATTATCTCCTATTTTTTCGCAAATTTGAGCTCAGAAGTATTTACCTGTATAAAAATTCCTTACATTCCTCCCCCTCTCTTAGTTTCTCTGTTCCTCTTTTCTATCTCATACCAGAAGCGAAGTGTAAGTGTATTTGCAGATTTCTCTTTTTTCCTCTCCAGCTTTTCTCCACCAGCAGGCCTTTGATTTGAAATTGTAAGGCACTTAAATCTTCTGCCAGCATTCTTATAAACAGATTCAACTTGTCCTTTTGTCGGTGCTTCAGCATGTAGCCAATTTCCTCTCTTTTCTTGCAGTTTAGAAGACCTCAGATAATTCTTCCTCTGTTCTCTAACAAATATATGAAATTCTAAGTAGTCATCTAACTTCACATTCATGAGGCAATTTCATCACCACCAAATTGCAGACTTGGCAAAACACTGTCCATCTGCCTTTGAAATGATTTAAGAAAGGATTGAATTTCAGAGATGCTGGTACAGACAATCTAATCTACTACATGGCTGCTTGTACTTTTACAAAATAGCCTTGTTCTTTTGCATATCCCAGCATGGAATACTTAAACTGTTGTTGAGCGTAGTTAAAGTTTCCATTCAATTCACCAGTGCTTCACATTTTATTTGATAAAAGACAAGGTCACTGGGATTCATAGAATTTGGCCTAAAACTGCTGATTGCAGGAAACAATGCAGTTCTGTATAGATCTTTAGAAAGGACTGATCTCATGTCAGTATGCACTCTAATGTGGCTGCAATTTTAGGCTGCTGAAGTAGAAGTGGTGAATGCTTTTTACTTGTGTTCCAAACTTTTAGTTAATGCCTTTGCTGATAGTTTATCTAGGAATGGTGTAATATATTAATCCCTCTTGTTTACTTAGATAACCCCTTCCACAGCTCTAAGCAGCTGCCGCCTCAGATTCTTCAGTCTGAATCTGGTCAGATCATCTGGAATCCTTTTTTTTTTCCCCCTTTCCTCTTCATTTTAGGACTCTGAGTCTGCACCCTGTAAGCACACGCACAAGAACGTGAGCAGCTGCGGTTGCAGAGACATGTCTAGTAAGCAGCAATGTGTGATTCACGGTGGCACGGCCTGGTGCATGGAATTCTTTTTTAAAAAAGTATTTATCTTATCTCTTTAACAATGTGTTTGAATGTAGAATGCGCAAAAATCCTGTCTCAGCGGTCACTGTCCCTCGAGCAGTGGTAGTCCAAATACTTCAGTGCTAACTTCCAAACACACCAAATCTGCTGCAGTCAGGAAAGATATTAAATACTAAAAAAAGGAACATACTGACTAAGTTGCTGGCTCTCTCAGTCTGAACAGGCTCATACATCTTTTACCCTCTGTAGCTTGTAGACTCTGACATAAGAGAGGAAGAGTGGCCATGTACTCGAAGAGAAGGCATTTTCATTATGTCAAAAATAAATGGCTGAAAACTGAAGTGTGGCTAGTGCTGAGTGTATTTCCTTGGCAGGAGCTGATGCCATTCTGAACAGCAAAGCCTTTGAGATGTTTCAGTGGTCCTGTATTATTTATTTTGATCACATAAATGTTTATTATCCGTCTCTAAAAATAGATGAAGTGAATTTGAGAAAGTTGCGATGTGAATAAATGGCGAGTCGATGAAAACTCTTTTGGCAACTTATCTAAGCCACAAAATTTTGTTATATAAAGACTTTGGGGAGCATGGGGGGTTAATGTTGTAGGCTTATTGGCTTTGTGTACGTTTGTTATGACCCTTTTGTTAGTGAAATAACCCAGAAAAGAGATAGGAATCAATGCAGCACTGTAGGCAGTGTAAACGAACTTGTGTATATTTCGAATATAGTTGTTAAGATCTTATCTCGTCATGCTTGCCCAAATGATAACAAATCCCAAATACTTTCTAACCATGGAGCTGCTCTAAACCACACTGCAGACCTGGATAATTTGAGCAATAATCCAAAAATTTGTAGCAACAAACCTTGCTTTCTCTTTTTGCCAACAGTACCTAACTGCTGTTGCAAGCTGAACTCAAAGATGCTGATGTGTGTAACTGTAGTGATGGGTTTATGGAAAGTATTTGAAGCTGAATTTTTCTTTTTTTTTTTTGAGACTTATGACCTATATTTCAGTTAGTTTGGAAAAGCCTTGGAGTGATTATGAGCAATTCTTGTGATTTTTCGGCTGTTCTGAAGTCTTATTCCTCAGTTTGCGTCCTGTGCAGTAGGATAGCACTTATAAAAGCATGTTTTAGTGGGTTTCAAAATGGTGTAGTCTTCTAAATAGTAGCGAATGCTTGAGTTGTGATCCCTTATTGAATTGTGCCCTTTATTTGATATGTTGTCAAATTCAATTTCAACATTTTTTCTAATACTTCGTCAGACTGATGCTTCGTCTCTTCCATGATCTTTGGGAAAGCACTTACAACATAGCAGAATAATAAAGTCTCCCTTTAATAATCTGTTTAACATGTTTCACAGGTTAAATAACATCTTTTTGCCAAGACAGAACCACTTTTCTGAGATTTTATTAGACATTTAGCACCATTAAAACAAATATTTTTAAAAAAATCTGTTACATTTTGGTCTTTCCAGAAAAGTTTAAAAAAAAAAAAAAGAGGGGAAAAATCTGTGTGATTAGGAGAATAGTAGCCCTGAGGTTATTCTCTCCTATCTGTTAAAATCCATTCCTACCAGACATAACAAGAGCTCAGCTTCATGGCAAAATTGATTTGAAGTGCATCTTCACTCTTGACTTTCTCTGCGGTGGCTCATTTCCCTTTTCCGTGCTCCTTTGTAATGGCATTCTTCCAAGCTGTGAGACTGAGAAGTACAAGCCCAACACTGATTTCAGCAGGGAACTGCAGAGACATTTGCCCTTTATTGTAGATGCAGAACATAAATTGAATCCAGGGAGAGCAGCATCCTGAAATTACCCCAGGAGTAATTTTTCTAGACCAGACATTTAGATGATGAGCATTGTTCCCTCTTGCTAAGCTTTTTTAATATCATAGAAAGTCAAGCATGTTCCTACTGTAAATATTGTATATCCCTTTTTTAAACATGATTTTTACAAGAACCCTTTTGGGTGGCAATACAAATGCAAAATACTTAGGATCCAAATTAATTCAGAAGTAGAAGATCCAATTTGGAACTTTGCACAATAAATAACCGCTGACTGTGGATTTTGATGGAGCATAATTTATCAGATAAAACTGCAGGTCATGGTGTATTTAAGGCCACTACTTCTAATACTGGATTTTATTGTAAAATCAATTAATTGATTAATTAATTATAGTCAGTCATTTATCATCCTAATGCAGATGCTTTTTCTCCCTCAAAGTCAGAGTATGCTTCTCTCATAGGAGTCATGCTTTCCAGAGCACTTTTTTATTTTATTGGATTAGTTTGGAAAGGGAGAAGGCAGACCTCAAAGCCACACAGATAGACAAAACTGATCACTTTCCTTCCTCTACAAAGGCAAAAATCACAGGCAGAATTTTAATCTGCAGGGAAAGAGATATTACAAGCCTAAACTAGAATCCTCATGTTGTTGTTGTCTTTGCCAAATTGAATATGGGGATTGTATTCAGAAATAGTTTACGAGACTTTTCACAGGAGTTAAGAGTCCGTAAAGTGGTGCCAGAACGTGTTTCTAGTAACAAACAAAAATTCCTCCTATTTTCCACCAACTAAGAAAGATGTTCCTGTTTGATTGCCTGTCTGTTGCCAAGGGGTGCACATATCCAAACGCCATTTACAACCGTCCTCAAAACCAATCATTATGTCAAAAATCTACAGGTTGTCTCTGTTCCCTTGCACAAGGAAGGGTTCAGAAATGAATCCAGAGAACGCAGAGTGTTTACATCCAGTTAATAGGAAATGCTGAAGATAAGAATCCATGTAAACAACTTCAGAAGCTGTTTCGTATCCTTATCAGGCTTTTTCCTTTTCTGCAATTACTTATTTTTCCTATGTCTGTCACACGAGTCGTAGCCAGAGAGGTGGAATCAGGGGAGATTGAAATCTATATCCTCTGTGTATCTGCTGTCTTTGTCCAGTGGATTTTCTATAATTACTGCTCCTCTTGAATTTCTTCTCTTTTGAACAGTGCAATTAAATATTCAAGGGGCCAGAGAGAAAAAAGAGGAGAAATATCTGTGACAGGTGCAACCAATCATTCACATGCTGATATTTGAATCCAGCATCAAACAGTCCTTAGCTGGGGTTTATTTATGGACTTTCAAGTACCTTTTTCGATGTATCCTTCTATCACAGTTTAGCATTCATCATTTAGGTGTCTATGATCAAACTTCCCCTGATACCTGGAGGCGTATATACACTGACTATACATATAAGCTTTGTGTGTAAGTTTTTTTAATGCCACACCCCTCATTTTGATGAGACATATAATTTATTTGCTTTAATTATAAATATTTGTTTTCCTGCTGTATGCTTTACTGACCAGTTCTTTGACCTTGTGATACATATATTTCAGTTATTTCTTTTATACAAGTTTAATTTTTCTATGCGAATCCCAAAAAACAAACAAGCATGAAGAATTTATTGAATGTTGATGCTTTTTTTGAAATTATTTTTAGTGACAGTTTAGTCTTCATTGAAGTAATGTATTATTCTATACAATTTTCTGTAAAAAGAATACCAAGGAAAAAGAACAGAAATTCACAGGTTGAATTTTGCAATCCTAAGAGATGGCCATCATCATGAAAGTGCTTTCATTCCTAGCGAGATTACATGATTAGAATCACAAAAGAAAACATGCTTTGTGGAAATTTAAATAGTAATTATCCATGGAACAAGTTGTGGCCTCATTGTTCTGTATTCACGGTAATTATGATGGAGGGAAAGCTTTTGCTACTTGTGGAATAAAGAGAACTCCATACCTCTGTAACTTGCGATCTCATTGCATGGCTTATGTACAACTTTTTTTGCCGTGTTCTTCATGTCTTACAAGAAACAATGAGAAACTCAGTAAACTGTGAAAGAGTTCCATTAGACAACACCTGTTTTGTGGTGCTTCCTCTTTTGTTCACCTTGAATAAGGTCATCTAGCTGTTCTCCAGAATGTTTAACAACACTGGTTGAGAAAGAGATTCACAGCATCCATGGAGTGATGCTATGAATACACATAGTGAGTACTAGTGAGTACGTTTTTGTCAGTGGTCTGTATTTCTCCTTCAATAGATGTAGCTGTGTTTACACTTGGAAATCCAGCATGAGTACATTGAGGCTGAACTGTAATATGCAGATAAATTACAATTATATCATGAAGTTTTTCTCTTGTGTTGGGGAAAAATAGGTAAAATATCCTTAAACCTTGATCTCTTTCCATGTTGCATGTTATAAAGAAGTCAGTATAGCAGATTTAACTAGGAAGCTCCTAAATGAAGCTTGAGTGAAACCCTTTTTTCACCTCCAAAGTGTATTTGTAGTGTGAATATTTGAAAAGCTCCATTATTGACTTGGCATACAATGTTGCTAACAGCTTCCAAAGGAGACCTGGGTGTTTAATGCAACTCTCAAATTTTTTAAACAGGAAATGGAGTCGTATGAAAATGCTGTATATATTCTAAATAAATAATTGAAATTTGCATATCATAGGGAAGTGCCTGCCATAAAGAGGTTGATTATAATGAGATTTATTACACAGGGAAAACGTTTTTATATGCTGATTTAATTAACTTTGAAAATTTGCAGTAGTGTGCCAGTATTGCTTATTGCCATTACTTTCTTCCAAGGCAGCAAATTTATTGACTGTGTTCAGTATAAGTCCTAAGAGTGGAATCATAGAATCATAAAATGGTTGGAAGGGACCTTAAAGACCACCTAGTTCCAACCTCCTGCCATGAGCAGGGACATCTGTCACTATACCTTGTTGCTCAAAGCTCCATCCAACCTGGTCTTAAACACTTCCAGGGATGAGGTACTCACAGCTTCTGGCAACCTGTGCCAGTGCCTCACCACCCTCATAGCAAAGAATTTCTTCCTCAAGTCTGATCTAAACCTACTCTCAGTTTCAAGCCATTCCCCCTTGTCCTGTCACTCCAGGCCCTTGTAAATAGTCCCCCTCCATCTTTCCTGTAAGTTCTCTTCAGGTAGTGGAAGCCCACAAATAGGTCACCCCTAAGCCTTCTCTTTTCCAGGCTGAACAATTCTCTCAGCTTTTCCTCACAGGAGAGGTGCTCCATCTCTCTAATCAACTTGGTGGCCTCTTCTGGGCTCGTTCCAACAGGTCCATGTCCTTCCTGTGCTGGGACCCCAGGGCTGGATGCAGCACTGCAGGTGGGGTCTCACCAGAGCAGAGCAGAGGGGCAGAATCCCCTCCCTCCCCTGCTGCCCACGGTGCTTTGGATGAGCCCAGGACACGTTTGGCTTTCTGGGCTGTGAGTGCCCATGGCTGGGCCATGTCCAGCCTCTCACCCACCAGCACCCCCAGTCCTTCTGGGCAGGGCTGCTCTCCATCTGCTCATCCCCAGCCTGGATTGACTGCAGGGATTGCCCCAACTCAGATGCAGCACCAGCACTTGGTCTTGTTAAACCTCATGAAATTCCCATGGGCCCACTCCCTGAGCTTGCCCTCTGGATGGCATTGAATGAAAATATTGTATCTGCAGAGGCAATGCTTAGTTTTCTTGCAAGAAGGGTTATGTCATCAAGTCTTCTAGTTTCAGGTCCTTTAGGGCTTGACTCAGAAGTGTTACAAAGTTTGGCCATTGAATTTAGTCAAACTGTACTAAAAATTGCTTTGGTATTCCATGGAGTTTTCAGAGCTCAATTAAATATTTTCAAATAGCATATTACTGCAGCTAGAGTTATTCATTAATGCCAGATCCAGAGCCCTTTGAAATAAATGTATTTTTGAGGCTCTGAACTTCAGACCATATGCTCAAAGACAAGGAGGTATGTAAATGGAATGTGATTCCCTGTCCAAGATGAATACATGCTTCTGATCATATCTGTATGAAATATTTAGATCTTGGTTTAAAGCACTTCAGTGCTATTTTAACATTAAGCACATGAGTTGTCAGTCAGGCTGTTTGGGCTTAGAGTTAGCCATGAAGCTGAGATTGTGGTAATCAAGAAAGTTCTCAGATAGTACTTAAAACTTTTGGTTAAGCAATATTTTCAAATAAATTTTCCTCCCTGATTTTCAAATTCTGAACTCATGGTTTGTTAGGTCATTACAATGCTCTCCTTCAGAATGATTCATTGGGGATAATAAGACTCTATAAAGTGGCCTATTATTATAAATGAATAAAGTGCAACCTCTTAAGCAAGAGGAAAAGATTGTGTGAAGTTCAGATGTCGGTCACACACAACATCTCTTTCAAACACAGAATTTTCATGAAAATTATAGTACTTCAAAAATTCTCTTTCGTTAATTTTTGCTAAAATTACTTGACTTATGTCATAGAATCACTTCTTCTAACTACCTACAGTTATCTATTTTAAATGGTAGTGAGCTTTATGTTTGAAACTTTACAAGATTGTTCATAGATAATTCCAGAAGAACATCTTAAAGGAGAGTTTGGGGCTCTAAGCCCCAGGCAAAACAAAATAAGCTGTTTAAATTAACAAGCAAGCTGTTAGTCAGATTAACAATTAGTGTCGTGAAAAAAATATCATAGGCAAACTTCATTAATATATTGCAGCAGAAACAGTTACTTCAACAATTCCTCAGTCATTAAAACTTTTTAATTTGTACCCTGTCTCTTAGTCTATAAAATCATATAAACTTATACAGGATCAGGAAAGAGAAGGAGAGGACAGGAAGCATATAAAACTGAACTATTTGTATCTTGAACTGGATGAAAAAGAAAAAAAAATAGATGAAATTTTTTTTTCCATTTTTCCACAGTGAAAGACAGACAGCTAGTCTTGATTAACCCTGTCACGTGATAACAAACAGATGGGAAGGAACAAGTTTGAATCAAAAAAACAACCCAGTAGTTATTTACTTTTTGGAGCAGAGGCAGGAGTGACTATTAGAGAAGCCTCCTGGGTAACATCAAACTAAAAACTTTCCGTCTGCCTGTACGGGTTTGATAATATTTAACTTGAGCTTGAAAAATCCTGTCACTTATGCATTATGTAGCTGGCAATGCCAAGTACATAGTTTTAAAAAGATCATCCATCAATTTAAGGTTATAGACTTTGGTAAATGCGAAAATGAAAAAAAAAAATTGCTGAAAGTGGGAAGCAAGCTTGCTTATTTTGAATGAAATAAGATGTAATTTAAATCTAAAGACAATACATCTTCTGACAAACAAAAAAGGCCATCCAAGACTGGATGGTTATGCTTGTGGTTTTATAATAATTTAAGCTTTCTACCTTTCCCTTGATCATTATGTAATAATGGTCCCAGACTCTGAAGGGAGAGGGAAAAGTGTGTGTTCAACGCTTTTCCTTTGAAAACCTTGTATAGAAATAGCACTTGTGAAAAGAACTCAGCTTTTCTCTAGATCTAGTGGGGATTTTATTCTCCTTATTTGTTCTCCTATTTAAAATCAACTGTTTATGCATTTCCCTCTTCTGGAGGATGCAGAAAGCTGGCTCAAATTCTCTCTTTTCAGTGATTCTAAGACTTGCACCTTTTGTCTTTCCTCATATATATTTTAGCCAAGAGTTATCCTGGTTGCCATTAACTCAGTTCTACCAATATAAAAACATGCAATATTTCATATAAAAAGTTCCCAGTGTGTAAAATTCGCTACCACAACAGCTCAGCCTGCCCCTCCAAACAAACAAATGCTATCTAACAAAACAGCAGCTGGTGTAAAACTGATAGTTTTGAAGGATATGCTACAACCAGATCATCTTTTTCAGGTTGTTTTTGCAGGGTTTGATAAAGAATGTTTTCTTTGTGGGACGTGGGAAATTTGTATTACTGCATTGACTTCGCTTAGTTGAAAGAAGTGGTTTGTTTTTGTAGTTTGAGAGTGCTTGTGCAGATTTCTTTCCTACAAAATAAAACCTGTTGGCTTTTGCTGCAGGGGAAAACACGCTTTATGGCCCGTTATGGAAAACATTTCGGTTCCTTAAGATGAGGTGAGACAAGAGAAGGTTTATAACAGTATATCAGCTTGCAGTGAAACTCCTTCATCATTAGATTGTGTTAGGTTAGTTATGGCCCTCTTCTTGGTGAAATCCCAAGGCTCTGCTTAGTCTTTTGTGGCATTGGAATTCCTTGTGATCTATTATCAGATTATCCTTGAACGAGTACTGTATCTTTCACTCCCAGAAATAAGCAATCTGCTCTGTAGCACTCACCATTACAGAGAGTCATTTATTACAGCAGAACTTTGTCATTCGATTATGCTTTTGTACAGAGCACATGGCCAAAAATCTCAATCACAGGTGTCTAAAGTTGGTTAAAGAAGTTGTCGGTGTTCCAAACTTCAGAGATGCTGATCCAGTGCTGAGCTGCCTGTATCCCATTGTCCCTGGCAGAGAGGAGCCCGCTGCAGTCATTTCCTCACTTCTGATCCTTTTGCTCTCTCATTTTTTTCAGGCTGTGAACATTTTCCCATGGCATATGAAGTACTTTTACTTCTTTTGTAAGTTATTTTCCTCAGAATGCAGTGAACTGATAAAAGTGAAAAATATTTAGCTAAAGCTTTAACTACTTTAGCCTACTTATTATGTTCAACACCTTGCTGTATGCCTCATTTTAACTTCTTTTTATCCACCTTTTCACGAGGAAAAACTGATTATAGGTATTACAGGTAGAGACCTGACTAACAGTAAGAGACTTGTGGCATAGAAGAAACCTGTCAAATTCATAACCTAGTTGTTTTTATAAGATATGTTTTGTTATGCTATGTAGAAAGGGATTTAAATAGTTGGTAATTCCTTCCCCCAAATAGGACATCTTTGGTTTAGAGTTAACTGCTGCTAGGAGTTATAGTTTAACTCCTTTATGCCTGAGGCAGGAATTCCTTGTGTTTCTGTACATAGTAAATGATGTTAGGGATAAATCAACATATTGCCATAGCACAATATCAGCAAAGGTACTGCCCAGACAGGCTGGGCTTTTGTTGAACCTTGTGAAATCCACTAGCCAGGAACTGTTTGTTGTTGCAGTTAGCCCATTCCTTTCTTAACCTACAGGCAAGGTAAAAGAATATCATAAAGTGATGGGAGGATGAGGTAGAAAAGGTAATTCTATCTGTTCTGTTCATTCCAGGAGGCAGGAGCAGGAGCTCCTGTGCTGGAAAGTTAGCCTTTGAGAGTGTAGACACCTTAGAAGGAGAGAACAAACCCTGAGAATGACACCGATCAGGAAGGAAGATTTGGACTTGGTCTCCTTTTGAGCCATCACCTAGTTTGTATTCTCTCAGCTTTTACTGCTTCTTCAAGTCACTCCAGAATTTATTGTACACCTTGTCCTTCCCTGCTGGCTCTGCAGTGAGGTCAGTTGTTGGCTAACATATGCAAGAGGCTGCTAAACACAGTACAATGGAGGCACATCACTTCAGACCACCAGGAAAAATGGTGCACAGTCAGGATTTGTATTTAAAAAAAAGATTTTTATCTTTCTTTCTATTTCAGCCATTTGAATAATGATTCATTTGTATTTCTACTAGAAATAATATATATCCAGATAAAGTGTTGATCTTTCAGGGCAACTACCGGCTCAACAGTATTATTAAGTCTTTTCTGTGCAACATGGTGCTATAAATGTGGCCTGATTTTCACAGAATCATACAATATGCTGTGTTGGAAGGGACCCACAAAGAAAATGGAGTCCATTTCCTGGCCCTGCAAAGGACTATCCCCGAGAATCACACCATGTGCCTGAAAGCATTGTCCAAATGCTTCTTGGACTCTGTCAGGCTTGGTGCTGTGACAACTGCCCTGGGGAGCCTGTTCCAGCATCCAATCACCCTCTGGGTGAATAAACTTTTTCTAATATCCAACCTAAACCTCCCCTGACACAACTTCAGGCCATTCCCTCAGGTCCTGTCACTGTCACCATAGAGAAGAGATCAATACCTGCTCCTCCTCTTCCCCTCACGAGGAAGTTGTAACTGCAATGAGGTCTCCCCTCAGTCTCCCCTTCTCCAGGCTGAACAGACCAAGTACCCTCAACCGCTCCTCATCCAGCTTCCCCTCAAGGCCCTTCATCTTCTGTTGTTCTCCTTTGGATGTTGGATGCTCTCTGATAGCTTAATATCTTTCTTGTATTGTGGTGGCCAAAACTGGTCAATACGGCATATAGTTGTTCCTATTTTATAAAACTCACGTTACTCCTATTTATCATTGTCTCGGATTAAACTCCCCTCATTCTAATTGTGTGTCATCCCTTTCCTTTTGTGCTGAGAAAACATATTCCACTACCCATCTGACTCTTTCAGCAGTTCCTAGTTCTCAGCATTCCTGTGCTGCTGGTGCCATAGCTGTTCCTGTTTCTCTTGAGCCCCAGACTACCGTAATAAGATGCTATTTGAACCGGTTAATTTCGGTAAACAACCATTGATTATTCTTTTCAGAGAAGAAGCGAAGAGTCACCTAAGGTAGTGAAGCATTCAGATTTTCGTTGTTATACTGGGAACAGGGCCCTGCAATTCCTTCCCAAGTATCCTGTTTGAATCTGGCAGTGAAAGGCCGTCATTAGAGAGGAGCAATAAGGGTGTGACAGCACCTTGGGCAAGCTACCAAGTGCATGCAAAGGTCAAATAGTGGATGAAAAAGGAGAGCAGGAATTAAACGAAAGGAGGAAAATGCCAGTGTTATGCTGACGTTTTCATTAAGAAAATCACTGAATAGATGAAACAAGTCTGACATTTACTTATACAGTGATAGAAACCACTAGGCTGTGTGTACTGCATGTTTTCCTGTTCAGTCAGCGTATTGTACAGCTGTGATAAAGGGGGCTGTAATCATTTTGCAATAACGGTGATACAAAATTGTTCATTGACTCAGCTTTTCCTCCATTATGTGAAATATATTATAACTGGCCATATAAGTCAATTTCTTTCACTATGCCTCTACACATATCATGGCTGTAATCATCCTTTTAAAATGATTTCTCAGATGATGCTACTTTCTACACAAATCACCCACCTTTACTCTATCTTTCATTTAAACAGGTATGTTCACTAAATTACTGTAACTGGGCAGCATACATTGTAAAGTCTCATTCTAGTTACAGAGCTAGAAAATTTCTCTGCAATGCTGCTCAGTGAGAGGAGAAATTCATCAGGCCTGAGTGACAGATAAATCTGACATTTCTGCATTCACCAGTTTAAAATGCACATGAAAAAGTCTCCATTGGACTCATCCAAATTACATCACTTTGGCAATATGAAGAGGTCATAAAAGGGTAAAAGCCTTTAGAAATACTCCTCACTTGGGAGGTGTCCTGAGGTTACAGGCAGGTCCAGAATTGTCCATTATCTGGCTCTTCTGGACAGGTGGATGTCTCATAAGGGATGCTTGCAGCCAGAAGAGTAGCTTTAAGCTTTCTCTAATTGATGCCAGAAGTTCAACAGGTTCCCAGGCAATCTGAAAATACAAGAAACACAAAGGTGATTCTGAAAGTTTGGTAGTAAATTTCCCCCCCTGGGAACTCAGTAACAAAATTCATACTGAGTTTGAGCGTGGCAGAGTGGGAGGCCAGATTTATTGCTTGATGCTTAATCTTCTTGGAAGATGCTTGTAGCGCTGAGCCAAAATCCCTTGGGGTATGACACATGGCCTGTTCATTTCAATTTCATGTCCTTTAAGTTTTCTTCCTTCTGCTGTTTCTTTGTCTGCGTTGGAAGGTTCGTTTGCACAAAGAACGGTATTAAAATTGGTGTTCATCTAAAGACATAAAAAGATCCCTTCAAATATTGATCAGTTATAGTTTACCACACACTGATGGGAGGGGATGTGCAGTGGACCAATTCACAGGCCACTGGAAAGGGATACAAGACGAACATTTGTTCTGCAGCACTAATCTTTGGCTATAGTGAAATTATCACTGGAAAGGGGGAGACAAATCAAACAGAGATGTTCAGCCAGAGGATAGCAGTGACCCCTTAGGTTGGTCTGTGCTGCTTCTTGCTATTACTGAGTGGTAACAAGCAGCTGGGGAAAAGTGATACCCTAAATTTTTCCAGCTCTGGAAGGAGAATTGCAGGAACAGTTGTGTGTAGGCATATAGAAAAGTCAAGCAAGGAGACACTAGTAGGTGAAAATGAACTGGAATTGAGAAAAAGGGGAGTCCTTGCACTTTGAAGCAGGGTCATGTTTCCATCCAAGGCCCAAAGACTCAGCAGGCTGACTACTCTCAGTGTAAAGCCAAGAACTGTCAGAGTATTACCTGCACTCTTAGCTAAATCAGGTCTCCAGTGGCCCATGGGAGCCTGTTTGATGAACACACACAGTGCACACCTGGTAGTTTACTCAGAGGCTTTCTTTTGGAGTAAACCAGTCAGTTCCTTTTCAAATCAAACCTGGATGTGGTTTTGCGGGTAGCTCACTCCAGGGACAACTGGTTTTCAAGTGTATGTAAGGCTTTGGTATCTTTGTTTACATGGTCTTCCCACACTGTCTCTTGGCAAACCTTGCACCCTAAAATATCTTTGCATGTCACGTGCTATACCCACGGTACAAAATATAGACTCAGCATCTTGTTTAAAAATACTTTTCTGGCCGACTGTGCCAAGATTGTTATTTTGTGTGCTTTGAACAGCAAAAACAACCCCCTTTTTTTCAGGATGGGTAACAAAGCAGAAAATGGGGCCAAAGGGAATAAAGCCAAACACAGCACAGTGTGGGCTGCAGTACACTTTGGACATAGTTAATCCTTTATTGATGGAATCAAACCCCAAGGAAATGTAGACGCAAGCGCGCTGTACCAGGTGGTCTGATGCCAGAGAATGTTTTTGCAGTGTAAATGTAGCCTTTTTCTTCTTATAAGTGTTACCAAGCAAGGCCAAGGTCATCAAGAAGGTCTGTTTTGGGGCTCACAACAAACACAGGAGTTTGAGTTCTAGACATAAAACTTTACTCTTGCTGAAGTAGAGGTGTTTCTTTTCATATGATGTTTCCTTTCATGGCATCAGGCTAGTTAGCCTCCAAGAAAAAATAAGAGGATATAGCAAAGGATGTGGCCTTGTTTTATAAATGATAAAATGACTGAGGAATGGGGGAGAAAAGTTCCATATTTTCATCCTTATCCTTCAGATTAAATTTAAGTCCATACCTATAATTTATTGAGTATGATATTTCTTATTAAATGATCACAGAATGAAGAAATGAATCACTGTATTCCTCTCAGTGCAGGGTGGGTTTAGCAGGTGCCACGTATGGAATATTTACTAATATTCTTTTCCATGAGCCACAGCCTAGCTGTAGCAGGGATTTCTGACTTACTGCATTGTTGTCCTATGGGCAGAGCCCCCTCCATATGTGCTGGACTGTAGTCCATGTAGCTGGAAAGGAAATAGCATCATCAATCCAAATCCACTGTTAGTAGAACAAAAAGGAGATGTCAGTGAAAAAATGCTGGGGTGTTCTTCTGTTTCCCTGGCTAAATTCAACAGTAATACATTGATAATAATCAAATTATCTGTCTCCTAAGAAACTATATTTGTAAACAAATATGTTTCTGTATTTGCAGATGTGATAAACCAAAAACAAATGATGTACTGAGGTAAAAGACATATTCTGGGATGTATTTCTACCAGTCCTACTGCTTCAGAAAGTAGAGTTTTAGAGTCTGTTTTCTGTTTCTGTGTCTCCATAGTTGTAATGTCTTCTGCTTCTTTTGCTTTCCTATTTTCAGCAGTTTCTGTGACCACGCCACATAGTCATTTCTGTTTAATGATCATAATTGTTAGCTCAAACTTGTTTGGTGTTTAACGAATTTATAACCTACCAAAATTAACAAGATTGTGAAAAACTGAAAAAATTGAATTTATTCCTATTTCTATATGCTTTGAAAACATGTACTGCAACTAACCATTATTGGTTAAAACACAAACACTGAAAAAAAAAAAGGTGGGAGAGCTGAATTTATGATCCATAATTATAACCAAGTGGGAATGAATGCAATACATATAATACTTTAAAGAAGCTAGATGCCTGTTACAATATGAGAATATTACACTCATGATATTTTTGCTGCAAAAGTAGTTTCATTTGTAACAATTGAAGTATATGAGTTGCAGCTAGAATACATGTATATATTTTTGTAGTATATATTTTTATAATAAACCTATCACCAGAAAGTCGAAATGCCTAAAGTATTGAAATAAACTTCTGATTCTGGAAAGTCTTGGAGATGTTGACTAGGTGCCGTTGCTGGAGGTATATTATAAATACACAAGAGAAAATGGGTGATTTAAGGGGGCAGAAAGCTTCTCAATGCAACAAAATTCATGCTACAAGTAGCAAGAGGGCTTTGAAATAATTGCAGTTGCTGCCAGAAGATGCTAAATTGCATCTTGAAAAGATAATAAATAATATCCAGTAAGTTTTAATAAGGGGCAATTAAAAACAATTTTTTAGCCTAGGTCATAGTTGTAATATGTGATGAGAAATATTTAATGTAGCAGCTGTTTACCAATAAGCTTGCTTTGTTTCTGAAATGAAAGTCTTTTCTGAGGCCGTCAAACCTTTCCAAATGGGAAATAATTACCCAATACTAATTACTACCCCCCAAAAAAAAAAAAAAAAAAAGACATAACCCAGCATTAAAATGCTGGTTTATCTGGTAGATCTCATCCCTAAACAGATAAAACACTTAGGGTGGTGCTGGGAACCGAGTTTCTGTCCAGATTGTGCAGCACGCTGTCTGATTTTCCCCAGCTTTTTAAAGAGATGTATCTCTCTGGTATAGATCCCCATGGTCTACTTACGGGGAAATTTCATTACCATGCTGTGCGGTCCTCACGGTGCTGAAAGTAAAATATTGGATTGACAGGTTCTTGTTGCGGAGCAGGGCTTATTGATGATGGAAAGACTGATTCAATCTCTAATCCTGAAGAACGACCTGCCACCTGGAGTGATAGCATACAGATGGGTGCAATCTAAACTCTCTTTCCGCCTCAAGTTGCATTTGGCTGTAGATTAACAATGTGATTCCATATAATGAAGATGGTTGTGTGGTGCAGTGGCAATTTTCCATTACTGACATGCCATGTCAACAGTTCTGACAAAGCTGTAAGGACAATGTTTAAATGTGCTACATCTGGCTGGGATGGTTGCCAGGTTATTAACAGCCCCATTAAAATTACCTGCAGAGATCTATGTTGGTAGAAGGGAACATAGTTGCAGGGGGAAGAGTGCACTATCTATGCAGGCATAATAACAGTCTGGTAGCAAACACTTTGAATAATACAGTGTTATTGTGGTGGAGTAGCAGCTCTTTTACAGTTTTATTTTGGTGAAGGAATATTTCATAGCTTTGTTTATATCAAATCCAAATCCTGTGGCCTTACTCAGGCATATATACTGTTGAAGTGAATGAAAATTTCACCTTAGGGTGGAGTTCCATCAGTAAGTCTTGATTTTATTAATGATATTTCCAATAAAAGTACTCTGAAGATGTATGCATATATATATATATATATAACCATTTTTAAAGAAATATATGGCTATCTTTTTAATTATCCATTATTTTTCTTTCCTCTTGAATGACTGTGTAAGGCTCTCGGTGAAGCATGTATAATATGAAAGGGGTTTAAGGCATTTTTCTGAGTAAGAGTAAAGGGCCATGCTGTCCCAGAGGACACTGCAGAAGGCACAGCACATTTTCTGGTGAGACTCCCCCCATTCCTTTTGAATGCAAAGGGAGCACTTGCCAGGATAATGATAAATGGGCTTGTGATCCTTGCTCTCTATAAGCAGTTTTTAGTACGAGTTGAAACACTCTCTCTGAGTTCAGTACTTGAGTGCTGAAGAAGATTGTCACACCCTGTCTCTTACCAATCCGTGTAGCATCTGCCATAATTTCCCTCTCAGCCGTGTCTGTTCATGTATGTCCAAAGGATCTCTGCTTACTGAACAATGCCTGCTTCCTATCCTTGCAGCCTGTGAATCCAAGTTCAGAGCTTGTGGTGAGGTTGCCTGGCTGTGCCTGGCACTCTGCTGCCTCACCAGGTCTGCTCAGGAGGGCTGACCTGGGGAGATGACAGAAATACCAACCACACCCCAGCCTGCCTTTGAACCCTGCCTGTCACTCTTGGCACGAGTGTCATCTTCAGGGTGACTTCAGGGTTAGTTCATAAGATGCAATGAGAAAAGGAGCCCAAATGTAGCTTGTAGCTACATTTGTGCAGCACGCTGTCTGATTTTCCCCAGCTTTTTAAAGAGATGTATCTCTCTGGTATAGATCCCCATGGTCTACTTACGGGGAAATTTCATTACCATGCTGTGTGGTCCTCACGGTGCTGAAAGTAAGGTGCTAAAAAGTAGCCCATCTTAGCTTGTCATGGTTATGTGATCAACGTTATCAATATAAAGCTGGAGGCCCTTCATATCTGATTATAGTTCTCGTCTCTGGTTTGCTGGAGTAAGTTCATTTCTTTGCAGACTGAAGAAAAATACAAGTCTTTGGGTGCTTTTGTGTCAGAGAGCACAGGCTCTGGTCTGTATCCCTGCTGCTTCAGCTGCCTGAACAAGTGGCAGAGTTTTCAAAAATTTGGGGCAATGTAGGGGCTCTTGACTTTTATTACACATGGAACTTTCCACATGTGGCAGAAATAGAAAACTATGTTTAGAACAAGCAATATGACTTAATGTCTGTTATGCCATATGTTTTTCCTCCTGCTGCTGTACCAGAGAAAAGGGATGTGGAATAACCTGACCTCATTCTGACCGTGGCTGTGTTTGTAACTCCTGGGGGCTCTTACAGCCACATGAAGAATCATCATTCTGCTGCACCATAGAATAGACAGATAAAATACACATCTATCACAAAACCTGGAGCAAAGAGAGTACGTTTTGCACCTGAATGATGCATAGAAGTCTGCCATGTATACTCTGAAACATATATTACATCTTGTTTAAAATTAGTTTTTTTGTAGTAACCATGCAGCTTTTGGATTTGATATGAGTCATATAGCAATATACATGTAATATCTATGTTTTGAGTCATAAAAATGAGTTGTAGATGTACAGAATAGGTGACATGAAGAGCTCTGTGCAAAGACAGAGGATAAAACACATATAAATTTTAAATTGATTTGGAGCTTGATCTATGTTCTTTAGAAGGGGGAAATGAAAACTGGTGAAGTCATTTTGTAGTGTTCAATGACATGTAGGTTCACACTGACTCATTTTATTGTCTGGTGATAGCTCAGAAGTAGAAACAGAAGCATGTGGTGTGATCTATCTGGCTTGGGAGATTGAATAGATCTCTCAAATGAGCTTTCTTAATTTGTTTTATGTTTTACTCACGTGCAGAGATAGGTGTAGGTCTTTCAAGCCAGCTTAGGAGAAGAAAGGGCTAAGAAAAGTAATAAAGGAACCTAATAAAAAATCTAGCTTTCCCATCTGTGCTGAGAAGTTCCAGTGACTGAACATCCAGCCATGCCCTGTGCACAGAGCATTGAGTTAAAGAGGTGCCCACCAGCTGAGATGTTCCATAGGGAGTGTGAAAAGTTCTGTTTTTACATGACTTCATGGGATTTGTATCTGCCTATACTAGCAATTTAGCCTCCTACTTTTAATCTGTCTTTCACTTAGATTGTGTTGAAACTAGCAAATTACATTACTTAAGCTGAAAAAATAAACAAAAGTGTTATGCTGCTATTTTTGCTATAAATACCCCTGCTTTTCTCATTTGGAAATGGAAATGGTCAATTACAGTCTATTTCACTTTCTGATTCCAATATTTGGAATACACTTTTTTATCTTTTCTTAAACTAGAAATATTTCACCTTCTGATGGAGAAGGAGGAATCATCCTTATCCCTTTCAAATATATTTCCCTTAACTGTATTTTTATGAAACTCATTTGTATGGAAATTAATATTTAAGACAAATCTGATTAAATGGTGCCTTTACTGACAGATATACAAAGCAGAGTGTTGTAAGCTCGGTTTGGTTTTTCTTCTAGAGAATCTGAGGTTGTCTGAGCACATTCACCCTAAATTATATGATTAAATTAGTTGCCTGGTACTACTGTACTGGATAGATACATAGTACTTGTGTTTAGATACTACTCATAGCAATGAGTGTGTAAGATTAATTGTACCAGTCATATTAGTACACTATCTACAGCCAGATTATTCTTTTTTTTAATTAATATGATCTGTGTTTCTCATAGTAGGTCAGGCATCATTTTCATTTATTTTTCTATACCTTCTCAGACACTGATAAGTAATGATGGCTCTCTTACATTTCAGGATCCTATTGCAGTTTCAGCTGTCTTTTTCTTCCTTTCTTTCCTCTTCAATGGGTTTGACTCTTGGAACTCTCTGTTCTTTGCCATTTCCCTTCATTTTTTGTTACTTAGCTTTTATTTAGCTTTGCACCTTGCCTCATCTTGCTCATTTTCTTTTTATTTGTAGTTCTGGATCAGTTCCTTCACTTACAGTCATTGTCTTTTCAGGATGTGGGACTTTTGAGAGCCTTCTTTTCTTCATGGTCTACTAGCTGCAAATTCCTCTTCTTTAATAAGCAGCTTATTTTGTCTTTTTGTCTATTGAGCTCTGTCTTTTGTCCTACTTATACAACCTCTAATGTATCTACCTAAGATTTTCTCTCATTTGATTTTCTCACCTTCCACTCTAAGATTATGTTTATATTTGAGACTAAGCCAGGTAATGGGCTAAAGCCAAAGCTCATCACAGTCTGGATCCACATAACTATATGGCTGGTAGAATGCAAGTGTCCCCTTGTTTAGTAATCACATACTGCCTAAAATCCTTGCTTTCCATGTAGCAAGTGGTGCCTAATCCCTCTGGGAAAGTCTTCTCAAGAGCAGGTGGAATATTTAGTAGCAGCCACTAAGGCAGAGCTGTGTTCTCCCAGCCTACAGGAGTGTCATGTTGCTGGGCTGGTACTGCAGAGTTGAGTAAGCCTGACTTTTAGGATTGCCTAAAGTCGATGTCTTAGTGAGCACTTGTAAAATGGGCCAAGAATTTGTAGGATACTTTGTCTAAGTACCATCTGAGGTATCTTCTCTTCCCCTGTATATTGATTTTAACAGCCTTTGAACTACAGAGAATTACAGGAGAAACTCCCTCTCTTCCAGCCTTGAAATAGACACCAGGTAGAAATCTTATTTGATATGTTCTTTTATCACATTTTTATGCTTACTTTCTACCTGATTCCTCTGCCTGTTTTTCTCAGCAGCTGTTCTGACATTGTCCTTGCTTTGCTCTTGCCTTTCTCTTTTTCCTCTTTTCTTTTTTTACCTTCAGATCTCTTCTCTTTTTACCTTCAGATCTCTTCTCATCCTTATTAAAAAAACCAACAAAACAAACAAAAAACTCATGCCACATTTCCAGTCACCGTATGGCAGGTATCAGGCTTGGATATAATTTCTGGATATGTTGTTTTTTGCAAGAATAAATGTTCACAAGAATTGTGTAATTTCAAGTGTTGATGGTAAGAAAAATACAAATAAGTAATGGTGGTACCCAGACATACTTTTGCATATGTTTCCTTTACCAGTAAAGTTTTTGAAAGTAATGAGCATGTTGTAGAAGATCAGTCGTTAAAAATGCAAAACACAAAGAACTGTAAACAACTTTGATGGCCTGATTAATAATTCAGTTAAATTGGAGGTTAAGAGATGAGTCTATTGCTTCACTTTAAAGACATGCAAAAGCATAAAAAAAGAAATTTAGAAAATCAGTTGGTGAAGTAAACTGAAAATACTGATTGCTAACATATCTAGAATTTATTTCCATGTAAGCAAAGAAGGTATTAGGATGAACCTCAGATGGCACAGATAAATAATAACTTAAAAGAAACTGTTCTCTGAAAGGGAAAGATAAACTAACCAGCAAAGACAGCTACACCATGGAGGTTAGCAACGGTTGGGATTAAGTGAGAACTGTTGGCATTTAATCTTTTACACTTTATAAAAGACATTGGGATCTTAAAGGCCTTGAGAGACTCCAGGGTGGAGATTGAAAGTAGGTTTCTAGTAGTCCAACATTCTGCAGCAGTCATTTAGTGACAGCAGGGAGAGACTTCCCACTGAACTTTAAGATAGGTTTTGATGAGCCTTCCTCATCAAACACCCACTTATCTTACTCCTTTAACACTTTTCCAGCTAACCCATATTTGTCTTCTAATATACTCAGTCTTTGAAGTGAAGATCTCAGACTTGCATATCACAGTTTATGTTCACCGGACTTCAAGTATTCTTCTTTTTCCTTTTAACACTTCAGAAAGAACAAAGCAAAAAGTAAAACTAAACACGTGTCAGGAAAGCACATGTCCTTCTTTTCTATTCTTTGTCTAGCATTAAGTCGACAGCTGAACAGTCCTCTATCCCCAAGGTTTGTATTTGCCACGAGAGATATGTGCACTGAGCCCCGTGCTGCTAGAATTCCATTGTTACTGTCTACGCTTCTGTCACTCTTCAGAATATTATCTGGATTCAGCACCTCTCTTTTTTGTTCCAAATGTCCATCACAGTAGGGTTTAGACCTCTCAAGGTCAAACTCAGAATTAACGATACATGCCTTTGGAACATCAGGTAAGACATGCAAGGTCGGTGTACCTAGATCACCATCCAGACAGTTTCTCAGCCCTAACATGTTTTGATGTGTCAAGTACATTTCTATATGGGACTTTGTAGTGCGTTACCTGGTGTCTGGCTATCCCAAAATAATTCTGACAAGGATTCGGTACATGGCAGAACTGCATTCTTTAAATAAGGTTATCAAAAATGGATTTAACAATCCGGGACAGAAAAATGTAACTTCTGCTTTTAGCACTTCTCTGAATAAATATCAAAATTTTCCTACTACTTCTGAGTCTATTTCTGTTCCTGTACCCCTTGGTCCCTGGAGAAGGCTTTCCTACCTTAGGTGTTAACATGGTCTTACTTTTCCCATGCCCTTGTTCTGTTTGGGTTGCATCCTATAGGCTGGCTTAGATCTGACTCTTCTTCACAGGAGCACCTCATTTCCCTGACATCTACTGTTACTTGTCCATCAGCAGTCTCAGCATCTTCCCTGTCATTCAGGCTTACAGCTCCTGTGTCAATTTTGACACTCTCTTCCCTCTTTCCAGAGCAAGTTGTCACTCCATCATGTCACTATTCTCTGTCTAACTCCGTCTTCTCTCTTTTGCTTCCATGACTAGAACTGTTATTTGGGATTTAGTTGTCTTTCTTCTCAAGCTGTGCAGGTCTCAGATCCAGCTTAGATCCCCTGTAGTTGTCCCAAGAGTTCTAAGAGACCCCTCTCACCTCTAGTACTGTTTGGCATCCCTACACTGCAGATTTTTTTGTCTCCCACAGTTTTCAAATTTCGTGTGTTTCAATGGAAGTTGTTACACCATGGGACTGAAAAAAGGCCCTCTTATTTATTTCTATTACTGTTATGATATTTGACCAGAAGTTGCTGTTCACTCCAGCTAGTAATTCTTGATATGCATCATCACCATAAGCCTGTTTACTATGTCTCTTGAGAGTGAGATTTTATACCAGCCCTGTGACTGTACTTCACAAGCATCACAGCACCCAACACAATGTTAGCTTCTATGACACAGTCCAAAACTCAGTAACACTGAAATTTTGCTTATTGTTTATTAAATTGTTTCAAAAACTTGCCATGGACTAGAAAAATTTTCACAAAAAGTGGCTGTTTTAGCTCCATAAGGTGAAGCCTTCCAAAATTCACTTCTTGTTGGCCTGACAATATTAAATTACTGTTCATCCTTATTTGACTGATTTAAAAGGTTGAGAACTACAAGATTATCGATGTTCTATTTTTTCCAATGTCTCTTCTTTATTGCCTTTTTTCTTTGTTATCTCTCCACTTCTTAAAGTCTTAGTGTAATCCTCACCCCCTTCTACATGGAACTAAATACAAACAGTTCCCTTGACAGTAGTTAGTACAGGGCTCCATAAAGAGCTGGCACAAAATTAAAGGAGCAGCAAAATTTCCAGTAAAAATATTGTATAAGCAATGGAATATATTTGTAGCATAATTATGAATGTGTCACTCCCTTGGTAAAACTTCAGTAAAGAAGGTTGAGATATTTATTATCAATAACTAAAAGTTATCTTCAGTTAGGATCTCTTTATCCATTTTTGTCCTCTCTCTATTTTTTGGTTTCTCTGTGTGTACAAGCGTTTCAGTCTTTCCTGTCATTCATTTCTAGGGAGGATGACTTCTCTAGTGCTAGGGGAGAGATGGTGATGCACTGATAAAGACGACTAACAGTGTTCACAGTGGTGAATGACTTTAAAATCACAGGACTGTTTTCAAGATAAGGTGCTCCTGTGAATCCAGTTAGGTATGTGCTGGTGGTTGTGAGTGGTCCAGTGGTGTGTTCCTGGAATCTGTGATACTGAGACTCAACAGGGAAAGAATGATTGCTGGGTATGTCAGGGCACCACTGCCCTCATCTAAGCGTGGGTTTAAGGAATGCCATGCAATTTCCTAAGCTAGGAATGAGAACACATATGATATTTATGCATGACAAAAGATTACACAACACATTTAAAACTCTTGTACGTATTTTTTTGCATATGTGGTCTCTTTTCTGGTGTTTACTCTGGTGTTTCAAATGTCAGTATGCAAAGTATCATCCGAAATGATGGCAGCTAGGGCTGCCTGGCAAACAGGAGATCTGCTTTCTGAACATTTTAGTTGGAAATTCACTCTTTACCTCTTCTTTAAATGTTCATAGCTAAAAATACATATTCATGAGGGAGAGATTGATATTAAAACTGCCACAGTCCCATTTGCTATGGCACTTCCTAGGTACATAGGAGATGTTAGTGCTCGTTCCTTCCCTCCTTGATTCCAGCCATGGTCCTGTGGCTTATCAGCTGTTCTCAAGTAACAACCCCAGCTGAGTACATGTAGAGAGACACAGCACCAGCTTCACAGCAGGTCTGTAAATCTAAATTTCTCCCACTGCTTTAACTTCAATATATCATGCTATGATGTGTATTAATGTAAAGGCGTAGAAGAAAACAAAAGCGGAGCAGAAACTATTAATGGTACTGTGATATTAATTTCCATTTCTCAATTAACTTCATGTTGCCTGAGAGAAGATATTTGGCTATATTTGACTATTTTCCAGAGAAACGTGGCAAATGCTAAATTTACTACTAGCCTGTGTACCGGAACCACAGAAAACAGGATGGAACAGCAACGGCTTGCTATGGCTTAATTCTGTATTCCAGCAGAGCCTTGAAATTGGCCATGATTTCTGTGTTCTTGGGTGGGTTTTTTTTCACTGCTCCAAATGAGTGTGAAGAATTCCTTCCTGTAGTTAAAATATGTTTTGAATGAGCAGGTGTTGATTCAGTCAAATTTGCAAGCTAATTTAACTTCCTGGGATTTCAACTGTTGAGGCACGAGGGGAAACATTTAAAAAGTGCTGGCAACAGTAAGTGCCTATAGATCATTATTTCAGATTGTTGTTGTGGGAGGAAATGTGATGTAGTGTTTGGTTCATCAGCTAAAGTTCTATTTTAAAGCACCAGCCAGGCTCAAGGAGGTCAGACCGTACCCAGAAAGATCTCTTCTGAATCCCTTTAGTTCTCTCACTCCATGAAAGAATAGTTGGAAGCAAAAAATAGACCATGCCAGATGAAAGTTGGTATCTTGGCATAGTTCCATTGACTTAAATGGAGTGATACTGATTTACACAAGCTAAGTGTTTGCCCTTAAGTCAATTGTTTAGAAGTCATCCAGCAGTATTTTCATACCTTTCAAGGGGAAGTTCAGATGGTCTTTAAAATCTGTGACACTTTAGTAACTGAAGTGTAAATCTGCAAAGCAGTAACCAAGGCACTTTCCTCTTAAAAATTGCACTCTTAAGAAAAATCAAATTCTACAAAATAGCTTTATTGCTAAAAATAGTTCTGTCTTGGTGATTTGGAAAGTTCAGGTGCTGTTTGTATTCAGGCTGTGGTAGGGATTCCCCTACTAACAATGAGAGTTTCCATCCCTGCTGATGATGCAAAATGTGGTTTTGGCCGGTGAATGATGTGTGATCAGACAGTTCCAGATTATCCACATGATTTATCATGGCAGCATTAGAAAACCTTTTATGCTTTTTCTAGACCAATTAGAGTGAATTTTTTTTTCTGTGTAACACCACTGAGGAGTTTCAGTCTTTCTAAGAGAGAAAAGAAAGGCTGGAATAAGTAATAGAACATACCTACTTCTTTTCAGTTATGTTAATTAACCTACTTTGACATTTTTTAATGCATGAAGTCTTTTTGATACATAAAGTGAAATTCTAGAAATTGTTTGCAAGTCCAGAAAACATTCTACAGTGAGGAACTTTTACAGACAGATCTGTGTCTTTTACCTGGTCCTATTGAGATATTTCATGGTACCCCATTTTCAATCCCCTTCTTCTCTGTGGAGAGGGCTCTTTGTCTAGACTAGATGGCAGATGATGCTCTTCCTTTGTCTGAAGTACAGGGGAGATTTGGTTAGCTGGACTTGGTGCCATCCCAGCATCTCAGCTTCCCCTGAGAGAACTGGACCACAAGAAGAAATGAAACTTTGTAGCTGTCTTGATACGCTTCCCTTTGGAGGGGTTTGTTCAGATAGAATTAAAAAGCAAAGTAATTATACTAGAATAAAATATTTTTTATCCTTAGAGTAGAGTATCCACATGGGGGAGTTATATCAGCATAGCTATGGCACTGTAATTATCCTGTTAAAGCGAGGCCGCTCAGATTCTTCCTCCAGCTAAACCCCACTATGACCTGTTACCACAAGTGGGAAGAAAGGGAATAAAGCAGGTTGACTGGGCCTTTCATCACCTCCCACGCAACACCTTCGGATAAAAACTGTAATTCTGCTGTGGATAAGAACAGCAATGAATGAAATAAAGTGAAACATAGAAGCTTCTTTTTGTTTGCTTTTTTTTTGTACATTATTGAAATGTTCTGTTAAACAAAACGAGTCAGACAAAAGGTAGAATATGATGTTACAGCGCTGGGCTGTGCTCCATGGAGGTGTCTCGGCAGTTCTGAACACCTGGACTGGTGTAATCAGTAGTTTATCTCATTAGCACATTGAAATGCATTTTTAAAGGCAGTATTTTGCAATTCCTGAATATTTAATTTTAAAATTAAAAAGACATTTGAGAGTTGAGAATAATAGATGAGATTTTTTAAAAATATGCGGTTTATTTACTTTGCTAACAGAATTTGTGTGACAGACAATAAATCATGATTTCAAATTCACTCAGGATATTAAATACAGTGCTCTCTCAAAGGTCTGAGTCATAATTCTTGGTAGGATTCTCTCTTAAAATTCATTTCTAGTAATAAGAAATTTAAAATACCCCTCTAATTTCATCTTATTACAGTAACTTGTTAACTCAGTAATTTGTTCTCTATGGCTTTAACACTGCATGTTATCAGTGTGTATCATAGTGCCTCCCTGCACTTTAATCTTGGTGAAATCTAGTGTCTTTATACAAGGCTGCTGTTGGTAGAGTCAGCTCCTTGGTGCAGTTGTTTCTTTTGTTTGTTTACCTAAGTTGTTTCAAGTCATTCTCTTTTTCCTTGTGATACAATACTTTGCAAAAATACACAAATGGTGTAAAGGAGCTGTCAATTATTTGATCAAGGTGAGAGACATTCTCAAGAACAGAGTTTAATAGAAAGGAATTGTTGGTCAGTTTATCAAAAAAAGATCTGATGCAAAAGCGATATGGATGTAATATAAGGGTTAACAATTCAATATCTGTCATTTACAAGTTCTTATAGCACAGTTTGTAAAGTAGCTTCTTTCTGGAACTTCAAGCTTGTCAGGAAAGGAGCCATTCTTTTATACTCCTTACTTAAGCACCTACCAGAATGTTGGTGCTCAGAGATGTGAAAGCGATTAAAATACCACTAATTAGTTTGACAAAGTAAGAGATTTAAGTGTAAAAAAACCTCTAAGAGCTTTATTAATGCTGTAAAAATTAAAAAGTGAGTGAATATGCCTGTGGAGTAAAGAACATACCTCAAAGCACTGACAGCAGCTTCCTCGCTGTAGTGGGGTCACCAAGAAGTTACTATAGCTTTGGGAGTAGGACATCTGCAAGAGGAAAAACAGAAATGAACCAGCTTTTATTTCCAAATCTTGCACAACTTAAAAATATTTTGATGGCCTTTAGCAGTATCCCACTACAGAATACATGGCCAGCTCCAAAGCCTGTAGGCTCAGCTCAGGGATGACATCAGTGGAGAGGCAGGGTAGTAGAAGCTTTTTCCCCCAACCCCCTGGAGGTCTTGCTGGCAGCAGACAGTGTGTTCCCCGAGTGCTGCTGGCCAGGGAAGTCCAGCAACAGCAGCTGGTTTTACAGCAACTGAAGGAAAAAGGATCAAACCTATCTTTGTCTCAGCAAGAATCTCGTGCTTAGGAGTGTGTGAATGTTAGAGCAGAAGTAGATTGTGTAGTCTGTAAAATTAGGAAGCATCAGCTTTATGATTGGCTATGCAAACTCCATTTTTACCATTTTATAGAACACATCCGGACTTCATTAGACATTCAGATCACCATTTTCCTCAGAGGGACTCTACTTCATAGAGTCTGAACACACAAAGGGACATGTATAAGTTCTCGCTGTCTCTATAAATATGTTTATAAGCTTTACCTTTGTCGTAAATCTCCTTAAGGAGATTGGATTTGTTCAGTAGATATCATTTTAATACAATATGTGTTTTCAAGGTTGGTTGTTTCTTTTTTGGGGTAGTATATCTGAAGCAATGATAGTTTTTTCAATGTAAGAATTCACTATTTTCAAGAAAATAACCTCAAAACACATGGAATTTAGCAAGGCTACATACTGCTAGACTATCTACTTGTATTTTTAAGGTAAAAAACCCAAACCCATATTTCATGTCTCATTGTGGATGGGAATTTAATGGATTATGCTACATAAATGCATTATGTTATCAGTGCATTCTTATCAATGTATATTGATTCATCAAATATTTATATTTGATGTATAGTGCGATGTACATGTATGATGCGTATTTATTTATCAAATCATCTGATGAATGTCTATCAGTATCTGAAGGGAGGGTGTCAAGGGAATGGAGCCAGGCTCTTCTCTGTGGTGCTGAGCAACAGGACAAGAGACAACGGGCAGAAACTGATGCACAGGGAGTTCCACCTGAATATGAGGAAGAACCTCTTTACTGGGCATGTGATCAGGCTCTGGAACAGATTGTCCAGAGAGGGTGTGGAAATATCCAAAAATCTTCTGGACACAATCCTGAGTAGCATCTTGTAAAGGACCCTGCTTAAGCAGGGAGGTTTGGGCTAGGTAACCTTCAGTGGTCTCTTCCTATCTTACCCATTTTGTGATTCTGTGTTTTAAGTAAGTCTTAAGAAACTATTCCTAAATTCAAAGCTTATTTTTGCTTAGAGGTTTTAAGCTGTTACCTGCTCTGGTAGAACAAAGCTTAGTTCAGTGCATTAACAATGGCTGCAATGAGCTCTCAGATCAGCCACTGCATATAATCACCTAAAGACACAACAATAATAAAAACATATTTTCCAAATAGTTATTTGGCAGCAACTGTGCTTGACTGTATTCCCAGCTGAAAAAAGGGAATGGCTTGGATTTAACACTTTCAAACGGATGTAAATTAGAGTAATACAAACATAAACTTCACTCTGAACACTAGTTATTAAAAATAAATAAATCTGGAACAAACATGCTCCAGTAAAGAAGATTGGCATGAGAGTAGCAGTTACATTAAAAAATATTAGATTAACATCCTCTAATCATGCAATTTGTCGGCTCATTCTCTCTCTCTCTCTATATATATACAGGAAGTAATTTATCAGAAGATTTTCTTTTCTTAGCATCACAGAAATATGTTTTAAAAACCTTAAGATGCGAAATAAATGTGTGGAAAGCAAACAGAATTAGATTTACCCAGCCTTAAAGAACCATCATCCAAAAAAGGATCGTATGAAATTTTAATTCCTACACAAGCTACCAGTAATCTTTTTTTTCAGACACAGAATGTGGCACTAGTTCTAGATAACAATCCACTCCTTTTCTCCACTGGCCATGGTTACTACTGAAATGCAACCACCAGTATGTGTTCATATTTTGCTTCTAATCAGCAGATTTGAATGTAATTATGTATTTTGCAGGTGAGATGTTAGTGCTAATATGGCACATCAGCTGTGTGCTGCCACTTGAAATGGTCCACTGGAAAATCTTGAGACAAACAACATTGAATTAGGCGCACAGCCACGAGCAGCTGTGCTAAGTACCCCTGGCATTGCCTCAGACGTGCAATTCGCGGAGAGAGCCTACTGCTAGCTGCTTTTAAAATGTGTTTATGGTGGTGACAAAAACTTTCCATCATCAATTCTTCTTGGACCTCTCTGCCTCTTAGCTGAAAAATTACAGCTGCCTGCAAGGGGAGGGATGCTCAGTCCTATTAATTTTCATTGGATGAAAAGGATCTTTTTTCCTTCGGGCTAAAGGTTTAACCTTTATGAGTTTCATGAGTAACAAAAGGCAGCCAGATTTTTATTATATGGGGTAGAGCTGCACATTTGTTCAAAATAATCAGCACCGGGCAATTTACTGCGTATCGATCCAAAACAAACCTTATTACCCATGTAAGCTGTTTCCTCCTCAAGTCTACGTTTGGCGTAGGAAAACAAACTTGTTTAATCATCAGTTTTCAAATGCTTGCCATGTATGTCACCACAGCCTGATATAGCATTTGGGACTGATGACAGGGATACTACCTGGAGAAGTGCATCAACAGATTTTTGTAGGATTTTTTTCCCCTCAACCATCTCATGTGTATTTAGAAGTTACCTTTCCGAGTACATGAGCATTTCCACAGGTACCCTGCCTTGCTCAGCGGTCTAAAGAGGTTGGAGAGTGGAAAACATATTATGAAGGCCTTTTTGAAAAGAATCACTTAAGCAAGCTGATCATTGAAGGGAGGAGAGGGGGAAAAAGAAGGAAAGAAGACAGGAAATACCATTTATGTTTAGTTTTGGAATCCTCTTTTGGTTACAAAAGCCCAAATAGTATAGAAGCTGTCTTTTGACTTGTTACTCTGTTGAGGATGAGAAAACCTTTAGCTCAGTATAGCTACAAAGACATCACGAAACTATGATGGATGAGGCAACAGTGGTTGGGAGATGAAATAAAAACTCATGAGGTCCTTGTATCCCTTCAGAATGAGAATATTGCTGTGTTGAAGGGACTGATAAGAAATGCTCACAAGCTGAAGGGCAGTTTGATCATGAATGGGAGTTAGGATATGAGAACTCGATTTATTTTTTTAAGTATCTGTCAGCCCTCTCAGTAGCTGAGAAGGCCTTTGTTTGGCCTTGATTTGGAACTATGGTTTAATACAAGGAGTTGCATCATAGTCATGAGGTGACTGGTGGTGGAGAGACTTATAAGTCAAGTGGGCAATAAAGTGTAACACCACTGGCAAGACAGCAATGGAGGGAACTGAGGCATACAAGGGCTACTGCCTTTTCAGTTTAAGCATAGTTTACACATGCCAACAATCTATTTCTATGTGCTCTGGTTGTTAAACAAGCCTTTCTTTCTTTATTTTTTTTTTATTTTTGGCACAACCATTGTTTCTCTAAAGGGTGAGAATTTTTCTTAATATCTGACAGCCTTGAGCTGTGGGGAATGCAGTATTACCTGTTGAGACTCTAGCAGAACACAAAAATAAGCCAAGTTCTGTTAATTCTTTGGTGGTGCAACAGAAGTTGTGGAAGATGAGAAATCTGTTGACTAGCTGCTAGATATCTAAAAACCTCAAAAGGAAAAAGTAGAGTTGCAATATCAAAGTCGTGGTCTTCCCCAGTTATCTGTAATCTTAAAAATCAAAATTAATCATAAATTTTGGTTCTAGGAGGCCAAAAAGGCATTCGGAATTAAAGAGATCCTACTAATGAGTTAGTGAGCTCAGCTAGCATGTAGGTTGTAGTGTTGAAGGGATTGCTGCTCTCTGGGCATTTCAGATGCATCTTGTGCAGACTTAGTGCACTAACATGTCTTTGTATTGATAGAAATATTGTGAGTGGCTGAATGAGAGCTCTTGGTAGAGTCTTGAAGTGAGAGCTGTCATTATCCATAAGAATATGATTTGTGTGTTGTTTTCATTGTTTGGTGTGTTATACTGTAGCAGGTGAAGTAGAGAACTTGGAACTGAGACTAGTCTAGTAGTCAGATTCTCCTCAAGTGCAGTTTTAAAACTTAATTACAGTATTCTTTTCTACACAACATTTTTTAAAAAAAATAACAGAGTATGGAATGTGTGATGTAGTTCTGGTAAGCAGAAGTTAAATAGAAGACTCCTTTTTCACCACTGATCTTTTAACTCTAATTTACTTACACTGAGTACACCAAACAACAATCGGTTGTACAGCAAGGATGCTGGATTCTTCTTGTATTTATCTGCATAACATAAGCTAGTTCCACATGAAATCTTAGTACTTTGTCTATTATTGCTGGTTTAAAATGTACAGCAACATTCCTCGGGCATTTCCTCTTGGAAGAATATGGTACTTCGTAGCCTCTTTCGTATATCTCCTGCTAAGGAAGATGGGAATAAAGTAGATAAGAGCTAGTCTAGTCTGTACATTTTCAGAGTGCTTTGCAAACACTGTTCTGAGTGAAAGCAGTCTTTTCTGTCTACTTTTGACTAAGACGATTTCTGTGTGTTTTAGAAAGAGAAACAGTCTGATTTTGCTCTAGGTATGTTAGTTTCTACTTCCCAATGCAAAACTCGTTTTGCTGTAGTTTGGATTTTCTATATTGTTTTGCATCAGTTTTGGTGGGAATTTTTGCTGGCTCTCTGCATTTTAAATGTAGATTCAGGAATACATTTTATCAGTGATCTCTTCAGGTCAATGTGGTTCAAATTATTTAACCAAAAGATGAAAGGGAATTTTATTTTCTAAATTTCCATCTGTTGGTGATAAGAATTCCCTTTCAAGTGAAGAGTTGGCCTGCTTCTCCTCTTCCTCCTCCTTTCTCTGTCTTTTATTGTTATGAACATCTATTAATGGTATTTAACTTAATTCATATGACACATGTAACTTAATTCATTTCTGTATTTTGGAAATACACAGAAGAATAACAGAAAGCATCCAATGTAAAGTCAGTTGTGATGATACAGGAGGAACTCAGCCTCTGTGCTGTACTGTTTCCTCTGCCACTTTCAGAATGACCCCCAGGAGAGTTAATAAGAGCATATCCTGCATGGAGAGATGCTCTGTTGTTTTTTTTAAGATCTGGGGTTTGTATTGTTGTTTTTTGTTTGGTTTGGAGGCCTTTTGTTACTTTTGTCTATTTTCAGTTTGTTCTACAGTTTCAAGGAGAAAGATACACCTCAATGAGAAGTAATGGCCAGTGTAAGGCCTTTGAATACTCAGCTACAGTCATGAAAGCTGTCTTACGTAACTTGACTTCTACAAGCTCTTTTAAAACTTGACCTTCCCTTCACAACAGCAATAGGAAGGTTTCTGTCTCCTCTTGTGGCTAAAGGAGCTTATGCAACACTGTGATGCATAAATGGGAAGTTTGTCTTGGAAATTCGGTGGGGACTTCAACTTGCATTACTCAGAGATTGATATTACCATTTTGCAAATAAAACTATTTTCCCTATTCTAAAGGTTGTTAAAAGGCTGAATGGCTTAGAAAATAGTTACAAAAAAAGAGGAAAGACTGTATCAAGTGCCTTTCAAGAAAAGATTTTAAAAAGTCCATCTGTTCAGCTGACTCAAAAACATTGAGAGATGACCTAGTTGCAGTTAATAAATGAATATTTTGATGCTAAGACATTATTGAGTACTGACGACTCTTTAATGGCTCTTTAGCAGTAGTGGGAAAAGGGGTAATAAGAGAAGGACTAAAACATTAAACCACACAACCTACAATTAGAATTGATGAATGTTTTAAATGGAAAGGATATTCTTTAGGATTGGAGGTGGCAGATTGTCTTTTATCTCAAGATGTTTTCAATTCCCTCTGAGATGATGATTGCTTTTGATATGCACCTTTCAAGAAGGTTGGTATGAATTTGGCACAGGCATTACTGGTGGAAGTTAATGATCTACAGAGTGCAGCCAGTGACTATTTCTTTCACTGCCCTGCTTGCCTTTAAACTTCAGGAACTTTAGACTGACTTATGAAATATTATTTGTGGTTTTGTCTTATTGTTTGAAGTATTTATTTTCCCAGGCAATATTAGGAATGAAGATATGATAGCCTTCTTATTTCACATGATTTTATGTTTTCTGATTTGGCTGGTTTGAAAAGAAGATGCTGGGGAATACTTTTCTCTCCTTTTTTCATATTGACTAGTAGAAAGTAGGTGTTTAAAAAACTCACTCTATCCCAGACAGTACTAATGCAAACCCAGATTTGCTCACCCAAGAGACTTGAGTAAGGCTATTGGAAAAAATAAGTTAGATTCTTTTCCAAAGTGAGTCTGTCATTTTATGAAATGAAATCTCTATGGGACAGCACAGGACAGAAAAAAAAGAAAAAGTTTTCCATTTGGCTTTCAGGAACCTTGGTTAAAATAAAAGCCAATACCTGTAGGACTACATACTCTTACAGTTTTATAGGTGTCTGAGATTAAAAAGACACAAGAAAGACAATTCTAATTATGTTTCCTCTTTCAATTGAGAAGGAAAAGAAAATTATCTTCCACTATTTATACATTTACTATAAGGCATCTTGAAAGATAGTTGTGATGCTGTTCAAACTCCTGAGTGCACTAGGATCCTGGCTGAACAGCCACCATCAGGCTTTCAGGACAAGGAAGCACCTGGATGTGGTGGGAACAGGAAGGTATGCAGGTGGAGGAGTGTTGTGGGCTCTCCACAGTTTGTCTACTCAAATGTTACCTGAAACTTTTGAAAAGAGATGGGATTCTTTGGGGAAGAAAAGCATGGCATAGTGGAAAATCTGCTTCTGAATGTAACACAATTACTGCTGTGCATCAGATACACATTTGTATACTTGAATTGATTGGGAAAAGGTTTCTAATGAAAAAGAGACTATTTTATCCCAGTAGAGGTGAGAAGCAGCAAGATAATGTAGTTTACAGTAGATAAGGGTAAAGTTTGCTTTTATCTCTCCAGTCTGTACCTGGCTCTATGTTGTTCTCACACAGGCTTGTATGTCTGCTACCCTGAGGACATCTATCAGACTATTTCAGCAGGAAAAGGTATGACTTAGCTGTGTTATCTTAGTGGGAATGTGTTTGCAAGAGAGAGACTTCTGGCAAGAACATTTACTTCCTTAAAGCTGCATGGGAGTTATCCTTCCCTCATACAGGAAAATGCTTTACAGTTTTACCTTTGGAAATTGTCCCCAGGAAGACATGCCATGCAACAGAAGTGGCACAATGAAATGGCTTCTCTGCTACAGTCATTTACAAATTTATAAACTTTAAACTATAGCAAGAAGTTTTGTTTTGCAGCTTTTCTTAATATGATGCAGAATATCTTTAAAAAATATTCATGGAAAATGTGCTATGTCCTTTCTTTTGCTCTAATCCTCTGTATTACCTGTACAAAGAACAAGGATTTGCACGCCCCCTCCCCGCCTTTTTTTTTTTTTGCTTATCTATGCTGCAGTCCTACTGTCATTGTTTGATTCTGCTTAAATCCCTCTGTACCTAAAGGTACAGCCTTATCAATTGAAAAGCTAATGCTGTATAAGAAGTGAAAAGAACACAGAAAGGTTTCCTAGCAACTACTGTGAATCCTTCTAAAGTAAGTCAGTTAAAACCATGTAGTACGTGCAACGGGTGTAAATTAGGGAGCTAAGCTGATCCTCAGATTTACAGATGCCCACTATAAAGTACAATAAAACCCGTAATAGA
This sequence comes from Ptilonorhynchus violaceus, assembly GCA_013397565.1. NCBI lineage: Eukaryota > Metazoa > Chordata > Aves > Passeriformes > Ptilonorhynchidae > Ptilonorhynchus > Ptilonorhynchus violaceus. Next base: position 214,274 of record VZRJ01006789.1, read on the forward strand.
AGGTGAATTGCTCAAGAAGAAAATCACATCAGTCTTGACAGCTTTATCATTATTTAAATGATCCAGCTTAAATTCTACTATGTAGTTAGTAAGACCGAGTGTCAGAGCTACATCAAGGGTTTACAAAGCAGAGTTAATAGCATTGGTTAGTGTCGCTGCTGTGATTATGCCTCTTACAGCTCTCTCTAAAAAAACAAGCGGCAAACGTAAACAAACAGACCCAACTCCAAGGGGCAGTTGTGGGGGAGCCATTACGAGGTGCAGTTGTACAAACTCGTGTCTGTGAAAGAGGGTCTTTGTTGTCCTGTTCTGCTTTTGCACACCATGGATTAAATTGGACTTTTTAGGTTAGTGAAATCTGCTCGGTAAAGTGTGGGGAGGCTAACAGTTCTCTGCCTCCACACACACTGCTCTCCCGCACTCTTTCATTTCTTCACTCAACACTTTCTCATTGTAGATGTTTTTTTAAAGAACTCGTTGGACTGGGATTATTTGGGGAGTCAAGCTAAACCCCTCGTTTTTATAAAAACCATATCTTTATTTCTGGAAAATCCTCACTTGACACTTGGCTTGTTTACATAAGATTTGAAAAGTATTTACAAAAAAAAGTTTTTGTCTCATACAATTAAATTTTTTATAATGTATATAAGTCAATTGGTGGGTTGAAATTTAAATCAGTTAGTGCAATACCTTTTCATTCACCTCAAATATTTTTAGTTTACACTTAATATGTATAAGAGAAAATGTAGACCTGCAAAAACTAAATCTAAAATATTTAATATTTTACACTACTGGTGAAATTCCTTCCTTATTCCTGAGTGATTTATAGCACTGAACTAGTTCTTCAGAACCTTTAGAAACAATAAATAATATAGGAATACAATGAAGCATATATGCAAGCAATTGTATTCTCAAACCAAGTTGCCCTGTTGTTCCCTAGTAAGCAAATGTACCTTCTAGTAAAGAGAAAAGGCAGGATGGGCTTGAAATGCCACCTATAATCTAAGCCTAACAAGACAAAGTTGTGTTTAGAGAATGCCATTTTGGGAATAATTTTTGGTGATAGTGGTTTTCTCTTTGTTATTTAATTAATCACTTCTGAAATGAGACTCATATATGAAAACAAGACCCAAATCACAGTCCTCTTATAAGAGTAGCACATGCCCGCATGTGAGTGTTCCTGTTCATATTATCATAGCTTTAGTCTTTGGTTTCTTCCATTTTGCAGATTTTGATAAACCTGAAAAGTTCTGGAACATCCACACACTCCGGTACTTTCCCAATGCTTATCCCTCCCTGGCATCTCTGTTCTGAAAATCAGGTTGAAGCTGTCAACAGACTGACTTTTCTCACCTTATTGTGTTATTTCTGCTTCTCATTTTGACTTCTAACAGAAAGTGCAAGGACACAAACATATTGAGAGACAAAAAAACCAACCAACCAAAACAAAAAAACCCAAAACAGGAACAGCAGCACTCTGAACACTAAGCAAGTTCAGAGTTATTTTGAAGTCTGGCAGTAATCTGAGATGACTTTTATTTTCGAGGTGCCCACTCATCCATTTTGTATTGTGAAGAGTGGACTGACTTTCCTAACTCTTCTGGAGGGCAGGCATGAAAATTGTGAAGCAGTAGGTTTTGACATGCACTTCTTCCTTACCCTCTCCAGCCTCCACTTAGCAACTGCTGCACTTTTAATAGTCCTGTGGCAGAAATATTAATTCATTCAGTAGATTGAAGTAGCTTCAGCACCCCCAGGTCTTTTTCATCAGGCAGCTTTCACAGGAAAGCAGGATAGTGAATGCTGCTTGGGGGCATCGCTTGCTTTCATCTTTATGGCATAATAAATAGACTCATCAACTACCATCGTTCTACTAAGATTTTTCAGTACAGTACTGGAGAGGAGGCCTTCCAATTGTTTGTGGAATTTAATTTTTACCCTCTCTATAATTAAATTGCCACTCTTAGAGATTTGTGCTAAGCGTAGGGGAATAATTTAGACACACAATGTGATAACACTTCCAGATGGTATGTTCATGAGTTTGTTTTCTAATGGTTTAATTAATTATTCTAGTCTTTCGGAACATGTGAACCATCATTATCCACCACAGTGTCCTTAACCTGAGCCAAAGTCTGGATAGTTGCTCCTTATGTTTCTTGGTTGTATTCTCTTTGCATGCTTGCCCAAATCAAGGAATTATTGTCATGCAAAAACAATAAATAAATGTGAAAGTCAGAGAGTGTAAAAATCTGTTTACTACTACCCAGTATGGAAATTATTGGTATGCCATGGGTGGTTTGGTTATATTATCAGGATCTGACATTTTGGTACTCTGTCTGATATTCTGATACCAGCAGCAACATTATAGTCATAAGAGTAAATGAACTTACTTTATTTTTACCTTCTGGCTTATACGAAATAGGCTGAAATAAATTATGTGGTGGGTATTTTCTGCTACTGCTTTCTTTGTGTGTATGACTCTGTGTTCTCATTCTGCACGATTTGCAAAAATTAATCTTTAAAGATAAAGAAGTGCACTATCTGTAAATCTGTAATTGACATGGGATGTTTATTTCAGTTTATCTAAAATTTATATATGAGTGAGAATAAATATTGTTTATCTACTCTGCAGGTCTGTATAAGCACATAGTATTTATATTTCACTGTTTACCAGGTCATTTATTTAGCTTTAGCAGTTGATATTTCTTAGGATAAGACACATCTAGACTTTCATGAAATTTGCTTCCTGCAGTAAATGTCTTAAGTTTTAGAGATGCCTGAACAGTTTCTCAGAAACACCCCTAGCTGTCAAATTCTGAAACCTATTTTCATCGAGATATTGTGCCCATAATATGTCCAGGAACCTTGGAACTAGTACAAGATATTTTATTGATATCTAAATGTTCACAGGGTAGAAAAACTATAGAACTTAACAGATCATTAGACAGAATGCTACACATGTAATGAAACTGCTCATCTGGACTTGAAACTATTTGCCTTATGTTTATGGGAATAAATTCTGACAGGTTACCTAAAATTCACTTCACTCAGCTTCCTCTTAGATCATCAGTTTAGAGCACAATGCTTGGATACATTCAGGACCAAAAAATTTGGAAAAAAGCTTTCTTGCTTTGTCTTGAGAGTTGTTGAGTCATCACAGAAGTCCCTGCACAACATAGCAGTTCATTTTGAGTAACTCACAGTCATGCATGAAGCAATTCCCTATACATTAGATTTATAATCTGTTTAATCCTTTCTTCTCAATGCTCCTGTTCTTCAATTAGTGCCTTTTCACACACATTTCTCTAATCTTAATCTTTTTTTCATCTTCTTATAGCCTGGGAATTGCAGGATCTATTCAGTTTTCTTTGAAGCTGATGGTAGATAAAAGCTGGTTTGTTTTTCTGAGGAAAAAAAGAAATGTAGTGCTATGCCCAGCTGTGGTGATAACAAATTTGTGTGCACCAGCCATCTTTCAGAATGTTCCTATACTTCGTTTCCTGAAAAATGACATGATATTTCTACTATCAGGGATGCACAATGGCATAATTAAGGAAAAATGTGGTTGATTCTCTTCTTTATGCACCAGATTGCACCTAACTTCTCGTGAGATTTGTGTTATCAACACTGGTGGTAATATAAAGAAAAAAAGACTGTGTTTTGCTTTAAAATCCTTCCCCTTTTTCTTTCAGATGGGAAAAAAGTCCACTCAGAATAAAAATATATGTAACTGGGAAGGAGGGAAACATCAGATTTTACAGTATTATCTCACACAACACTTACAGTCCTACTGCACAGTTAAACTATCATAGGAAAAGACGTGGGATGTTCTTTAAAGGCAAAATTCTATCTGTACAAGGCTATGCATCACTGAAGTGCTACTTAAACCCTGAAATAAGTGAGCCTCAAGTAGTTTGCAGACCATCACACAACGATGGATTTCACTCTCAAGAAATATCAAGTAGTACTTTTCAATCTAAATCCATGGTCTGAGAAGCACAATAGAGTCAAAATAGTGTTGATTTATAAAGCTATGTGTTTACAGGGTGCACATAAATATAAATATACATACATATATATATATATATACACACCAAAACAAAATATGAACATTAAAATGTATTTAGTAAAGTTTTACTGAAGTAAAAGTCCTGTCTCAAGAGGGAGGTTACAGTTGCTTTTCGTGGAAAATTTTGCAAATCATGCACTAAAGAGAAACAAACAGCCTGGAAACATGGGCAGAATTTTGCTTTACCAACTGTAAAACAGTAATAATATTGGTTTTGTTTAGTACTGTACCTAAGGATTACAATACAGTAGTGTCTTACAACTATTCTGAAAGGACATAGTGATTTGGGCATGAAAAGACTAAAATTACGGGAAAATGGACCTCACAATTACACGTCCTCTGATAATTAAGTTCTTGGTGTGCAAAAAGCTGGAATATCAGATATAAGCCTATTATACTTGTTACCTGCCATTCAGTTGGAAATTGCTGCAAGCCATAAAAAATAGTGGTGTTCACACTGCTCAGGTTTAATTCCATCAGATTTGTTGAAGCTTGAGTCTTTAATAAAGGACATTTTTTCAAGAAAGCAAACTTATCTCTTTCCCCTTCAGGGTTTTCTCCTCTTATCCTTTCCTAGTGAAACTCTGCTAAAGGTAAAAACAGGACCACAACTCTCTGCTATGATATGGCAGTTTAAAGTTTCACCATGACATTGTTTTCCTGAGATGACTGATACAGATATTAAACAGAATGTCAGCTTCAAAAGATGCTCAGAAAGATGTAAAATGGGTTTGTTAATACTGACTGAATTAATGCATTAACACTTTGACCTTACCTTCCATAAATTCAAAAGGGCAATGGAAAACAAAACAAGTACCACAAAAATCAACCAGCCAACTGAAAATATTTACATTTGACCTCAAAGATCAATAAATCAGAATTTCTACTTCACTAGTTCTGGTGGAAAATTGCCATTTCTCTTTAGGCTGAGAGAAGATATCCTATGTGCTTTATACTGTATGTGCTTTATATTTTTTTGTCTTTTGACTCTGTAATTTCTACGTAAATCACCGTAGACGTAGAAACAGATGTGGAAATCTTAATTTCTGGGGTCTGAGAAAGAGAAAACAGGTAACTTTCTTGGTATAGTGTGGGTATTGAAGTTAGCAGTGATTAAACCCATGCTAAGTTGCTCAAGACCAGAAAAAATGGCAAATGGCCATTGATTTACAGCCTGCACACTGATTTTGTTCTCCATCCTTGGCACTAAGAGTTTATGTAGAAAAATATATGGGTATATGCATCTTTGTTCTTGTGCACAAGAGGTAATAGCAAAATCCCTCATAGTTGTGGCTAAATTATGTCAGTGTGAACACACAGACTCCTGGTGTACATTTAGGTTACTTCTCTATACAGCTAAGAAATGTGTTGGCACACTTAGTAACTTTCCCAGATGGTGTCAGTCTCCCCGCAAAGAGTGTATTTTTATCTGTTTCTTGTTTGATTTTTGTTTTGTTTTCATTAAGCTGGTTAAGAGCCCCTTACAAGCCCGACAGTTTTGTTTCTCTTTCTGCTGCCATGGATTTTCATTTTGGTGACCAAAAGGTGGTACTTCCACATTGCACTCTGTTCTCTGTTCTTTCGAACAAATAGACTTTGCAGCTCAGAAAGAGAACAAGGTGTTCCCTTCTGTACACTGGAGGAATGTAATAGTATGGCAAGAATGACAATTGCTTTCACCCCAGCTGAAAGATCAGCAGACCCAAAGGAACAGGGTGCTTTCATATGTACCTGTTTCTTTGAAATCACCCTGAAAATAAGCCCAAATAATTATATCATCTTATTACTTAAATCAGCACTTCCATATTACTTAAATGAACACAATTAACTTCCTATTCCTTATATTCATAGGCATTTTTCACCATGATCCAACTGCCAGATGAAGTTCTTTAGTTGTGTTAATGGAACAGATCTGGATTTAGGGCCTTGTGTTTGTTTCTATAAACTAGATTTAGCATTTGGGATTTATTCAGATTTGATTCTCTCCTCAGAAGGTTTCTTGGTCTTTAAATTAGTCAGGAAAGATCACTGAGCTTCCTGCTACCAGAACACTGCCTGTTCCTGCCAGCCAATATTCCCTGGGTGTGATGGTAGTAAACCAGGCTAGTGGATTCTCCATTCCTTGGCTAAGTTCTGCATTGGGAAGCAGGATGACATGAGAATCCCAGGGAGATTTTCAAGACATCATAAATTTTAAATCCCATTTGAAACTGTAACTTGTTAATCCTTCTTCATACAATCCCATAACTAGGATCAATGGATTTGGGGGCAATTGACCTGAATCCTGCCTTTAAGGGATGCTGTCACAGAAAGGTTGTGGTCCAGTCAATACTGTATGTCCATATATTTTCTCCTTCTGCCAAACAGATAGAATATTAAGACTAGCAGCAGTTCTAAAATTGCCTTCAGATTATTCTGATTCTTTCTTTGGTATTAATAGTTCTAAGAGCAAAAATCTTCAAGTTCTTTGGGGTTTATTTTAATTATTTTTGGTTGGTTTTTGCCAGTTTGACTTGCATTAAACATTTCACTTAGTGATTCTCAGGTGGGGGAAATAGGCAGTCCTATTTGGTTAGAGAGGTTATGGAATGAAATTAATGTTTTTCTCCAGCTTTCACAAAAATAAATCAGATATTTGAAATTCTAACAATTATAAGTTCTGGTAAAAGTATAAAGCATTTTAAAAGCCCAAGAAACATGTCTTTCAATTGTTGTCAACCAAAAGTGGCTGACGAAGAGGTGAATGGTTTTATAGTAGCCCTTTTTATTATCAGCCTAGCAGAGAAAAATTATTGGTTAGAGCCAGAAAACCTGGATTTCAGTGAAGCTGAAATGTATTTTTAGATGATGTATTTTGAGATGACATCATTAAGAAAAGGTTGATCATAATGGAGTCAAAACTAAACAGGGAGTTGAGGTGTCTCCTGTTCGTCTTTTGGCAGGGTTTTTAACTCATGAAGTTCTTCATTGGCACTCCGTTGGCCTGGATTTTCTTTTTTAATTTGAAAAAGAGTTTTATAGCACACTTTATAAAATTAATGCCAAGGCATAATCTTTAATTACTGACACATTTTTTTTCCTTTAAATTTAGAAGCACTTATCAAACAGTAACTCATTGTCATGACTGTAAAAATGAATATATTATACAGATATTGTCATCACAATAGAAATAATGGCCTGATCCAAAGTCCATTAAAATCAATGAGCCCAGAATTGTGTTATTCAGATTTTAAAGATTTTCTCTGTAGCCTTTATGAATCTATGACCTTCTTGTTTCTTACAGTGCTCTTGCACATAACTTGGCATTTTGTCTTCTCTTTGCAAGGGTTAAAGTATTAACCCCTAACAAAGCATAGTAGGACACAAAAAGGCTGACTGGAAAGTTTCCAACGCCTATGGTAATCTTTGTAATGTTTTATGTGTGGCCAAAAAAAGCCACCTCAAACCTTCTGAATAGTCAGTAATCCATATTTACTTCGCTAATTATTCATTGGGAAAATTTGGTGCTTGATTGGCAAATCAGGTATAGTGATTGCCTTTATCACAGAACATTGTTAGCCAGGGCCAGACCTCTCCCTTGGATATGATGGATAGTTAGTTGTCTTAATTCGGGGAAATATTATCACTTTCAGAGAATATTTCTTCAAAAACTAAAGCATTTTGGTTCCCATTTTTAAGCTCTCATGTTGTCAGCTCTCTTTGTAATAGGAAAGTTATTTTCACAAGCAGCTGTACAAAGAATTTACCGAGTTGGCATTACCATTTGCAGAACTAGATTTTTTGACATTTCCACATACTTTTTTCTTTTTTTTTCCTTCTACTGGTGAGAGAACAGACAAGGTGCTGTGTGCTTTGACTGACCAGTGGCAAATAAACTGTACAGCTTGAACAGCGAATTTTAAATACTTTAAGAAACTACCCAGAGAGGTGATAATGAATATACTCGGGAAATCATTATCTTCTTATCAGTATTCACAAAGCAGAAAATAAACACTGAGTCAGGGTAAAATTTGTGGGCTAAATTGTCCATTTTATATTCTTTGTTCAGCTGCATTGTTTTCCTTTTTCTAATCAGGAAAATAGAGAAAAAAAGCTCTCTCACTGAGATAATGCAAGTGACAACTATACTGCAAATTTGTTACTTGCAATGTATTTAATTTAAAAAAAACCCCCAATATACATTGAAAATATTAACTAAGACTTCCATAGGTGTGTAGGCTTATGAAATACTCTATGCTGCTGCACCCACTCAAAAAGTGCTTAAGTTTTTCAGCAGCACTTGGGAAGGGACTGAACTGGCTATTGTGCTTTATATCCCAACACCGGGGAGTTTCAACTCACAGTTGGTTAACTTGATGGAATATGGAACTTCCCATTTTACATTAGAGGCGGATGTATATGCGTGTGAGTCTTAAAATTTTAGAAAGCATGGTATTTTAAAAATCCTTAGGGAAAAAAGGTTAGGAATTTGAACCTGCAGGTATCTTCCAACATAAAGCTTAGGCTGTTGCACTGGTGGCTGTGTCTCTAGTGCTTCTCTGCCTGTGTAGCCCCCATGTTCACTATCATGTGCTTGAGGCCCCGTAGCCTGTTGGGGCACACCTGAAAATATTTTCTGTGCTCAGGAATAGATGCTTACCAGGGCTGCAGCCATGATACTGAACAACAGATAGAAAAAGCTTGAGCTTTCATTTCTCCATTGCTGCACTCTGGATAGATAGAGACAGGCAGGCTATTTCGGAGGTGAGCTGCGTTTGGGCTCGCATGCGAGACACAGCGTAGGTCCAGCCTCGCACGCTGTCTCCATGGGTGATCTCATCTAAGAAGCAAAGTGAAAACTCTATCAAACGGCGTTAGACCCTGCAACCTGATAAAGTCAGGGCAGGTTAATTAAATGAGCAACTGCCCACAGTGTCTCTGCTCATTTGGGATTTTGCACTCACTGTGACAGACACGAAGAAGTATCTCTTGTTTTATACTACAGCTGCATCTTAGGATCGCATGAAATCCCTTCTGCCTGAACTAATCAGATTCAGAGCCATTCTCCTGTCTCCTGATGCTCTAATCTCCTCTCCTTTTGCATCATCTATCATGGGATAGCGATGAACTGTGCTGACCTGTGAGAATAATGGAGAGAGCGGGGGGCATTTGCGGGTTAATATGTCAGCGGTGCTGGATAGCAGACGCCTGTAATGATCTGGTCTTTGATGCGATGTTACAGCCAGAGAGGTAACAGCACTGGAGAAGCCACTAACAGGGAGGCATCACAGATAAAGCACTGGGGGAGAGAAAACAAACAAAAAATTCTTGTTAAATGTACAGGGAAAAGTCTTCAGAGATCAAGGGAAAGATGAGAGAACAACAAAAGGGATTTAAGATTCTAAAGACGAGGAGCTACATAAAAATAATTGTTTCATTCTGCAGCTTAGGGCAGTACTATAACTCTTTATTAGGCAATTATTTTCTGTCATTTTGAAGACTTTATCTCTTCCAACAACATAAAGATTCTGCCTGAACTCTTTGCAGCCTATGTACCCACTCTGTAATTCTTCTTTGCTCTTGTCAAGTGCTGGACTTTTTGTGTTATCACAGCAACCTGTCAATACCCGCATAGCAAAACCGATAATAAAACTAACACTTTTAGTATAGTAATGTGTTTTACCTCACTACTGTGTGGGCTAGATTCTGATAACCTTATTTATAATGAACAGTATCTTCTTCTGAGTGGTAGATTGCCTAATAGGATAAAGTGCTATCAATACTTGTCCCTTAAGTTTTGAATTAAAGGGTCACACTTTATCAGTCAGTGAAATACCAGCAGCTTTGGGATGAGATGTGACAACAGCTTAACAGTACACACCACCTGCTACCTAAAGACAGAAACTGAAAAATACTGTGGCCACTTGAAGAGACAGAGGAAATTGAACTACCAGCTGACTTGGATGGCTTTGGTCTCCCTGGACACACCAGCAGTTACAGCTGATGCTACAGCCCCCATCTGGGTGTTGGGTAGGTTAATTTAGCCCCAGGTCTCTAATTTAGCCGTCTTTCAGCTATAAGTAATTGATTAGGTGAACCTTCAGTTACTGGAAGGGTGCTGTTCCACTGCCCTTCTGCAGGAGCAGCACCTTCTTTTTGTATTTCCTTAGGTTTTTCCTTTTTTTCCCCGTTGGAGAGCCACTGTAATTCTCTTTTACTTTTCTTCTGTTCCTATCTAGAGGATCCTTTGGCACAGATATTTTTTAAATGATTTTATTGTTTCACTGACTTTGTATTTATATCCTCTTCTTTTTTCCTTCTCTCTTCTCTTTGCTCACAATCTTTTCAGTGGAATATGGTTTCATACTGATTCATAATTAGAGTAGAAATAAGCTACAAAATAAGTAAAACAAGGTCACAGCTGTACACATCTCTGGCTTTTACCTGCAAGTAAAGTCTTTGAGTCCCATAAAGTACTTGCATGTTTTATTTTTGTATGATTTATGAGAACTATTAAATGAGATTGTTTTCTCAAGGAAACCAAACAGACCACTAAATTCTTCCGCTGTCTCTAACAGAGCCTCTATTGTCACTTTTGCTGTGGAAAACATCCCAATTACTGGGATTTTGATTATGAGGAGGAAATACATCTTCTTTTGCAAAATTAGCCACTGAAGGTGCTATCTGCCAGGCTGTATCCCGAGTGCTGCATACTGCCTGAAGTTTGACAGAGCGATGGCAAGGAAATATTCTAAGTTAAGTGCATAGACAGAGTCAAAGAGACTGTGAAAACAAGATGAGGGAAAAGGTTAGTGATGGAGTAGGGCTAGAACAGTGAGGGGTAGAATTGGACCAGGGAACTGCAAGATGCTTTAGGAGAGATGAAAGGCATTGGAGCAGAGGGAGGAAAGAAAAAGGAAAGTGAAATAATCAAGAAGCTGAGAGACAGAATAACAAGACTGAAAAAGAACACGAGAGGTGGGGGGGCTGGGGTGGGAGGGTAAGAAAGTGCAGGATTAAGGAAGTTGAAAAAGAAAATCCCAAAGTACAACTGGCATTGTCAGCCCAAACACCAAACTGGAACCATAAAGCTCTGTCTTTTGGTTTTTATAAAGTTCTCATGATTTACACCAGGTTTCATGAGCTATTACTGCAGTATCAGGATACTGACCTGGGAAGGAAATAAATAGGGGAACAGATCTCATAGAATACAAATGAATATGGCAGAGGGAAAAGACACATAAAGTTGAAATTCACCAAAAAAAAAAAGGGAAGGCAGGTAAAATTAAGAGAAACATCCTGAAGACTTCTTTCCATTGACTTCACTGGGACAGTGGAAATACAGAATCTTTCTGGGCTAGAAGTTTACTGATGCATTTCAGGACACTTGTGTGGGTAGACTACTCGTGGTAATTAATTCCTGCACACTCCAGTGTTGGTAGTAAACCATCTGAAGTCTGGATTTCATTAACTCTAGTTGGCAGGGCTTGGCTGGTAGCAATAAAGTATGATTAGAAGTCCCTATTTAGACTCCTTAAAATATTGTGCCTGAATATTCGTTGATATTATAGTTTGAGATACTTAGGTTTAGATAGTTCCCTTATCTGAGTAGTAAAATGTATTGACTATCGGAGAAATGTTATTTGCATAAATTATATCAAATATGTAAATCCAGTGAAAGTTTTGAACGTAGAGAAAAGAAAACCGTCGATATCTGCTTTTGTTATCTGGAAAATGGTATGTTAATGTCAATATGAAAAAGATGGGGAAAGAGATAAAAGCATTGTTATTCCTTTGAGAAGTGGTTAGCGCACAATTCATTTTCCTCAGTGTTTTTGTTACACCCTATCTGTGATTTAGATTTGTTTACAGTTATTATACGAAATGGTACACTGGCAAAAAACTTTTCACCACCTCTCCCTTTTTCTTATTCTCCCTTCTGACTTGACAAATGCCATATCCAGATGTATGTTTATCCTACCTGGTACGTAGTGTACTTTGAAGAACATGAGTAAAACCAAAAAGCAACAGTGCGTATGTTAGAGAAATGTGAGACTTCATTCACAGCTTGTCCCACAGACTGTATTCTAGCAAGTTATTATTTCCAATACTTATTGCTCAGTATATTCATTATGTTCATAAAGGTAAGTGCCATTTACCCAGTGCATTAATTTAATTGCAGTAGCTGTGATTAGTTCAAATGCCTGACGTAGCACAGGACTGTACTGATCAAGGCATTTGCCTAAATACATGACTCAGGGCTATTGAAGACAGTGGGGCTAAGCACTAAAACATGTACTTAAGATTAAAGACCGAAATATCTTTTAGGGCTAAATACAGTCTTTAGTCAATATACTAAGATCCTAATAGTATTGCATATATCCCTCTACTTTTGGGGACTTGTAATGCAGGGGAGTTCTGCCATTGTAAACCTGACAAGACTCTGTGATGAGATCTTGATTCCCTACCAGTAAAATCCTGTAAATTCCACTGATCACAGACAGAGTTATGGTCATCTATAGATGTAGGCACATGCTGCTGTAATGAACAGGATATGTGAGTAACATAAAGCTTTCTGGACAGAAAACAATTAGTGAGTAACAGTGAGAATGCTCACTCAGTTTGCAGGTTTGTTTACAGTATAAACCCTACCCATAAAGGCTTCACTGGATTTGTTTATTTATGTGCTTACTTGACATTAGCACCACTGTTGTTGTGATGAAAATCTAAATCTCTAGTGATGAGTGTACAAAGGCACACAGATAGCACCTCTAATTGGCAGAATCAGAAAGGGGAAGTTCACAAGACTTGGCTAAAAGAGAATGAATGCTTCTGGTGCCACTGAAAATCTCTCCATACCTGTGCTCATAATCAGTTTGTGTGAAGTCTGTGTACCTCAGTGAGTACTTTGGAAGCCTGCTGTGTCACTTCAATCACAGCTCCGCCAGAAATGATGTGCCATAAAACCTGTGTCAAATTCTGCCTCTTAGAACTACCTGGAGCATCAGCATGGGTAAATAAAGTAAACTATCAAAGTGAGATGCTCAATTTTGTATTACAACAGTTTGTTTTCCAGAGACGGCAGAATACTGAAACAAACCATCTTGATTTATGTGTCAGTTTTTAAGTTCAGCATGTATCTAATACTCAGTCCTGAAAAGTGCTGAGAACCCACAACTCCTATTGAATAGGTATTTGCTTCCAGTCTAAATAAAATTAGAGAAGGCTGTTTCCAAGAGCTGAGGGAGCTGGCACTCAGAGCAAGTGATAGGGATTGGCTTGGCAAGTAAATATCATCATCTTCCAAAATTGTTTCTGATCCAATTCTCATAATGACAGCTAAGCTTCCAAACCAAGTCAGCAATACGAACGAGTTGGAGCTCTTCCTTTTCACACTGTAGGTGCTTTTCTGCCCTCCTCTGCAGTCCTCTGATGGTCCTTATTTCCGCTTCCCTCTTCTGTGAGGCCTTTCTCACCCCTCCTCTCCCTCCCCAAGACAGGCTGCCAAACCCCTGACAAGTCAAAAGCTCTCTCTGCTTCACTCCCCCAGTTGCTGGCTAAGGAGTGATGTTTTCCCAACCACCCCAGGCAGACCAGCAAGAGCCCACAGTGCTCTTTGCAGACTTGGACATAGCAGGCTTGAGCGTCTTGTGTATTTTGGAGCTAGGTTTTAATCCCAAAGCAGCTGGGGAAGCAGCCTGTGAACATGTGCAGCCCTTAGCACTTTCATAATACTTCCAGTGGCAGCAGAAGGTACTCAGGGATTAATTCTGTACCAAACCTGCTGCTTCTGGCTTGAGCCTGAGGAACTGTGCTTTCCTGGCTCTTGCTGCGGGATCTTCCCTGCCAGTCCTTCCTCCCCAGACACTCTTCTTTTTTTTTTGCCTGCCTCTCTCTTTTAGGCTTGCACTTACTAAGAAGGGCAAAGAGGAATTATCATCCGCAGGGTGGCAAAGAAAAGAAAAAAACCCACCAGATACTGGCATGTTTTCTCTGTTTTAAGTAGTTGAGTGTTTTTGGAGGCTTAGTTTTGATTACTAGAAGTTGACAGGTGCCAACTCAAAGTGCTGAGCAGTTCTAGCGAGTCTTAAGAAATTCATGGAGTATTTTAGCAAACAGCCAGGCTCTTAGTTAGTTTATTGACTGCTAAGTTTGTATCAAATATTTTCAGTTGGAAAGCCCACAACAATGATGTTTGGAGAAATATCCTGTATGCAGCCATGTTGGGTGATGATGGAGGTGGGATGGGGAGGGTGGTGAATCTGATGTGAAACAGACACTCTAATGAGGTTTATAGTTGGGCTGTGGCCTTTTAAATCCTGTCATTCAAAAGAAGTTCTGTATGGAAATGACATTTCTTTATTTTGATGGAATATTTTATTGGAAATTTTTACCCATTTAAAAATAGGGAAAAGCTTAGTAAAACATCCCTTAAATCATACTTTCTCAAAGGATCTCTTTCCTTATTCTGTCCTGTGAAGAACAACTAAATCACGAAGCATCACATCTCAGTAAGGCCACCATATGGAAGGGCATGTTCTCCCCTCCTTTAACAGATCCCCAACAGAGATTTAACTCAGTTGGATTTCGAATTCTGTCCAAACCAGTCTCTTGCAAGCTTTATTTCCTAACCTGGGGGGAAAAAGAATCCTTTCCTAAAGTATCTCCCTGTATAACTCAGAGTAGGATACGGCCTAGTGCCTTGCTAAGAAAAACCAAAAGTAATAAAAGTTTTAATGAATAGATGACAAATTCACTTCCACATTTTTTATTAAATGTGTTCCTCTGGACTGAAGGGCAGAAGGAGTACATGGCATTCATGGAGTCACCTTAGCTTAGCAAGCAATAGAAGTATGAATACTTTTAGCTGTAATTATGGATTTTGCTGGCGCATCACTAAATTAGCCAAGTGACAAAATTAACTGGTTGATTGGCTAAAGACCAAAAAGAATTAATCTGAGCCACTGATGTTACTATCCCTGGGCAGTGCAAGGCTTTTAATAAACCACAGAATCAGAAAGTGTAAACCAGGAAAATGCAGCTTGCCACAAGCAGTGTTTGGTAGGCGTAGATCACTTACAAACCATGTAACAGATGGGTAAAAGAAGTGCAAGTGATGAGGATGAGTAAGCAGACCTGATCTTGCTTCCACTGAAATAAACAGACACAAAGTTTTATGGGCCCCAAAACTAAAAAGCTTGTAAGGAGTAAATATAAGAATAGGAGTCTTTATAGGTCAGAGGCTCTGGGGAAAAGGAGGAGTGAGGAGAGATCAGTTCTTTCATGAGATAGTGGCTTTTTATCTAAATAGAAATGCATAGCTGTGTACAGTCTTCCGAACATGTTCAAAACAAAGCAGATCATTCTGCGTATCTCACATTATATATATATATAATTTGAAGACATAGTTATAATGACTAGTGTGAATATCAAAAATTTAATCAGTACAGTTATAGATCTAAACCTAAACCCCACCTTAGATGGTGTCTTCTACTGGTACATCAAATTTGTCATGGCCCTTAGCGATTTAATTTTCAGAATTAAAAGACTGCACAGTTTCCTTGAGGAGGCTCTGAAATCTTACACATCAAACAGACATGCCATTGGCAGCTTTCAACCCAACAATATTAGTACTTCTGATCTCAATAGGATAACTGCAGTAAACTACTGAGCTGAGAAAATCAAATAATGCAAAACTTCAGTTAAATTAAAGTTGGTTGCATTTAGGAATTGAGGGGGAAATGACATTAATGGTAAAATGCTTTGTGCATAGCATCAGTAGGAGAGGGGATGGAATTGCAAAAGAGAAAACAGCAGGATCTTTCTGTGACAGGAGGTGGAAATGCATAATAATTATAATTAAATGTTAATTTTATTTTCATCTGGACATAAAACTAGGAATTCTGGTTCTCTTGCACTATTGGTGCTTCTCCTCTTGGTAAGGTGACCACAGAGACAGTGACTTCCATGGGATGCCATTGATAACAAAATACACATGGCAGCAGGTGGATTAAAGTCAAGCTTGGAACTGTTGGGTACACAGCCAGATGCCATGTATGTGTGCCTTCAGAAACAAAGGAAGAACAGTAGAAATCATAATAAATAAATACGAATAGTTAAACAACGGGTTGGGTTTTTTCTGGAGAAAAAGAATAAAACGGACATTTAAACATGCAGAGAGAAAAAGATAGTTGTCTTCTCCTGTCAGCTGACCTTGAGGGTTTCCAGGACCAGACACCACTTGATGCAATGTGGAGCTTTGCAGAGCTGCTTCTGTAATCAGGCCACTCTCTCACAAGTTCAAGAGTGCTCCCTGTGCCAGCGGTTGGCCAGGAATAGGTGCCAAAAGCTGCCAATGGGGCTTTCTGGCTGAGAGATCTCAGCTGGTTCCTCAATCCAGCTTTGTAAATTGGTGGAACAATGAGGTTGCCACCTGGCTAGTAAAAAAAACCCAAACCAACAAACAAATCCAAAATTGATCCTTACTTCTTTCTGTGATGACTCGCACGTGTGCTGATGCGCTCTGCCCGAGGATTTCGAGGAGCGCTGCTGAGCATGGTGAGCCTCGTGCTTTGCTGGGCTGCTGTGGTGCATCCCTGCGCTTCTGGCCTCTGTGGGGCACCTCTGCTCCCCCTGCACCCCACAAACTCTTTCCCCCCTGACTGCACCCACTGCTGCTGCAGTGGCACCAAGGCAGAGCAGTGGGAAATGGCTGGGCTGCAAAGGGGCTGTGGAGTAGGACAGGGATGGTGAAGCTTTCTGTCAAAGAGGTTTGACAGCCGTGCTGGGGATGCCAGTCAGACACCTCACATGTGGGAGAAGGCCCGTGGGAAGCGGGAGAGGTGAAGTGGCTGACTCATTTTCTGCAGGCCAGGCGCAGCTCCCTGCCATGGTGAGCCAACACCCCACACTGCTCGATCCCATTCTCTTCCCGGAGGGTGTTTGGGATGTTGGCCAGCAGTAGCAGCATGCAGGTTGTGCACGTTGTTCTGCCTGTGTCATGCTGGGCAGCTGGGGACCTGTGTGTCACCTGTGAGCCCCCACCAGAGTGGTTTATACCTGTACCTATAGGAGGGGCTTTGTTGCTCACTCCAGATGCTTTGTTACCGTGCCCAAACAAGAAGCAGTCACAAAATATTAAGAATTTACAGAACCACAAAAAAAAAAGTTGATAATTTCAATTACACATAGTACTTACATCAGGAGTCTGTTTTAAGTGTCGTAAAAAATGTTTCCCGTCAAAGAACAGGAATGTACATTAAATATACTTTTTAAAACCACTGTTTTTAAGAGCCAGGTTGGAGACTTGTGCTGAGCATATTTAAAGCACTGATGACACAGTTTAAGAACAGAAAAAAAGATGTCCTTAACTCCATGTTAAACTAGAGAAAACATGAGTGTGCCCAATAAGTGAAAGAGATTTTGGTTACTGTTTTTAGAGATTTTTTTAAAATTAATTTTAAAAATTCAGTCAAATATCTGAGAGGATTTCAGGTTCTGGAAATACAACTAACTGCAGAACAGAGTATTGAATAAAAAGGATACTTTACAGCGAAATACAAGGAGGACACAAGACCTGAAATAGCAGAGAAGCACTAGGTGAGAAAAAAAAACATCCAGAGGAACTATTGATGTTCTTCCCACTTACCTTAAAAAGCTTATGAACAATTATTAAAATGAAAAGAATAAGCCTGACATAGAGCTCTAGTTCTAAAACCCTCAAACCCTTTCTAGATGCTCTAAAAAAAGAATGTTTAAAGCATTTCTAAAGATCTGGAAATGTTTTTAGATAATAACCTGTTTTGGCTAGTGACAACTCTTTCTGCTTCATACAAATCTTAGTGCAAAACAGAGCTGCAGGGCTGCCATGGTGTTAACTAGTCCAGAGGGATGGAGTACCAATGAGAAAAGGATAAGAAAATTAAATTTTTTCAGCCTGGAAATAAAAAAAGGTTTTGAGGTGACCTAATTGTGGCCTTCCAGTACCTGAAGGGAGCATGTAGTGTCAGGACAATGGGGAATGGCTTCAAACTGAATCAGAGCAGGTTTAGGTTAGCTATTAGGAAGAAATTCATTACTGTGAGGATGGTGAGATACTGGAACAGGTTGCCCAAGGAAGGTTGTGGATGTCCCATCCCTGGAAGTGTCCAAGGCCAGACTGGATGGGGTTCTGAACAACCTGGTCTAGTGGAAGGTGTCCCTGCCTTGCACTGTCCCTGAGCAGTGGGGTTTGAACTAGAAGATCTTTAAGGTCCCTTCCAACCCATTCTAATTCTAATAATTCTGGGATTACCTGAAGAGACAGACTACTGGAAGATGTTTGTCTATCTTCCTTCTATAATCCTTCAACATCAGAGATTCCACAATGTCCCAGGAATAAGTCCCCTGGAGGTTACTCTAGCATTTTACTATGTCTTATTAGGGACATGATTCTATAACATTCAGCTCAGCTGTTGTTGCAATTCAAACTCATTGTATTTGTTGCTTTCAGACAGCAGATGTTCTTCTGCATTATAGATAAGCACAACATTGTATTGCCACCCTCCCACAGCTTCTTTAAATAGCTGCAGACAGTTAGGTTGTAGACCAAGAAAATAGAATTCTTTTAGTTGTTACATTTTTCTTATGACTTTTCAGAGTTTCAACAATTTTTTTGTTTGGTTCTAGATTCTTTTAGGAGTCCACTCTATGTTATCCAAAAGGAAGATGAAAATTGTCAAATCATTTCTTCACCTGTGAAATTTGCAATACTAGTATTCTTAATCTAATGCTTTCTTTGAGAATTGAAAAGATAAACATATTTTTTAAAACATTTAAACGGTAATGTGCAATCAAAATAACATATTTGCTCAAGACAGGACAAATTTCCTTTTGCCCCAGGGGTGGGTATACAATACTGTAGAACAACAGGCTATACAATCTTTAGAATTTTTTGGCAGCCTACTGCCAGATTAATTATTTGAACAACTTCAGTTTAAATATTTCATAGGAAAAAAAGCAAGATTAATAAAGAACAAACTATGTTTCAAACAGTACAATTAGATAACCCTGTATGAAACTTCAAGACACAGATGGCAAATATAGATCTCAGGAAAAAATAGTATTTGCTAATTCCTTGAATTCTCCATATCCTACCATTTTCCTAACTTTTCAGCATGTGAGCTTTACCTTCCAAAACATGCCGTTAAGCAGATCCAGATACATCTCATAGCATGATCAGTGGAATTCACATTGGATCGGCTTTTGCAACATGCTCTGGAAAGACAGATAATCTGTCTGGAAAGAGATCTTTTTATTTAAGCATATTTGGCCTGACCTTGGCCATAAAACAAAAGCACTTCATGCTGTTCCAAGTTAATCAAAGTTCAGCAAGAACCAGAACTGCCACATGGAAATCTGCAGGCTGCCATTCCAGGGTTAGAAAAACGATCCTCCTTTTTGGGATGAGTCATTTGACTTGCACTGCAGAAGTTACATGTTTTCTTATCTTTCGGGATAACATTCCCCTCATGTTTTCCATCTTGATTCATGATTCACTCATGATCGTTTGATGATCCTAAAAGAACTATGACCTTCTCTTTGAAAGCATGCAGGCAGTCCTGAAAGCGTTCGCGGGCGCACGACAGGAATACCAACTAGGTTAGAAATATAAACAGGAAATTCAATAAGGCTGGGTTTTGTCACACAGGAGTCAAGGGGCAGCTTTGTCACTGACTTGCATAATCGAGTCCTGAGTGAACTCGAGAGAGACAGAATGGATAAAAAGGGAAACCCTTCTTCATTTCACTACATGGTTCAGTGCTGGTTTTCTAAGTAAGACTCTCCTTAATAAATTGTACATGCTACTAAATCTGTTTTCAAAACATGATTTTGGCTAAAGAAGATTATCATTAAAATCTTGGCTTGTGGAATAACACAGTGACATTTTTAACCAAAATTTTCCTTACAAATAATGAACCATATTCATTGGTAATAGCTACTTGTTGGAAGAAAGAAAATGTCTTTTTAGCAAAGTGTATGTACGTCCTTAGAGGTAGTATGATTTGTGTGGAGACTACGAGAAGAAAATGTCATTGAATTTCTGAGACTGAACATTAAATGGTGAATTCTCAATGTAAATTATTATGGAAACTTATCTCAGTTTCTCAGTTACTCATGATTTTCATCTGTATTTGGCAAAATGGAGGCTTGTCTGGAGGAGACTGTGGTAATTGGCACATTACTTCATTCTACTACTACTACCATCATTGTAGTAATTCATATTTCAAATCAGTTAAGAACATCTGACTGCAAACAAAATTAGCAGAATTAGAAACATTTCTTTGTATCTTCATCAGAGTCTCGTACAGGGCACAGATGTTTTCAAGGTATCTCAGTATGTATTTTAAACTTCATAATTAATTGTTTTCATTAAATCAACTATTAAGCGGGTATAAGAATTTTGAAAAAGAATATCATTCTCTAACAAATAAAAATTGCTCATTTCTTATAATTTCCTGGTAAGATGAGCCACAGGGGCAAACTGACTATCTTGAAACTGTCTCTCCTTTTGGTGGGGGTGAAAAGGAGAAGCACAGAGCGAGGTCCCTGCCCTGCCCGGTAATGGGCAGAGGACCAAAGTGCTCCTGGTACAGGATCAATGCTCGGCCTGTTGGCAGCCCCAGAGCACCCAGGGGCTGCAACCACAGCCCTTGCACACCAGTCCTGCACTCGCTGTGCCTGTGGGAGTGCCGTGCTGGTGGAGTTTAGGTAAGAGAGGGCTTTTGTGCAAAAGAGCACCTTCTTCTGAAAATGACAATTTGCTCCTTAGTTGAGGACATTTTTAACCTTGAATATGGTATTTAGCACACCAGGGAGCCGTGCAAAGTTTTGGGAGGGTTTTAACTGTGTGGTTGAGGTACTTAAGTATACAGTGAGAACCTGTGTTATTTTCTTTTATGATCAAAAATAATGTGGTACGTATTTCCAGTCTACTCTAGATAAATTCAGTAATCCTATTCACGTTACTAAAAGTCATGCAATATCAGCACAAGACAACACCAAAATTATCCCATACTGACTTTTAAATAAGTAGAGAAAAATGTGTTCACTCCCTGTAATACTGGATTCTTTTTGCCCCTTTCTTTTTAATTTCTATTAATACAAATTATTTGAGCATTAGTATATGGGCCTTAATTAGCTTCATCTTTCCCCTTTTGATTTAAATATTGCCAAGCTCCATTAAACTGGTTGTGTGAATGCCAGAAAATGGTCTAGTACTGGATTCCAAGTGTGTGTCTTTGTCACAGCGTAAATTGAAAGGTCACAACAAGTCATCTAATTGCTTGGTACATATTCTATTAATTGCACTTTTAATGTGTAAAGCACACTGAAATTATCAGATAAAGGATGCTGCATTCCGGTAAAACATCAGGCATGACTGAATTATAGTCAGACAACATAAGAAAATTATTCTAACATCTGTTCAAAAACTTTTGATTTGGATCCAGCTCCCTCTTATTTTAATTGACAGGGACTTGCTCACCTCCAGTGCTCCTGCTGTTGGGTCCTTTGTTTCTCAGAGCAGGGATACTTGGAAAATCCGAGAGCAGCAAGCTGCTTTCCCCTTTTATTTGTGGGATGTGCTCTGTCCAGGCAAGAATGTAGGAATTCTGCGGTACTTCTCAGTATTTGTCTCTCTTAATTCCTTCAGAAGGTGTGTTTATACTGGATCATTTCTCTAAAGAAACATTGTCAAGATGAAAAATGGAAGGGCTAGGAGTTGGGAAAAAATTAAGATGGCGAGACTCTGCTTTAGCTTTATCTATTATCTGCAAAAATTGATGAATAACAGCTGCAGAATTGGTATTTGCCTAATCCTGCGAAGTGTTGGCTGCTCTGAGTGATAAAAAGCACCCTAAATTCCAAGCATGTAAGAGAATATATTTTTCTCCTTTTTAATTAATCAAAAACTTAGGGTCTTAAGCCAAAGTCTCGTCATTCAATCTCCACTTTCCACAATCATTATTACTTCCTGATACATATGTGGAGCTTATGCATCACTACTTCCAACAATATGCCATTTTTCAACCAGATATCATAAACCAAAGACCAGTCAAACAAAACTCTTTTTAAAGCTACTCACTCAGCATCAGATTGGAACACTGCAGACTTTTTAGGACATATTTAGTACTCTATCATATTTAGTTTTGTGAAGTTAGATGATTTCCTCCCTGTTTGAATACATCAAATGATGAAGTTTAATCTTTAAAGACAAAGCAGAAAAAAAATATCGTGTCTTACACATGGAGGTTATGAAATGTCAGCTTTCAAATTGCTTAGCATTTGTAGGAATTGTTATGGTGAGAAAGCTGAGCAACCATTTCGGCTCCAGTAATTCTTATGTACAGTCAGGAAAGCAGGATGGCAGGATAAACAGAAACAAAAGCATTCACTGCAAGAGTATTCTTTTACAAAAGAATTCCAATTTTTCCTCAGAAATGTTGGTACAATTTCAAATGTCAGAATTGTTTTTATATGCTACAAGAAATTATATGTTGGCTAAATTAAACCGCTTTTTCCCTAAAAATTAATTTTCAATGCAGAAATTTTCAAAACTGAGTTATTCATCTCAGCAGCCAAAAAAGGCAGTTCAATTGCTCTGTTATCACTGATGATGTAGAAGATAAGTGTTAAACCCCAAACCTAATTCACTTACTTATTTGTTGCATTTAACTGAATGTGAAAAAGATGGAAAATATTAAAATGACAGCCTTGACTGTTACATAAGGGCCAGATTTTGTAAAGGGACTTTCATATATGACTAAAATACAATGCAAGTGGAATTTAGACACAAAATTTAAAAAAAAAGGACACAGAAGATCCTTTCCACTGGGATTTTTATTCAACTCCAGATTGACTTTTGCTGGAACACATATTCGGGTACCAGAAAGGTCACAGACCTGCAGCAGTTAAGTAACTGCATTCAGCTCCTCAAAATATTCCCAAGAAGTGCATTTCCAAAGCCCCTGTGAACATATTCTTGAAACAGAATGTCATCATCTCGTGCATAAATATTTGTGCTGGGAAGACTTTTCCATAAATAAAGCTTGGAACATAATCAGGCAATAAAAAAGAGGTATGTTACTTTTATAGATAAGGAGTGTTTCCAGAGAGCTGAAAACCAAACCAAACAAAGAAAAGATTTTCAGAGAATAGATGGAGGTACTAATAATTTTAACTGTGGCAGGAGGTTCCTTGCCAAAGTAACAAATTTTATATACTCCTGTGGTAGAACAAATTTTGGTTCTGAAGCACGTTTTTAGAATTGCTGTCCAAAATTTAAAATTATATAATTCAATACTGATTATTGAGGAGAATATTAGTCTGCACTTATTTTATAAACTATCAGTCTGCACTGTGAAGTTATTTTTATTTTGTCTTCTTTGAGAAAAGACTGCCCCATGAGATGGGTCCCGAAAGGCTTGAAAATATCACTTTTGAAACTATTTACATTCCTGACACTGCATAATAAAATTTTTATTCTGTTCTTTTGTGACTTTTTTATTGCTTTCTTTTGAAACATCATGTTTTATTATCTTTCAGTCCTGTTATCAATCTTGAGCAATAAGATGACTGTAATGACCTGTTTTAATAAGCCTATTACAGATTTCTATGTTGATTTGACATACCTAAGTGTAGTAAAATAGTTTATGAGGAATAAACAGCTGAGTAATACCACATTCATATCCTTGGAGATGAAGTGATTGTAGATGAAAAATAAATAATTGAACAAGACACAGCCTGGTTATTTCAGTTTCTGAACTCCTAAGAAACAATGTGAGACCGTTGTGGATGTAGTCATGCACTTCACTCATAGCAGAGAAGCTACAATACATTTTATTGATAGAAAGGAGGGAGTTAACAATGTTGAGTGGTAAATGTGATAGTGGTTTGACAAGATTTAGTGTCAAGGTGCACTAACTTACTGCATGGAGGGCAGGGTCAGACAAAACTGTCTGGGAGACCCTCCTCTAGAGTTATGAGGTTCAGAAAGGATGCCCTTGTTTTCTAAACTCCTTCTCAGGGGAGAGTCTGGGTACAGATAGATCCACTCCTAGTCCCAGACATGGTCAGTGGTTTATGTCTAAAGGACTATATATGCACAATCAATACTTTATATCACTTAGCTAAGATTTCAAAGCTTAGCGTGCTATTAATCACTTCCAGAGAATCTATTGTGGCAAAAAGTCTCCCAGCCTCAAGGACTAACCTTGGGAGGTATCCCTGCTTAAGGGGAGATCCTGGCATGCAGCCTGCTGCTGTGCAGTAGAGTTCAGCGGGCCCTGGGCTGTCCACTATTTATGGAGTAAGATAATTGACTTTTACTCTTATTTGCATAGCAGCAAGATGTCTGGGTCTCCATTCCAGACAGCCCTTGACTACTCTATTGCCATCCGTCTCCCAAAGTCCAGAGCAAGCTGGATGCAGCCATCACAACCCCACTGGGAGCTATGGCTTAATCTAGGGGACACCCACAGTGTTTTAGACACTACAGGGCTCTCCATTTGAGATCTGGGAAATTCATGGTTTGATCAAGGAACCACAGAATGGGTCACGTTGGGAGGGACCACAGTGGGTCATCTGGTCCCACCTCCCTGCTCAAGCAGGGCCACCCCACATGGCACAGGATTGCATCCAGAGGGTTCTGGAATATCCCCAGTGAGGGAGACTCTGCACCCTCTCTGGGTGATCTGCTCCAGTGTGTCGTCACTTGCATGGTAAACTTGTCCTTCACATTCTGGTGAAATTTCCTCTGCATGAGTTTCTCCACTTTGCCTCTTTTCCTGTTGCTTGGCACCACTGAGAAGAGCCTGGCTGCCAGCTACAACCTTTCTGTGTACATGTGCATTAATATGGATGTAGATATGGTGTAGGAGAGGTTTCTTTCTGAAAGTGACTGAGTTCTAAAGGGCCATGGGCTTCAAAGCAGGCTCAGGCATCTGAGAGATAAAGGCTCTGGCATTTTTAGGGACATTCAGGAGCATGTGGGTTGACTGGTGTGAGAGGGTACTTGTGGCATTCAGAAGCATGCATGATGCTATAGCATCACCTTCTCAGCAATTTCATCAATAAATGTATGGGAAAGGCAGAGATCTATTTTTATATCTGTTTATATCCATATATATCTTCACATTGTGTGTATACAGAGTCACCCCAAGACAGCCACTAAGGACTGGGAAAGTTGATACTTCCTGCTGTGTTTTGCCTCAGACAGGTGCACGAGGTTTTCCTTGGAAGCCTAGCACAAAGGTTGGCTCCTCTGTGGCGACATTCATCTGCTCAGGAATACAAATCCAGTCTCCTTTATGGGCAAACGTGACCCCAATGACTGATCAAACAGCACTGAGGCAGCATTTAGGGGTGTGTCTGTACCTCTGGGTTCCATTAGTCTGTATCAACAGCTGGCAGCATGAACCAATACTGGCTGTTTTCTCTCCTTACTCGCTCACTTCCCCACTCACTTGACTGTTTGGACAATGATATTCCTCTGAGGAATCTGTTTATTTTCCAAACTAAACTGTGCGTGACGCAAATAACCTGTTACTCCCCATTTGAACGCTTGGAATTTGAGCTTGGGTTTTTACAGAAACAGTTAACAATCAGAAAGGAGAAGTGCTGTAAGGTGAGCAAAGTCTTAGCATGCCTAATGAAAACAGTAGTGAGAAGCTTGACTATTTTGGGGAAAGTGTTGGATGCATATTTATCAACCACCCTTAAATTCTCAGAAATCGGTATTTTTTTCAGAGACTCAAAGTCATCAAATTATCACCCTGCATGTGCAGATATGTAATTTCAAGTCAATGCTTTCTGTCTCTCCAAATTGTACCAAAATTAATAGGTAAGTTTAGACTTTGATTTTTATTTTGCACAATACCTTATAAGGAAATTAATTATATAAATTATACCGGCAAAAGAATGCCGTCTGTCACACGGGACTTAAATTTATCTAGTATTTTGAACAGAAGGAAGGTCCTTCAGCCCTGAACTCCAGCCAGCCCATAATTATAAAATTGTGTTAATAATCCACACTTATAGTCACACAGCATGATGATATAGTCATGAAGCTTTCACTTTTTAAGAGCAAAATACATAAGCTGTGAAATATTTGTAATATTTGGCATTTTTACTACTCCTGTGAGGAGAACCTATTTGTACTCTTGTATTTAAATACATAAATTCTTTTTAAAAAAATCATTTTCATTCGCTTACGTAGAAGAAAGTGACCATATTTGGATCATGGGGAAAAAATCTAATTAGGACAAAGATGTTATAAAAAATGAACACCAAGGCCCATGAAGCTGAAAATTATCAAGACCTGTAATCTACCAGGAAACAGACCTTTCAGTTCTTTTAAAATGTATTTGCTCAGTTTCAGTAAACAAGGGATGTGGAGAAATCACTTCCCAAAACACAAGAGTACCTGTGTCTCTTACTAGGGGAAAGGGAAATCAGTCAAAGTGGTTATTTCAGCAGTTTGATGTACAGTAGCTGGTGCATTATAAACCCATGGTGCTAGCTTAAGGAGCAGTAATTTAGGAGGATAGTTAGTTCACAAAGTTGTTTTGGGATAAAATAATGACTGCAAGAGACTTGGAAATTTGAGCACACCCTTGCCTCTGTTCCTCATTTCTTCCTCTGTTCAGCTAGAGAAGATTTGTGCAGGCTCTGAAAGACCTTCTGCTGCAAAAACAACTTGAAATTTAGCTCAAACCAAAGGGATAATAAAACATTTGAAATGCAAATAATAGTTCCTTTACTAAAACATTTTCATCTATTTTCAATGTATAGATTTCCATTTTATTTTTGACCCATCTGTATGTATTTCTGATATCTTTTTGCATCCCATGCTTTTCTTCAGGAACACTGAGGAAAACAAAATTATCATGAACCTTTCAGAGACAGAAAAAAATAGTTTATAATAATCATATACCATGCGTGTCCTTTTTATAAGCTACCGTCAGAAATATTTATGCATTATGTACTTGTTCCAAGAAATTGCAGTACAGTGTGTATTCCAGAGATAACACGTAGAGGAATCTCCCCCGTATGTTTTAGTTTATTTTTTATGTTGCCATATATTCTAATAATAGATAGAACTTGGGGATTATTTTTTTTAATATTAATGTTTTCCTGTATATGGAAATACACATATGTCTTAAATGGAAAAAGCCAAACACTTTGACTACTGTATTGACATTTATGCTTGAGAAAGTTCAGGCCTGGAAGCTCTTGCAAAGCAAGTTTAAAGGCCAATCCCAGCCTCTGACCCAAAAGGGAACATTTCAGTTCAGGCTCAATCAATTGAAAACGCAGGGCAAAATATGCCTTTAGATGACAGAGTTTTATTTACAAGATACACAGATATTTTCCATCAAGCTGAGCTAATTCAAGTTTGTATTTTGACTGTGTATGTAGAATATCTATAATTTATTTATGACCTATTAAGGAGATTGTTTCCAGCGTGTAAGAAATCCTAATTAGGACCACTGTTTTTAAAAAGGAAACTCACAATTTCTTTTATATCTTGTCATCAAAGGCACGAAGGAGAAGGCTTTTGTTCTTGTTTTTGTTGGGTTTGGTTTGCTTTTCTCCTTGCTGTCTATTGAATGTCAAGAGGCCATACACTAGCTATAGTACAGTCATGTCTTTGAAATCTCCAAGGAATTTCAGAATTCTCCCGAGGAGTTTATTTCTTGAAACACTTATTTCCCCCAAGAAATCGTGATTCCTGAGGGACCTGTGATGCCAAACCATCTGCAAGGGCTGTTGTCTCAGAGCATGCGGGACACAGCATTAAATAATGTTTGAGAGTTTAATGTATGCTCCAGGGCCTCATGAAGAGATGATGGCATGAAGAGAAAGGTCTTCCAAACTCGTTCCCATTCACACTTCTGGCATAACATGTCCTGGCTGCTGCCCCTAAACAGGGCTGGAGGTGGAAGAGCAGAAGGCCGTAGGTGCCTGGGGACACAGTGATGCACAGATCAGGATCAGTATCAGTAGATACCACTGAAAAGTAGGTAATAGACAATGAGGTAAAAGATACAGAAAATCACAGAGTGACTCAAAGCCAGCATAGCTCACTGCTGCAGGTTTACTTGGACCACTTTAATCAACATAATTATTCCCACAGCACCCACCCTTGGGCAGAAAGGGGTAGCAGGAGTACAGTAAATATGCTGTGAAATATATACATCTTTGCCATCTTTCTGTCAATGTCATCAATTACACTTTAATTTATCCTGAGACTGGAATGGGCAGCCAGGACTGAGTGATACTGAGGCAGGTTTTACATGCATTTTTCCCTGTGTCAAGGTCAAATTTATGAGACAATATACTCTGTGATGTCAGCTTTATTTCCTGAGCTTATTAAGCAGTATAGTAAACACGACAAACCAAGGCTCCATCACCTTTTACCCAGACTAGTATATCGCGTTAATCAACTTATTCACCATTCAAGTGAAGAAGATTTCATCAGATTCCATTGCTTGATGTAACTCTTTCTATCACACACCTCTGAGAAAAAGACGAGAATTGGTTGCTTAGCCAACAGAGAAAGTGTTAATCCTTCCTCTTCCATCGTGGTGCAGGCACCCCAGGTATCACACTGGGAAGCAGGAAAGCCTCAGAAGTCCAGCTGCAGATGGATACACTACAAAAGATTTTTGGGTAAGATCGTAGAATCACAGAATGGTTTGGGCTGTAAAGGGCCTTTACAGTCCAACCCTCTGTAATGAGCAGGGACATCTTCAGATGTTTTACACTCTCAGGCTTGGAGGCTTATTCTATAGCATTTCTGTAGGTAGCGGATTCTGGGAAACTGCCAGGCAAAACATCATGGCTGCAGCAATTTGCAGGTCATGGTGGCTGAATAATGGCCTTCCAGCTCTTTCTGGCCACCCGTTCTGCCTACCTGGTGCTCTCACTTTGACCTAATGCTGCTGCTCTCAGCATAATATTGTAGACCCAGCATGAGCTGGCTTAGCCAAAATCTGCGCCTGGCAGTGGGCAGCAAAGCCTGGTCCTGGAGAGCATATGCCAGTCAGAACTGCCACTCTGCTTCCCTGAGGCTTAGTCTCAGCATTGGTGGGTGTGCAAATGTAATATGATGATTGAGGCCGATCAGTTTGTGCATTGTGTGACAGAAGAAGGGATGCAGTAGCTTGATTATGCTCGCCTGATGCCTATTTTCTTCTTTTACCTTATTTCAACATTTCTGCCTTAGACTCCTAAGAGAAATACATACACAAAGTGTGCTTACTTATAACCCACAACCTCGTTTGTACTACTCCCTCATCATAAAGTTGCCTTTCTCAGGGACAGGAGTATTAATGAAGGTAAATATACAGTCATACTCTCCCTGTATGGCTGTATAATTTATTCTTTTACATTACAGAGAATCAGCAGGATTTGAACACTATAGACAGCAGGACAATGCCCAAGCAGCCAGTGTGGAAGCCTCTGTTCTTTCAGATAAATTAGTAAAAGTAATGGGGTGGATCCATCTTATTATAGGAAAGTGTATTAAGGCAGATTAATGCTGTTAGGCTGAATAACACCATAAAGCTGGGAGACGTTCCCAGGTTTGGGCTAATGGACTGCCAGCCCCAGCGAGGAGTGTGGGGTGTGTCATTCAGCAGTGAATACCAAGGAAAATGAAGCTACTGATGAGACCAAAAGGCATCCTGTAAAGACTAAAGTGTCTCCTGCATCTAAAAGCACATTTATTTTTCCAGCGAAAGCTTTTTGGGTATCCTTTATTTCAAAAGCATGAAAATAAAATTAACTGCATTTACCAGTACAGTTTTCTGGGATTTAAAGTCCTGAAAATCTTCTTTTTAGTTATTGAGAGTGAAAACAAAAGAACTCTGGGTCAAAGCTCACTCCTTTCATAGTCTTTTCTTCCTTCAGCATAGATGTGATTTCTGCATAGATTTGATATTATCTAAACTATTTTGCTTGAACGCTGTCATGTCATTCTGCATATGGGTCCTGCCAAAGGAATATTGACTGTTGACTGTTTTCCTCTAAGGCTTTAAGGTGTGTTTTCAGAAGTGCCTCTAGGGCTTTTAGTTCCTTATACCTCAAAAGAAATCTTGCATGTGCATCCTTTCTTTCTTCCTCTTTACATTCATCAAAAATGAACAAAGGATGATGTGGACAGCGAGTTACAGTCATGCATAAACCATACCTCTGTCTCAAGCTATTGCTGTGAAAGCTGTGTTGAAGACAGTATTTACTGAAGGCCCCTTTTGTATATCAGTACTGTGGAAGTCACCAGGGGTACAACAAAGTAGCAGCAATTCTTTGTTGTTCTGGCTGTTCAGGCACCACGGCTTCGCAGCATCCAGTGGGCTGGCTCCAGAAGGACGATCACACAAGCACATCCCTAATGGATCACAGTGCTGCAGGCCCCTCCGTAAGGATTTGGAAGGTCTTTCTGCGGTGGCAAACAATCTCTCCTAACTTCCTGGGCTTCCAGAAATACTAATCAGCAGTTCTAGTCTGTAGCACATTTATTACACCCTGACGTGCTGAAGACAGCCTGTTACAAATAGAACTGCCTCGTGAAAAATGCTGTTCCAGTGTTTTATAATAAAGTGCACCAATTAGATGCATTCATTAGGACAAACTGCTTGTCTTTTCTTATATTAGATCTTTTAAAAGGCACAATGCATTTCATAGCTCATTCCGCTCTGTATTATTATTAATTGAACAGAGCACATTACAAAGTTTTAATCCAATAACTGTAAATACATAATGAATAATATTTCCTTGGAGTCTGCCAGGGTTGTAGCAGCCTCCTTTGCAGCTTTGCATACTCAGAGCAAGATATATTATCATAAAGTCCCCTCTTCCCTGGCTGTAGGTCCCCCACAGGTATTGCAGGGACGCCACCGGAGCAAGGAATGGTGCGCGCGCGGTGAAAGACAAACGCGTCATTTGTTGAAAGGCAAATTAGGAGCCAAGCCTGAACTGCAGCCTTTCAACTTCCTCTTGTTGAAAAGGGTCACAAGGCTCCAGTTCTTTGTGTTGTCTTGCAGGTCCCTGGATGCCAAACGGAAAGCAATTTTTTTAATTTTAGCAGCATGAGGATTCCTAACTGCAGCATATTATTTATAAGGGGGAAATGGCAAACACCAAATGAAGACAAAAGGAAACATTCTGTTCCTCTCTGGAGGAGCACAACGTTATTATACAAGGCTGTGATTGGGCATAGTAAGATGAATTGAGCCGCTGTTCCTCCTGACAAGAACATTACTTCTTAGATTGCTGCTAATACATGAAGTAGCTGGCACTCCCTGGTTATACTTAAGTAACAGATATGATCTCAGCAAGAGTAGCCTGAACTCCATGATAACCATACAGGTTTTTATATAAAACAAGACTCTAGGGCACATTGAAGTGATTTTTTTTTTTATCATACTTACTAATATTTTCATATGGAATAAGCATTTGAAGTAATTTATGCCTGGACAGTACTCAAGGTGCTTAGCAGGGCTAATTAGCTTGAAGAGAAGTAGTGCATTAACACAGTCCTATGACCACTAATGAAGCCCCATAACTTCCAATTCTGAGCTATTTTATGGTCAATCTGCAAGAAAAATGGTCAGAGAGGGAGATGAGATCTCTTTGTAGGTATCCTTGTAGCCATATCTGTTAACCTGCTGAAAGTTACTGCAACATGAGTTATTTTCAGAAATTCAGATTTTTGCTTGTAATTAATGAGCTCTGTTTTCCCAGGATTAGGTCTTTGGCACCTAAGAATACATGGTCCCATAATATTCATCTCCCAAGACCTGATCCCATGACAACTGAAAACACTAGGAGAAAATTTAAGAGGAGGTTTGCACCTATTGTCATTTTGACCTGAAAATATCCTACAGCTGTGAAAATTCTAACAGGATCCAGCAGGATCAGAACATAGTGAGGAAGTAAAATATATACCAAAAATAAGAAAAATATTTGAGCATAGCGGCTACTGAAAAGCTGCAAACCTGGGAAATATTTTTTTTTTCACAATGGAGAGTAAATCTTAAATTTGCCATCCACTAATTTTCATAATATCAGGAAATGCATAATGTTTTTAAGCGCTATTAGGACTCTGTGTATATCTAGGATTATTAGCACTTTCATTCTTTAATTCTCATCACTTCATCACCTTTCTATTAACTGCCTGATGATGAGTGTGCAGAAAGGCAGTAGTATATGTTACACACACCTGGAGACAGGGACAAGGAAGCTACAGCATGACACATTTTGTAAGTAAAGTACTTTTTGAAAGTTTTGAAGGCACAGATCACAGTGATGTGCACTTTTACCTGGCAGAGTAAGATCTAATATCCACCCCAACTGATTGAAATGGTTCTAGCCTTTACCAGTGCCAGCTGGGAAAATTCATAAATTTCATTACTTTGAAGGTTTCATTGTTGAGGGCATATTCCACAAAATTCTTTCTGTTGGTATAAATAGGCTTGGTTAGTCCACATAGTCATTTTTGAAAAGAAACAACTTGATGCTTGAAGATGAATCTTAGTCATGTAACCGTTGTCCTAAAATCCAGCTCAACTACTGCCTAATTCTGGAAACACATCAGAAGAATCCCCAGGTATTGATAGATTGCCCTTTAAGAACATCTAATTAAAACTCTGTAGAAGACTGAGCAGATTTACAGCATGTGGCTACATCTTTTTAAAGATGCCTTATCCTAGACTGAGCTTCACCACAAATGCAGTAATAGTAATTATTTTCATTTAAAGACATAAAGAAGAACCAGAACATCAAGTCTGCTGTATGTGCTTCCACATGTTTTTGCAGGCATGGTCTTAAAAATGGTGGTGACTAAAAAAAACCTTTAAGGATGCCTGAGCACCAGCTTCAACTCAGCTCTGGGCCTTATCTAGAAAAATAGAGCAGACCTTTTCCTTCAGCTTTGTTTTAAAAGAAAACTATACCATATATCTTAAGGAGAGAAAACAAGTCCCTCCCTACCTCCAGCAGGGTTTCCCGGAGGCATCCTCTCTCAGTAACCTGGAGTGGACACCTGAATCTTAAGGAGAGAGTATGAAATGATGCAATGTTTTTCAAGAGCATTTCCTGTTGGGAGGTGGACAGTAAAAATAGCAGCCAGAATGACAATTATTGCATTAAGAACCTTCACACATGGAGAGGTTTTTGTAATGTGTTGTATCAGGAGATATCAAAAACATGAAGCATCAGATATGATGGACCTCAGGCCTGGTCTTCAGGTCAGACCTAGGTATTCTCCTAATGGGAAAAAGAAATGAGCACTTAGGCTTGGGTGCTTAATAATTCAAGCTGGAATGTAGGAAAATCAGCTTTCAGCATGTGCTCCAATTTTAAATGAACAAAGTGAAATTAAATGCTCAAATGAAAAATCTCCAATCAGGAAAGCAAGGACTAAATTCTGACTGCCGTATTTCAGGTAACAATTTATTCTTAAGCTTGAAGTAACTCTTGATCCTCCCATACCCAAAGTCATCCCTGGGCACAATTACACATCTGGGAACCTATTCCATGTGCTTGGTTTTTTTCACTAACACACAGTAAAAAGACACTTAAAAAACCTTTTAAAGGCAAAAAGTATCTTACAGTGAACCTGAAATCTCTTCTTGAAACACAGTGTGGTTCAAGAGTCATTAACATTAAAAAGATTATTGCCATTCCTCAGTTATTTTTAATATAGATAAATATTTAAAAAACGCTCTAAAGTAATGTTGTAATACTGAAAGTCTTCAACAGACAGATTAAGGTATAAGAACTGCCAAAAGAATCTGAACCTCTTGGATAGCAATTTCTTCTTACCAAAAAAATCCAAAGAATTTTTTTTTAATACGAAAGATTTCATGAATGCTTTCAAGTCCTTTAATAAAAAAGGTTTATTAAAATCCAGGTGGCATTTATTTCACAGTGTGAGGGTGAACATTTGAATTTCAAACTCAGTGTAACACACTTTTCTGCCTCTGGCTTTCACAGTGAATTGAACTCTTAAATCCCTTCAGCAATTTTGGAAACCTCAATTTGTAGCAATTACGATGAGAAGCCATTACTTGACAGAAAGAAAGAAAGAATAGTTAGTTAAGTTCAAGATATGTATCTAGATTCCTTTTAAAATAATGAGCACACACAAATAAAAGGGTAATTCTTGCCAGAATTCTACAACTCCCTTTTTCAATTTGCATATTAAATTGTACATCTACCAGTTTCTGTTAATTCAGCAAAATAAGAACTTCTTATGAAAGTAATTGTGTTATTAGTCTACCTTGGCAGTAATGATCCTAGGGTGAAGGTAGCAAGTAATTGTATTTCTAACTGTGTCTTCTTTTTAATAATTAGTTGTAAAGTTATGTTGTGCCTTCTCTGTTCATGAGAACTTTTCTCTCATCTTCTGCACTGCGCTGAGCCATATTTAAACTAAAAGGCAGTTTTCTGCTAAAAAAGCAGATTTCTTGAGATTCTTTTGGTTAAATACTTGTTCAACAAGTCTGAAGTCAATATTCTCACACCTCTTCGAGCTGTAAATTGCTTTACCAATTTCCATTTTCATTAGACTTTCCCATATTATTCTGCTTTATGCAATATAAAATTTGAAATAATGCCCTTGTTTTTAAAAGCTTAACCAATTATGAGAACAAGGATGCTGGGAAAGCAATAACACCACCTTGACCAAACAAGGAATAACTGACCATTTTCTCCCTCTACATCTATAGCTCTAACAAAAAAAGAGTAGTTTAAAACGTCTAAAAAATATTGGTAGAACACTGGCCACAATATATCTTTATAGAAGTTGTATCTTGCTTTTGCTTTCAAATTTCTTTTGGCATTTACTTAGGTCGAACTGTATTTATATATATTTAAAGTTATTAATATTAAAATATTCCCTCCTATCTCCTGACTGCCTAGAAAAGAAAAAAAAAATTATTAAGTGTATTGACCACCTCTATTGATTAAAAAATAAGTTATCACAGGTGTAAATTTAAGGGAAAAGTTGTCTTGCAAATCCTTGTAAGACTGAGCCTACTAGACTCTCTCAAAAAACTATGTTTATTGCAGATATTGTCCAAGTGCTAGAAAAAGCAGCCCTGTATCACAGATCTTTTATGTTTAAACAGAAATAAAGTATTCCCTTTACACATTCTTTTTCCATCAGTGAGAATGATGCTGAACTCGTGTGTAAATGTAAAACCCAGAGAAGGGAAAAAACCCAGCAGAATAAATTGCTGGGGCTTCTCCGGTGACTGTAGTGAGACAGGGAAAATTAATTCCTTTTCATCCTGATGGCTTCTTTCTTGCCATACATTGCTGCGTTTTAAGACTCACTCCACACTATGCAAAACAAACAAACAAACAAACAAAAAAGCTCCCTGCTATCATTTAGAATGTAAACTCATTGTTTTAAAACAAATTAAAACCAAAGGCAGAGAGATCACTGTCAACAGCGTAGTATTTTTTGTCGCTTCCCACCTGTCATTAACATTATTTATTTATTCCACGTCACTAATTGTTTGCTTTGCTTAGACAAGTCCCTCCATTTAGAACTATAGCAATTAGGGATTTTTAAAGAGGAAATTAATTTGTATCATTTAGAACTTTTCTACATTTAGGTCTAGAAATGTCATAGTGCTAAGGTGCATTTTTTACCTAACATGTATAACATTTTATTTGCTACATATCAGGTTGACATAATTTCTTTTTACACCAAATACTGATTTAAAACCTGTTCTGCACTACAGAGTTGTCTTTAATGTTTAAATTTTTTCCAAATACTGAGTTCAGGAAATTATTCCCATTTAATATCTTTGAAATGGTGTTGAGGCTGGAAATATTCTCTGTGTACATGCATAAGCTGTCCAATGTCAGAAAGCAACATAGTTGAGTATTCTATGCTTGTAGTCCTAATTTTTCTTTTTCCTGAAGAAACTGAAGCAATATACTCTGCTTTTACTATGCTGAGGAATATTACCTTAAGGACTGCACTGAAATTTGAGGGCAACAGGGAAGTGGACAGATCAAAAAGAGTTGTCAAAAAGGAAATGGGAGATCACTTTTAAATAGCAAAATCGATATTAGAGATGGATCTCAAACAGATTACCTGTTCTTCCGTGAGCAAGGGGAAATATTTATCATCTAAGCAGTCCAAAATGAGCAGCAATGATAAGCAGTGCTATGCAGTACTAGGAGGACATATATGAGCTTGACTAGCTACAAGAATTATTTAATATGATTAGTCATTTTTTTTCTCCACAACACCCATAAGTTAAGCATTTGCAAATGTTATCCTGGCGCTGCCAGAAACAGATTCACAGTGACCTCAATATGTCACCAGAAAGGGTTTCTGGAAATCCTTTTGTTTTCCATGTGGTGTCTTAGTATATTGAAAATATAAGTGTTCTGCTATTGTATTAGCCACTCTTTGTTATTGTTACTAAATATTCAGGTCGCATTACTTTAAAAAGTAGTACTTTTTCTGCACCAACTAGTCCAATGAAACAAACTTTCAGTTTGATGAACAGTGTTTAGATTGAAAAGTTGAATTAGATAAAATCAAATTTATTCTGTCGCATAAAGTGGATGTTAATTGCGTTTATTCAGTCTGATCATTAAAAGATTGGAGAATCCTGCAGTCAGAATCATGAATGAGCATGGCTGAGTCCAAAGGATATAGTAATGTGTGTATGGATGTGTATTTATCTGTGTCTTGGAACATACTTTTGGTTTTTGTGACCTGTGGTGTGCCTCTAGGGAAATATCACAAAAAGGGAGATTACCCCAATCTACTTTAGATTATGTACAGTTTACATATGTCACAGTTTCAAACTCAAGAACCAAAGAGATTGCTGCTGGGAGGAAACGGTTAAGAGAGGAAGATTGGTGAGGAGAGGGTAGATTTCCTCAAATGACCTTATTCTTGTTGGTTTTTTTTTGTTGGTTTGCAGTCTGGCTGCTTGACAAAGTCTAAAAGTTCAATAAATTTTAAAAGGAGGCCTCTAATATTTGAAAATTATATGATCATACTGAAGATTATTTAAAACAAAGATGTGCTGTGTCAATAATCAACAGATAAATTGCAAAAGTATCAGAAGTTCTTGAATATTTCTATTTAAATGAAACTAGCTAACACCAAACAGTTTACAGGTAATACAAACTGTATTTGTACAAGTATTGTTCTGATCTGTCAGCTTCAAAATCTCTCTTACTGTTGACTCCAAATTTCTTTGTTGCAATATTTATAAACCTGCTCTTATGCGTCTTTTAAGGAAATGTGAATTAGCCAAATAATGAAGCTAAAATTACAATCTGTTTGATAGCTGTTTGAATAGAAAATCAAAAACTTGCTGTTATCCAGCGGCACGCTGGAGACTGCCTTCTTTTACCTAAAGGTACTCATTTTATTACTTGTAAAGATAAAGACTAATTAAATGTTACACAGCCTTTCAGTGATTCAAAAGCTCCACTAATGAGAAGTACCACCCTGTTAAAAAAATTATAAGGCAGAGAGTTCCGAAGAATGAAGAGAGCCCGTGGAAGCAAAGGGCACCTAGTGCCACCAAAACAGCTCGCAGCAGGTCAGTGAGACCACTCTCTGTCACTGGGACAGCACCCTGCAAGAGTACTTGTTGGTGGGTTTAGAAATAGCAATTCAAGCTCTGCATCTCATGTAAGAAATTTGAGTGTTGAGTTTGTGTGTATATATATTTTATATATATATGTATATATACACATATGTCTTTAGATATATCTCTGTGTGTCTGTAGTATGTACTCACCTACACACATTTTATATGCCTATGTTTACATATTTTCCAGTCGTCTGACTGACTGTAGGAAGAAATGGATTAACATGTGACTTCTGTGTGTGCTCCCATTGGGGTAATTTTCCCTTGGACTAGCCGAGTCCCTATGGATGGCAATGAGATAGAAAAGCTCTGTATTTGGAATAGTTTTGTCAGCACTGTCTGGAGCAGAGCCCTAAATGAGTGGAAGAGAGCTTAATCCTCTCCTCCTTTCAGATGTATGAGGGGGGGGCTAGAAGTGGAGCTGCCCTAACTTCCCGTGCTGGGGTTTTTTAGCTCCTTTTTTGGGATACAGTCGGCCCCCAGCTATCTGGTTCCCCAAATGTGGGGAAAAACAATGCTGGAAAGGCAAAAGTGGCTCATTTGTGAAGACACAATCAATAAAGTCAGGGTTTAGGTTGCCTCACCCATTATGAAAGCTAAGGGCACAAGTTTAGCTCCAAACTGTAGGTTTATCCATATATTTGTGGTTGGTATTTCTTAGAATTAAGTTATTGCAATACAGGGGGGTTTGTTTAATTTTATATTTTGGTGAGTAAGTGCAGTCAAGGTTATTCAAGCTCAGTGCTGAGATTCATTAAATCAAAGTGAATGAGGGGTTAATACCTCATCCTTGGAGTTTGGAATGACATTTGAGCATGAAAAGAAAGTTTCATTTAAATGTGAACCTTTTCAAATTATATTTTCTGTGAACTGGTGCCAACTCGATTACAGAAACTGCTTTTGTACTGATCTGGTTAGTAAGCTGCCTGTTTGTTTTAAATCTAATATAAATGCTTAAATTTAGTGACATGCATATATTGCATATATTCATTTGCTTTAAGTATTGGAAATTCTGTCACTATTAAATAGTCTGTTCTGGGAAATATTGTTAAGAAATTAAATATGACCTTTACATAAGAATTATTTAGAAGGGTTAAACACAGACAGGGTATGCAAAACTGAATTAATTTTTTTAATAAGCCAACGGATCTTACTGTTGTGTCCTAAAAAGGACTAAAATTTATTTAGACTCTCCCCTTTATATCTCCAGAGTAATGGGAAATAGCTGAAGTGTTAGTGAGACTTAAAGTCAGCATAAAAGTTCTGGTATCTCTTCCCCTACACAAGGATCAGTGATTCTGTGACTTGTTGATTCCCAATTTGATAAGTTGTACAGCTCTCACAATGTTCATCACTGTTGCTGTGGGTTAGGTACAGAGAGAGACTGGCAGTGGAGCAGCTTGCTGGCATCTGGGTGTGATAAGAGGTCAGCTAGCAATGCCATGCCAGGTGACACATCTGTACGTTCACCACAGGAAAAAAATGACCCCGCTGCACAATCTTGTCAGAAAACAAAAAGGGTATCATTCACATGGAAGAAAAGAAAAGCTCTGAAAAAAAGAAGTCACAGGAACTTCAGTCTTGCTTTTAAAGCCTTTCTAGAAGAGGCTAAGAAATATTTTTAGTAAAATAAATAATAAAAAAACCCCTTTGTTGTTTCTCAGTAACAAATACATCGATAACCTATAATTAAGTCAGTCTTACTTGTCTTATGCTCTTCCAGTGTATAAAGAATATCAAAAATATTTGAGCTTTTTGAAGCCATGGGTCCTGAAAATCTTCTGTGTCACTCTTTGGAGCTGACAGGACTCAGTAAGAATTTTTATCAAGAAAATTTTATACGGTTATATCTCACACACAAGTTCCCTGAATAATGAATTATTTTTCCTGAAAAAAACGTGATTGTTGAAAATCTGTGATATGAGTTTGATCTTTGAATAATCATTGCCAAGATATGATGGAAAAAAGTGCATACAGATATGCTGTGTTTCTTATTTTGGCCTCCCATTGCATTGATTGTACCAGTAAATGGGTATAGAAATAGCTTTTCTTGAACTTTGTCAGCTAAATGCAAATATGGCACAAAATCTTTTCTTCAAAGAGTTAGGTTCATA
This sequence comes from Ptilonorhynchus violaceus, assembly GCA_013397565.1. Taxonomy (NCBI): domain Eukaryota; kingdom Metazoa; phylum Chordata; class Aves; order Passeriformes; family Ptilonorhynchidae; genus Ptilonorhynchus; species Ptilonorhynchus violaceus. The sequence continues at coordinate 254,115 of VZRJ01006789.1, forward strand.
TTTCTGTGAACTGCTTAACTCCAATTTCCTTGTTCAGAATTTCTTTGCCAGAAATAAAGTGGATTCCATCAACAAGTTAAGATATAAATCTTGAATGACTGAGACCTTTGAGAACCAGTTGGAATAATGGATTGAATGTCATCTGTGTATGCAAAGTTGACAGAATCTGTCAGTCTTCAGGAAAGCTTTGAGGTGGGTGTGTGTTTATATACCTGTGTCTAAGGCAACTGTGGTGGAGCAGTCCTTGGCTTAAGTGACAGCATATTTGGAACATTAATCTGACCCTTCATTCTTATGATGCCTATCAGATTTCAAGGCAACTGAGGGAATAGTCACATGTTCCTTTTCGAAAGAGCTGGAGTGGTTGAAATATCTTGAGAGCCACTACTCCCATGCAGAAAATGTCTGCTTCCGTAAAACAGTCACTTGGGTGTGCCCTTGTAAACTGCAATGCCCGATGCCCAAATCTGCATTTTCTTTACACCTTTTTGACTTAATTGGACTGCACTGGTGCAGATAAGCACTTCTGACTTTCCCTTTTGCCACCTGAGTTTTGTGGTTTGTAATTTCCAGCTCGGGAGTGGTTATGCCCAGCTCTAGGTGATAGAACTGTTAGTCTCTCTTGTATACCTGGGAAAAAAAGCGTCTATCTGTGTCCTGAGTAAACACGGGAATCAGAGATACCTGGAGAAGCTGAGCACTTCAGGGAGCTTTAAGAGAAAAGGATTTTCAGGAAAGCACTCTTTCCATTGAGAAGGCCTCAGCTGAGAATCTCCCCACTTCCCAGGTGAACATGTCCTGGAACAGAGAAGTGTGAATCCTGCAGGAGAGAGTGTGGTGTAAGCTGAGCACACTGAACAGAATGTGGTAGAAACCAGCGGAGAGCAAAGCCACTGGTTTCACTTCTGAGACTGTCAGCAGCCCTCCAGCTCCTCTGTGAGCCTCTGCTCTTATGGCCTGGGGTAGGACTGTACTTTGCCAAAGATCACCCCTGTTTATTTGTCCAGTTGGGGGAGCACAGAAGATATTTTGGTCCTACCCCGCAAATTGTGATTATCCCACCTTCCAGTACGTCTGACAGCATTCCAGATCTGACTGTAAAAGGCAGCAGAGAAGGGAGAGGGCGAGTGACTCCCCCTCTCTATTGTGGCAGGGAGTGCTTACCTGATCAAAGCACTTTGTTGCCTCCTTGCATACTTTAACTCCTTTCATCTCTCTTTAATCCTCAGCTGTGCTATCTGACCTGAGCCAGCCAGCTTTCCTTATCCCTGATCTTCTGAGGACTTGTTGCTATTTGAATTCATCTAGTAATTGATTATATTATGTTAGAATGATGGATAGTTGTAGGCAGATGAAAAGCAGGTAGATATTTGTTACTGCTCTCACAGATGGCATCCAAGGACTGCCTACTGCAAGCTTCACTGGAGCCACTGCAAGGGCTTCTCTGAGAACTGAGAAGGGAGCTCCCTCTTTCCAAAGGAGAACATTTGTAGGGAAACTTCCTAATTTCCAAAGTAAAAATAAAAGTCTTAAAAGCTGCAAATAAATAGATTTTATATTATTAACCTTATCTTTTTCTCCAGGTTTATTTTGCAGTAACATTTCTCTTTAATTGTGGTTTATCACTCCCAAGAGAATTACTTAATTCATTGCAGCTTTTAACATTGAATTTCTTGCACAAAGAAAATGTCGAATGCATTGTGTTTTCTGTGTTATGTTATTTAGCTTTCTGAATAAGTCAAAAGGTATAATGATTGTCTTTGGTACCCTAGAACAGAAGAAGAGTTCTCAGAAAAAAAAATAGTTTGGGGTTTTTTTTTTGCATTGCTAAAAATTTGTGATATATTAATGACAATCCTCACATGCACCAGCATCCTTAAACTTCAGGCTTGCAGGTATTTATAATTCCAGAGCACATCAAAGGATTATTAGACTGCAGTTTAATATCTGAACATTAGCACAAGGACAGGAAACTTGTGGATTCTAGAGAAAAATCCTGATTCATTCACTATGTCTCAATTCAACAACTTATACTATCCTTCAGGTACTGGACAGTTTCCCACAGCTGGTAGACAGCAAAGCCAGGCAGAACTCCATAAACATCGATCATTTATTTCATTGCAAAGCTAGTTTCTTTAGTTTAAATTGCAGATGAGATTGATTTGAACCGACCCGACAAAGTTTGCAGTGAAGTGAATTAGGGACTTTCATCTCTACATCTTTAAAGCTCATCTGTGAAAAGCGGGCAGGTGGGAAAGAATAGCTCTTCTGGATTTAGTCCATTTTCAATAAAATGGTTGAATCTAACGGTTGGTCCCACGGGAGTGTGCCAAGACATCTCTCTCCCAGAGGATGAGTTAGTTCGTGGGCCCTTACACTCCAGTGTCTGCTCCACAGGCATGCTGCCCGTCCCTCATTTTAGACCTGCCTCCAAAAATCTGAGGCATATACTGCAGCAGATAGCAAATCAAAATGCCATTGTATAGAGTTTCCAAAAAGGATTATTTGTGTGTTTAAATTTTCATTTGGAATGTACATTTTAAAAATAATTGAGAACACTAATGTTTTCCAAGCATTTCAGTTGCTTTTAGTGGTTTACACTTCTTGAACTCGGGAGCGAGTACTGCTTGGGTCTTTTTTATTTAGCCTGGAAAATACAATACTGGTTGCTTTCTAGCCACCTATTTTTAGAGCTCAGTATCTGACTTGCTAAAGACAAAGGCAAAAGTCTTAATGAATTTGCTGGACGACACCACCTTTTGGACTGCAGGGAAACAATGACATCTATTAGGAAAAAGACGTTTTTGCACAAAATTTTAACTATCTTAAAGATATTGAAAGAAAATAACCAGCTTCTAAATATTGAAATATTGAGAGGTTCATAACTTGGATTTCATTTTTGTTCAGTTATACAAGGCATCTACAAATTTAAAGCTAAGGGTTAAAACTCTTAAAGGAATAAGTTAACAATATAAAACACCTTACCTGAAGGATATCAAACATCTAAAAAAATTGCTAATAGGTAAATCAGAGAACTGGCTGTTCTCTAACCTACTCGCTTGGTGTTCTCAAAGGAGGCAATCATTATGTAATTATTTTCTTGAGGCAGACAGCATCATCAACCACTTTTTTATGAATTTTATGACATGCTAATTTCCCATCTGTCCCGAGTAATATAGACTCTACACTTTGGTTCATTCAGCATAGCTTAACAGCAAAATTGCAAGAACTAAATGTCTGTTGGGTCCTTCTGAAGGTTAGGTACAGATGAGAAAGTTCACGTTTGGATTGGAGGGAGCACTCCCTCTCAAACGAGTCTCTAGCATTTGTTATTAATGCCTTCATGTTGACAGTCATCAGCAAAAACCACTTTCTTGCTCTGGAAATCCAGGCCCAGACGCTTACAGAATTTGTTATACTTATCCCTAGCAACTTCAGCAGGTGCAAACAGATGGCTGACATTTCTGTCAGGCCATAAAATGCAGAATACTACTGTCCTGCTACGCCTAACTGGAATCAATTAAGTATGAAGCAGGATATCGGGCTATGAATCACAAGTCATTTGTTTCCTGTAAATTGCATAGTTTGTTGGGAGTTTTTTTTAATGCTTCATTTCATGGAAGCCCCAGGGATAGCAGGAAAAGCAGCAACAGAGAGAGGTAAGCACATACTTGAAGAAGTTAAATTGGAGAGAGGTAAGCATGTACTTGAAGAAGTTAAATTGGAAAGTGAGCTTCCTTGTTAAAATCTCTGAGAATAAAGCTGGTTTTGGAGGTTATTGCCATATTCCACACCTGATGTCATGTTCCTTCTTGTTTGACCTCCTGAGTCCCTTTCTAAAATATGCTGGATCAATTACTTATGCTGTGCTTACATGGCTAAACCCAGACCAAACCAAATAACGATAACCTTTCTCGAAATTATTTTTCTGAGATTGATCCTTTCACTAATGCTCTAAAAATAGTTGTATCAGGACAATAATAGATGCAGAAATCAGCAGCAGAAGGGGCTTCAAGGGATGCTTAAGAGCTTTTTAGCTAGCTTTGAGAATTCACAGTCTAATATTTAGACAGAGCAAAATTGCTGTAAACAGAGGCAACCGAGTGGAAAAAGGACAGAGGGCAAAAACAACTTCAAATGTGAAATACAAAATTAAAACAAAGAGGAAAATGTTATTAAGAATCTAAAAAAACCTATACTTTTTTTTCCCCTGGTTCTAATTTGTATAGTGAAATATAAGAGGAAGGTATAAATATGTTAATAGAAATTTCATTTCACATCATGCTCATGTTTTATGTCTTCAGTTTTCTCTGAGTCAAGCACAGCCCTTTGCTAATTACTGCCACAAAGGTGAATAAATGGCAAAGGGAAATAAGCAACGTTTGTGCATAGGGTGAGCATGGTGACATTACCTCAAAAAAATAAAGTGACGTTACAATGTTTTAAATATGAGCTGGCAACTGCTAGTGAGCTTGCACTGCCTGTTTTTAACCTTTAATTTGTGAGAATGTTGTGAATAAAGATTAACTTCCTTTACTTCATATTTATTTTTTCAGTGCCTTCAAATTGGAGCTGTCATCATTAATGTTTAGAAAAGTTGTTCATATTCCCAGGACTTTCTGTAAGTTCCTGTTTGTCGCGTGATTCGCTCTTCCAGTGTGGAAGAATGGAGGCCCAGTGGAGACTTTTTTTCATGTTACCTGAGCAAGGAGGATTTTGTAGTCTAGGAAATTCAGGGTAAAAGGAAAATTCACAGGTGTTCATATTCCAAGGCTATCACATACCTTTCAGATAGCCTTGAGCCACCCCAGGTTCTGACCTCTAGTAGTCAACCTCCAAAATATAAGTCATGAGAAGAATATATTGAATCCAGAGGAAGTGATCAAATCTATAAAAGTTGGTGCTGAGCATAAGTGTTCAGATCTATATTTGCCAAACTTCTTGTAAAGCAGAGAAATTCCAGTAAGTGTTCTCATTTGCTTTTTCCGCTCCCACCCCCTTTGTGCCTCAAACCACAGGAGTTATGGAGCTTGGGGATTGCATCTGTGATGTAAAAAACATAGCTTTAATGGCTGACTGAATCTTAGCAACCTAAAAGAGCAGCTCGGCCCCATAAATGTAACAGGTCAGAGCTCTTTCATTTTTCCAAATCCCTTTAATAATCCTGCAGTAACTCCAGTGGATACTTTGCCATTCACTGGTGTAGGGTATAGAAGCAGGATTTGCCACCCATCCACTTATTCATTCACGTAAGTATCACAATTTTCAGGTTAATTGTTAAATGTCATCGTTTCTCCCTACCTGCCATGGCTACCCAAGTGAGGAATGCTTAAAATTTTTATATTCAATAGAGAAAATATTAAAAATTAGCAAAACCCAGATTTGTTCAAAGTGTCTTTTTGTTTTGAGCCAAAGGGAAAAAAAATTTATTCACATAACCAAAGAATATTTGCTTATCCATGATTTCCTTACAAAGCAAACAAAATATGACAAATAAAAGCGAGTCTGTATAAGCAACTAGTTCAAGTCAATATTCACAGAGAAAAAATCATGTTTTATGGTGTATGTGATGTCAGTTAAAACCAAGAAATCCTTCCATATTCTCAAGTAGAAACACCACATATGGTTTCAGTATATAGCTTCTACGCTGTTAAAAAAATAATCCAACTTTTTCTTGTCGTCTTTTTTTAGGAGAAGTAAACTGTTGAAGATACATTTGTCAAAGTTTGATCTGATGTTGGAAGCACACACTGAAAACATAAAATAAGTTGCAAGGAAGGCATATAGAGACTGATAGACTGCCTCTCATGAATGTTTTTAAATATGTATTTCCGTTTAATTTCTCCAAATTTAGGGAAAAAAAAAAAAATGAACTCGTTACTAGGTGGGCAGCTTTTGCAATGGAATTTGGAAGTTATTTATGTGACAGAACTGGCAAGATACACACCTGAGATGACATGGAGACACTGGGGAGCTTTGAAGGAAAGCTATATAAATGTGAAGTAAGGATGAAAGAAGGAAAAAGGAAATGAAGATAAGAAGAATCTAAATACCTGAGGGCAAGGTAAATGGAAAGCAAAGGCCTCAAATTCATTGCTGTGTATTCTAGGACCCAAGTAATATGATCAGAGTGAGTTTCCCAAAACCAAAAGAAAAAGTCAGTGTAAATTTGTTTCTGGCAGAGAAAATATGTTCATAGGATAGAAGGTTTTCTCCATCACTCATTTTCAAATGGCAGCACTCAAAGAGTTAGAAAATTTAATAGGACAGGGTGTCTTATTTGTGAGTTCCTCTAGAGTTGAGTCATATTCTGCAGTGTTCAAATTGTGATGAAAAGCACAATAATGTGGTTATTTATACCTTAATTTCAGAAGGGGAAGTGAAGATATTTATGAATGATTACCAAGTCAAATACTCTGGTTCTCCCAAAGGGCCTCTGATTTCTCGTGACTTGCCACAAAGTAGGGATGAATAAAATCAAGAAATTAAAGAATGCCACACCCCTTCAGAGTGAGAGAAAGGTAGGACCCTGAAAGTAGAATTGGGTTGTCCATGGGGAGTATGCTACATGTCTCTCTTGAGAGTAGAGATGGCTCTCGTGACCATCCTGGTTCTTTGGGAGGAAGCTTGACTGTGCTGGACACTTATCCAAGTACTACTTTGATTTAGATTAATAAATGCTTGAGACTTGTGGTCTCAAAAATGAAGTTGCAGAAACCCTGAGATAAACCTACTGAAAAAGCAATATATTTCTGAGGTGAATAACTGTTTTCAATTCTATTGATACGGTAGGAAAAGGGTGATCTAAATGCTACTTGGGACATTGTGTGAATCAACATTCACCCATGAAACCACAGGTGAAATGCAAAGAGTTGATTTATTTCGTTGCCTCACTAACAACCCCAACCCAAAACTTAAGTGTACTGAGTCACAAAAGAGTACAACAGATAGGGTGAATAGAGGAGAAATTAGAAGACGATAACAGAGACTGAAAAAAGATGTTTGATGTTACTGACACCCAAAAAAAAGCTGAGATCCTGACATGCAGAAAAGCAAGTGCCAGAGAGATGAAAGAATTCAGTGAAGCACAAGAAAATAAAAAAAGAGCTGTTAGGACGTATTTGTTCAAAATGTAGAAGAGAAATATCCCCTGTAAAACGGAACTATCTCCAGTCAAAATTAAAAGCTAAAAGCATAGAAAAGCAGCAAGTTTATAGCCTATGATTCTGCCTCTTCTAGGAAACCTTATTGTATTAGATTGTATAAAATTATGAAAAGAAATTAAGGATTAAAATAAGAATATATGTAAAAAATATCAAAACATTAGTAAGAACTCAAGATAGTGTATATCCAGTTTAGCTTTGTCACACTAGTGAAAAAGGCAGTGAGCAGAATAATTTTATATATGTGAAAGGAGACTATTAGAACCAGTATCATCACAGGTTGAAATCTGACAGCTATACCCACCAGAAGCAATTTGGAGCTGTGTTACCTACCTTAGATGGTATAAAACAACCTTAATTAAAGGTAACTACGTTTACTTTGGGTTTATAGACAGGAGATTAGTAATATATACTAATATACTAATATATGTGCAGATATATACGAATATGCTACCATTCAAATAGCAGCTCATTCACCTTGCTATCTTCAGCTAAATCTCATCCTTTGTTTTAATTAATTTTTGTCACATGTTATTGCATCAGACATTAATGGTACCCAAATGTTTGATAAATTCTGTATTCTGTTAATGCAGAACTTCTGCATTCTTACATGTTTCTTCTTTTTTTTGCAAACATACCTGGTATGTTCACAATGATAAACAAATTCTCAGTCTAATCTAATGTTTTACATTTTGTTAAATGGATGTTTCGCTTTCAGGTTGTAATTACCATGATCTTCAGTCCTCTTTCTGAACATCAGCAGTACCACTGAGATTCTTCAATTACTTGATAGATTTGCTTGGGATACTCATCACTGGACCTGGAATTCTATGAACCAGTTGTCTCGGAATCGTTGGCTTGAGATTTTCCCATTGCTTTACCTCAGCACATTCAACTAAGTACATTATTATTCTTTTTATCACAGTAATTTCCATATCCATAACTTTGTTCCAGAGTCTCTCGTGCTGCCTTCCATAGCTCAGTTGTCCACACTGAAAACTGAGGCGATGTATTCATTCATTTAAAGAGTACACAAACCTCCTGACAATGGAAGGCCCAGCTTTATATGTTATCCCTCTTTGCCTCTTACAGTTTTTCATACCATTAGCTTCCAACAAATTCTGTACCATCACTTTGTGCTTTAATTTTTCTGTTCAGGGCACACAGCTCAATACTCCACTTCATTAGAACTCATCCTCCAACACATTTCTGGTACTGTAACTCTCTTACTTTCAGCCTGATGCATTTCAGCATTAATTCCGTTTCATCATTTTGCTCCCTACATACCTGGAATTTCTATACAAACATTACTAACTTGTTTATATTTTGACAGTTTTTCTCTCTCTGTTTCATCAAGAATATGTTTTCTAACTTTCAGTGATGACATACATGCCATTTTCTATGGCAAAAGAAAATAACAGGAATTTGGGGGGACACATAGCTTTGCTAGTCTGTTTGGGTTAGTCTTTTGTCAGTGTGAATAACAGCCTGCAGTTTCTCTAGCCCACGGGTATGCTGATATCTTCTGTCAAACTCTTCACAGCAGGTGATTTGACTTCCTGTATGATTTCTGCTAAGACATTTTTAACAAACTTTTTTCCCTTCAATATAAGAAGAATTATGCAGTGGTTTCTGTTAGTGTTCATTTTCAAAATACGGGCTGCATTTTGATTCAATCTGTATCAAACCATGTTTATTTGATATGATCTTGGTAGTATCTTCTGCTTGAGCTAGTCAGCTTGCTTTACAAATATTAAGCTTCCCAAAGCTCTTTCTAATAGAAAAATGTAATTATTTAAGTTAGCACGTGGGTTAAAGCAGACACATAGAGAAGCCAGAGAAGAGCTGCTTCTAAAACTCAGTCCTCTGCTTTGGCTGTGAGAAGTCCTTTGGTCTCTGGTTTAACTTGGCAGAGCTGTGTTAATGTTCCTCCAGTTCCCACCAGTGTCAGTGCTTGGGTTACCTGCTGAGGTGAATTTCATATTAAAGAATTTATGAGTAAATTATTCCTGTAGGGTTTGTTAAGCTTTCTCTTAGGATTAGATTTATTCACTATTCATATTTAAGCACTACTGTCTTTATTAGATGGTTTTGTTCTCACTCCTAGGAAACAGTACCAGAACCTGGAGGTACAGATTGACCTGGAGGTCTCTGGATGTACAGATTTGAGCTGTAAATACATAAAGGAAAAATCTTCACCTCACAGTTATAAAAATAATCTAGAATCCAATCTAAAACCCAAGTAAGACGTTAAAGGAAGTTATAAAATTTGGATAACCCACACGTGGAAGTCTGTATATAATATCAAATGAGCAAACTGTCTGCTGCATGTAATATTTTCCTCCTCCCTATCCTCACAAAAGGCTCTGCTCCTCTGAATTGACAGACAAGAAAAACAAGCAAACCTTCCTGAATCCATAGCCCTGTTCTTGAGCACCTTCTCATGATGAAAAACTTTTAGTTCTTGAATGCTTAATTATCCAGTCAAAAGTCTGTACAAACCAAAAAAATAGACTGCAGACATTCATGGCAGGTGAGTGTGTGTGTTCTTATTTCAAATGTTTTTTTTCATGTAAAAGTGATAAAGTCAATAAAGTAAAAATATACCTGTGATGAGTTACCCTGGAATGAAAAAAATAGAGGTGCAAAATAAAAATCCTACAATGCTGAAGGAGGTGTAGAGCAGGTAGAACACATTGAAAATTCTGCAAGGACTCATAATATGCTTTCCCTCTAAGAATAAGAGGGAAAAATGTCAGTCATGCAATTTTTTAAAAAGATAGATATAAAGGATTTTGGTCTGTGAAAAATTTAGATGAGAGCACCTAGTGAGCTTTGTTATCTTCAGACTTATACAGATGGTGAGTGGGTTTAATTCAGAGTGAAGACTTACATGCCAAAAGTTCTCATACATCCTAGTTTTGGCACTCAGGAGGTTTTTTAGGATATGGCTCTTATGGCAGGATTATAAAATTCTTGTTCATGTTGCATTGCAAACTATTGCACCAGGCTTTCACCTCTTTTCTGCTTTGTACATAATGTGAGAAATTTCACTCATTCAGTGATGTTTGGCACTGCTTTCCTCTTCCTGGATAGTTACCTTCCACCATTTGTGGCCCTACCGAATTCAGATCAAACACTTTGGAGTGAGGTGCTGCTCACTGTGAGTAGGAGCATCACAAAATGGTTCATGTGGTGCATAAGTCATCAGAATGTTTTGAAAAAACATGCAAGTAGCTCCACAGTTATATTAAAAAAAACATAGAAATGTTTTGCATCTCTGAATTCTTTTACTAAGGAGTCACCCTTTGCCTTTTTATGAATTTTTGTTTTGCTCTCAGGCATTTATTTTTCTCTGTTCTAGTCCAGTTGTTTGGAAAATAACTCCATAAAGGTTTTCTGCAGAAAAATAATTAGTAAGAAATGTATTAAAAGGTTACATGTGGAATATACACAGATATTTTCTACACACGTTTAAGTTTCCCGTGTCTCTGCACAGAGTGTCACCCACATCTGATTAAGGAGGTTTATTTGTCTCGCATCTTGTCTCGTGTACTATACTGATTTCAAGTTTGTAACCACTGCCTAGTTACTGTACAATCTACTCTGTTGATAATCAGTGGAGGAAGAAGGCTGAGAATAAGTTGCCCTTCAGATTGGTCTTTTAGCTGAAAATGGATTTATTACCGACAGTCTTTTGGTAAGACTAGAATAGTAAAATAGATGCCTATGTTTCATTACTATGTCTTTAATACCTCCTCAGAATCTCTGTAATGTATTCCAATATTAACCTAGCTTAGTGGTATATTTCTTTAAACATCTATTTATTTGTTTCACCTGGCATTATTGACCTCAGTACTTCCATTTTATGGGTGTTGATAGACAGATACAGAAGTAGTCTGTCCTTTCAGTTTGTAGATGGAGTCTGTGTTGATCACCCAGAAGTCCATAGTATCAATAATGCAATCACAGCCCCACAAAGCATAGTATCAGTTTCTTCAGTGTCACAGCATTTGGATGCATTTGGATATTGATGCATTTGCTCATCTTGAATTTTAAAAATAATATATACTGTGAAATCTTAAGCTGATAGTCTGTGAACCTGAAAATAAAAAGAGAGGCTTTGTTTTACATATGGTATATTTCTGGGGTTTGGACTGTTTTCCAGTTAACCATCTGTAACAGAGAAAGGATGGCAAGAAAACTGATTTCTCGTACTTGGTTGCCAAGATTCATTAATATCTGCTTAGTATGGCACATTGCCTAATCAGAGGCTAGTTGGACTCTCCATTGCAGGTTTCAAACAATAATGTGTTTAGAGCCTGCCTTTGGGCAGGTCTTTTGGCATCAATCTAACAAATTTCTGCACATGATTAAACTTTGTGTAGAGCTGTATCTGCTAAAAAGAAAGAGGAAGGAAGGAAGGAGAGAGGCAGGTAGGGAAAAGGGGAAGGACTAACAAGAAATGTCAGAGAACAAAGCCAGTTCTGAGTGCCAGCAAAAGCACAGTGCCTCTGGTCAATGGAAATCTGGCGAGATTATTTGGGCTATAATATAGAATTGTGAGTAACAGGTGATAACAAGCAATAGCACCAAGAGAGACTGAAATCAATCACCTGAAATTAAGGCACATGTCACCCAGTAACCTTAGTAAGTCAATAACGTACTCCAGATGCTTAATCCAAACTTTGTTAAAATCAGTGTGAAGGTACTTCAGCAGACCTCAAGTTCCCTAGTACCTGCTACATAAAAAGAATCCATCTATGTAGAATTGTATCTGAGTGAGAAGAACAAACAACAGCGTGAGTAAAATCCAAGGAATCTACCAAAACCCAAAAATGTAAATAACAAAGATCTAATATAAAAAATGTTTCATTAACTTTATTAATCAACTTTATTGACTTTATTCACCAAATAAGTATACTGATCAATACATAATTGTATGTCATTATACTTGTATAATGCTTTCTTCATTTTTTAACTTAGATTGTGGCCCATTTTAATGAATCTCCCCTTCTTCTTAAGAAGATTAATTGACTGAAATTGGTATGATCTCTGTGAGAGATATTTGATAATAATTACTATTTCTGTTATTATTTTAGCACATATAACAGTAACTAATACCTATTATATTATAGCAAATAAAAAGAGTGCTATATTAGCACTATTTTGATGCTATGATGGAAAAAATCATGATGTGTATCCTTTCAATTAAGGTGATTATTTTGTTTTGCTAAAGGGGGAATATTTCTGTAGAAAATATGAAATGAAGGTTGAATGGGAAAAAAAGATCGGAAAATTCACATACCAAAACCTCAGCTCTGCATTTTGAAGATGTAAAATCCCAATGCAGAATATGCTGTAGTTTGACAGACTTTCTATAATGTCTACTCTGTCTTATTTTGTCTTAATTTATCCCAAACAGCTTTCAGAACTCATGCAGGAACTCACAGATTTTCATTTAAGGGGACTGTTTCCTTGTGATTGTGCTGCAATGAGCCCTATATTGCTTTTCCAGCAATTTCCCTCCTGACTTGTGCAAGAATCAGAATCTGTAATATACAATGGATTATCAAAGAAGTAAGGAGGCTGTGAGCCATCTCAACTTTCAGGGATGACTGTGTGTTTCAGAGAGACCCAAGCTTTTAATTGTCCTCAGGATCTCACAACAGCAATAATAACAGCATCAAAGCAACACAAACCCTAACCCAATCAACAGCATAAGGTCATTTTTTTCCTTCTTAGTGGCTTGAAAGGACCACCTTTGCCACCTTTTGACATCACTGAAGCAATTAAAAATTTCTATGTGTCAATATTTGATGGTTTAACTCCTTTTGATCCCTCCTCAAGTGCAGATGATTGTCTCTGACCTTCAACATCCATTCCTTTCATATCCATTCCAGTGCTTAAGAACACTCCTGTACTTAGCCCGTCCTAACACTTAAAACTATACTTCACTTGTAGTAAACAATGATGAAAAATCACTAAAGCAATCCTTTTGTTCACTGCAGTGACATTTCCTCTAATTAAATTTTCATCTCTGAAGGTATTTGGGCCTCTCTAGTCCATCTGGGATATGTTTGCCCTCAGCATTGCCTCAGGCCAAATGTATTTTTGTTGATACGCCGAACAGCATGCTGTCCTCAGTGACTGTGGGTATTCCCCACTGGTGGTTTATTTAGCAGATTATTTCACCAGTTTCAAAGTACTTTTTCTGAAGTCTTTTTTTTTTTTTCCTTTTTTTTTTTGCTCTGAAGAGACAGCGAGTGCCGAGTGGCCCCCCCCCGATGCCCTCTCCTCTCTGAATCCGTGTTCGTTCCAAGGCGTTTTTCCAACAGGCTCCGTGTAGTCACACGATGTGATAGAGGGGACTGTGCTCCCACAGAGGCCAAGAGCCACTTGAGGGACCTTCTCTTTGTAATATTTTTCTGTGGTTTGAGCATCAGCCTCAGTTAAACTGATTAAGGGTGACTGACGTGTAGCGAGAGGCTTTGCAGGCCTCGTTTTATTACGCCATGGTGGGACATGTCTGGCAGTGAAAACTGGTTTGAACCTCTTTTTACAATTCCTATGCCACCTCTCCCAGCACGTCTCAGCAGCCAAACCGCAAAAGGTCATTTTTGCACACATGCACAAACTGCTACAGTGAAAGATATAGTTTATTGACTTAAAAAGAGAAAGGCATGGATCACTGCAAAATGTAATGGAAGCGTTTTCTCATTTCCTTTTGGATAATAGAGGCCAATGGGACGAGTTTTTCCATATTGGCTATGCATCATGGATGTTTTTCTAATTCTTTTGAGATAATAGAGTCTTATCCTAAAGAGAAGACTGCATGAGTTCTTTTAGTGTAATTGTTGATTTGACTGTACTACAGGTCTGATATAATTTAGGAATATCACACTTTAGTAAAGTTGAGGTTTCATTTTCAAGGGAATCTGATTATTCAGTAATTAACATTCTGAAACAATTTTATCATACTGAGAGGCTTGGGCAAAGGTAGCAACCTTCATTACCAGAAACTATCACTTTGCAAATTACTCCTCAAACTTTTTAAAAACCTCTACAGTGTCTTTTTTTCCCCCCAAACTTTTACGCTGAAATAAATGCAAGGGCAACTTGCTGAATGAAAGGAAAGGACATGAAGAAAATAGGAACAAGCCACCTGTGGATTATTGACATTTCTGTGGTTAAAATTCAATAATTCTAAATAAAATCATGCTGTTTGGAAAGCAAAATTGTGGCTTTCAAAGTTGCATAGTTTGACTTTTCCTTGCTTTTTCAGTCAAAACCTGTAACTTGTAAGGAGTTGCTTTATTTACTAGGTTAAAAATATTGGGATATCAGAATGGCAGTAATAGGTTATTTAAGAGACAGTGACTGGTTTGGCTATCTGGGTTGTATTGCATCTATCTTCCTGTTGCACACCCAAATGAGGTGTACTGTCATTTCCACTTCTGCAAACAGAGTGAAAAATTGAGGTATAGAAGTGTCAGATTGGAACAATGATGGTGTTTTATGTTGACTTTGCAAATGAAACAAAGAAAAAAAGAAAGATAGTAGAGTGGTACCTGTACTGTTCTGATTTCAGTCTTTGCTTTTACTCTACAAAGCTCAATTCTTTATGACATCTGCATAAATGCGGAATTCCTCTTAGGATATCATCTGTATTACTATGGATTGACCTCAAAATGAATTCAAAATCTGGCAATGGCAGGAAACTCCCCTTCCTAGTTGACCACACATATGCCAAAAATCTTGAAGAGCTGGGGATATTTGGTGTGGAAGAAAAATAACTTCTTTCTAAGGGAATGCTGTGAAATTATGGCAATGGCTGCCTTGATAGTTTTGGATAAATACTCATAAGTATTGAAATACCATCTCAGTGAGTTCCAAGAGGCTGTATGTTATCCTTCAGGCTTTTCCAAAATTTTACATGAATCTCTGATAATACTTTCTATCTCTGAAATACTCAGTTATGCAACAGACAGTGAAATTACATTGTAAAATAGGCACAGATAATTTTTGGTCCTGGAACCTTTTCCTTTTGAGAGTTTTGTAAAATTCAAGGTACTCAGACTAAACAAGAAACATATTTATTACTGCATTTGCTCATTTTCTTCTTAAAATTGTGTTAGAATAAACATTCATTCAATACTTGGTAACTACTGTTTTACCAACCCTACATGACATAAATAACTCATGAATGACAAATCTGCAGGGAAATGAGTCTGAGACTCTTTTTTGCTTCCTGTTTGCAAATGAGAAGGACAGAAGTTTTTCTTCAGTGCACAAGAAAATGGACACAGCACAACTCTAGCATTAGGCAGAAAAGCAGCGATATAAACTCAGATTGCATTACGAACTTCTTTGAACTTAAGGAACAGTGGGAGCTGTATCTCACAAGTAAAAACTGTCAGCAATGTTAGGTTTAATATTTCATCTGGGGAGTTCAACCTACCTTTTAGGTATCAAGGGAGCTGTCTGTACTGACAAGAAGAACCCTCCAGTTCCCTAAACAGAGTGCAAGCTCCTGTCTCTTGGCTTATAAAATAAATAAATTTACATATATGAAACAGAAAAAAAGTTCTTAATGCCTTTCTAGCAGTAATTTTTTAAGACATGCAATCTAATTTTCAGGAAAAATATTTGTTCGTATAAAAAATAATAGCAGACCTGAAGAGACTTGCATAAAAAGCAAAGAAAAGGTATTTTATGACTGTTCTAAACTAAATGTTCCATTTCACCACCTCTTATACAGCACTCTTCTAATAGTGTTGCCAATCTGATTATTTTAGGAAAGCCTTGAGGAAATCCAAGCACCTGAGGAGGCTACATAAGGAGATACCTCATCCTTCTAGAGAAAGACCTTTTTAACTGGCTCAACGCAGCCCAGGTAGGAATGCACCTGGCACTGGATGCAGACAACAGCTGTCTCACCAGCATCCATAATCTGTACTGGTGGATCCCTGGCTGTACCTGTGTGCCCTGAATGCAAAAAGCATCTGTTTCACATTTATTCATTTACTCAGATGGCATTATCTACATTACTTGCTACCTTTGGACACAAGACTCTCATTTATAATTCATAGTACACAGATGCTTACAGAGAGTAGAAGCTTTGGCTACATTACCTGTCACTCTTAGTATATTTTGTATTCATGGTGGGTAAATATACAAGTATAAAGCTGCCATATTGTGTATGACTATCTATAATGCATTAGCAAACAGTTGTTTGATCGTTTATACTGTCATTCTTTATAGTTGGAATGATGTTAGAATGAAAAATGAAACAAACTGTGGGTTCACTCTCCCTAATTTTCTTCTGCTGCTCTCTCTCTCTCTCTTTGTGCAGTGTTGGTGCTTTCTAAGTTTTTGGGAAATGAAAGTGATTTTGTCTCATTTTGTTTCTCGTGCTCTTCTCTTTATATGATCATCATTCAGGACTCGGTCAGCTATTCAGTAAGTTCACTGGTGCAGCTGTCTTCAGAAGAAGATGCTTCCCATTCTTTGCTTTCATAGGCTTATAAATCCAGCTCGCTGGAAATATTAAAAGGAGAAAAATACTCTAGCAGGAATAAAGCATATCAGAAAGAGGGAGTGAATGTAGCTGGGGAAATATTTACTCAAAATTACATATTAAGCAATTTGCTCTTTAGTACTGACAGAGTATATAGAGAAAATATATTAACTGTGCTTACCAAGAGCCCTCTGAATCCATCAAATGCTGTTAGAAACAACCATTTTTGAACTGGAGAACATTCTGTATACCGTGTATTGTTTTCAAAAGCTGTTTTTAGTGCAGTAAATATTAAAGATTGTCATTGTCCCTTGCATGAGCTCTCACTCAATTTTTAGGAAGCTTTGCCAGAGATGCTTGACTTAAGAACCCATTAAAATGAAAATATACTCAGGAACCTTGCAGGAATAGTGCTTGAAGACATGGGCGCCAAGCATGCTTGGCAGCCTGGAAAGCTTACAGAGCTCTCAGAACAGGAATGCCATCACATTAAAGAATTAGCATAGCCCCAGGCACCAGGGTTTTTTAGTTTTTTTTTTTTCCAGTAGATGTGAATGACATTTCATATCTGAGGCACTGTTTAAAATATTCCTCATCTGTGTGTAAGTTTTTTATGACTACATTAAAAAGCAAAAGGTTGGTTTGTTCCTGTTGACATTTGTTCCTATTCCTCTCTCTCGTTGGGCACTACATCTCAAACAAAGCTCTGATGTTCATCTCTCCTTCCACAACTTTCTCACTCCAAATATTACTGCTGCCTCCTCCTCAGACTTTTTCTGCTAGGCAGAACCTCTTCTGTCATTCTTCCTAAAGTCTACCAGATGCTACAGATTCAGCAAAACTCCCACAAAAATCCCTGTAAAGTCTTTTACCTTCTCAGCAGTGCCTCCAGCTTCACTCTCTGAAAATGCAAATAAGATATAGTAATAAATACAGAAAGAATCCGAGTATCAGTACCTGAGAACACAAAATGAACTTCTCTTTTCACTGACCCTAGTCTATGAGAATTGAACTTGGGGAAAATTGGAGAAATAATCACTCAGCAGCCTCATCAATCAAACCAGCAGCTTAGGCTGCTAATTATTCCCTGGTGTGGATACCTTGGCTCTTCTGACCACTCACCAAGGAAACTCAGGTTATTGATTCCACTACATGAAAATAATCCACCTAACTCTCAGTGCCTTTCTCATGGGAAATCTTCTTGCATAAAGTTCTCCGACAAGGAACATTTAACTAAAAAATATAGTTGCTGACACATAAGCTTCATAATATCCTAATGGACTCCATTTTGCCAGTTGCTTTCTGTATAGAAAAAGAAACCAGCCAAAACTGGTCTTTTCTCCCCATTAGTCAAAACCTCTGTGTAGAAGCCGCTCATACCTTTGTTCGTAAGGCTGCACACAGCCTGAAAGGCCAGGTCAGGAAGCTGCAGTCGTTTTTGGTTTCCTACATCCATGTGGTACAATTTGAAATTGCTCCATCCATCAGGCTGCTGCAGATTGTCCTTTCAGTCTTTATTAATCACAGTGGACTAATCTATCTGCACCGATGGTATTTATTTGGGGCAGGAACAGTCATGACCTGGGTTTGGTGGCTTGTTTCTCCATGAACATCAGGAACAAGAGTGTCTGGGGATAGCTACCCTTAAGTGTTTTGCAGAGATATGCCGGGAGAAGAAGGAGGTATCCTGTTTCCATGCAAGAGCTTCCAACAATTTGTCCCTGACAAACTCCAGATATAGATTCCCGTTTTAGAGACTGTGAACAGCTAAGAACAGAGAGTGAGTGAATTAGGTCAGAGAGCTGCCAAGCCATTTTGAGTGAGAACTTAAAAAGGTACAATTTTTAGGCTGGCTTGGTAATTTTATGTAGGGGTCAAATATTTTC
Organism: Ptilonorhynchus violaceus; assembly: GCA_013397565.1. NCBI lineage: Eukaryota > Metazoa > Chordata > Aves > Passeriformes > Ptilonorhynchidae > Ptilonorhynchus > Ptilonorhynchus violaceus. Next base: position 272,684 of record VZRJ01006789.1, read on the forward strand.
TGTCTGCCCTTCAATCCACAATTCAAAATTTTGTTTTATTTCTACTTTATCCTTCAGGAAATACTGACAATTTCTTACCAAACTATGTTCCAATTTTCAGCAACTGCATCCTAGATATCTGAAGTTCATTGCTGAGTGACTTTGGAAAGTTTGCATCAATATTATTAGCCTTATTTATCTTGTAAAGCATGTGGGAAAACTTCACTGCTAGTCCCTAAAAATATCTGTGCTGGGGATATTTTTTTTCCTCTGATTGCAATGGACGCCTGCTGAAAACTCAGAATCTGGTATCAAAACTTTCATGACACAGAGCCTGAGAATCCTCAAGCATCACTGCAGTCTTCAGCTTAAATCCATAAACACTCAGTAAAGACAGCTATAACAGATTTTCACACTTTCATAAAAAACCACAGTGCACAATTTTGATTTTTTTTTGAAAGCTCTCATTGCTTCACTGTTCTAAGGCCACTTTGGTATAAGGATTTGTTATCTTGGCTGACAACTGCACTGAAGCCTGTAATAAGAATCTCCTCCTTTCGCTCTAACAAGCAAATTCCCTGTTTTCTGAGAATCCTTTCTAGGAAGGCAGTGCTGAATGTGTATCAGACTTGAAAAGAAAGCCTATCTAACGCTGCCATTTTCGCTTTTTTATTTTTCTAATTTGCAACTCAGCTCACATCCAGCTCTGAGAAGCAATTTTGCGTGCTGAAAACACTGCAGCTGGTTTCCTCCAGCGCTTCCCGCATTCATAGCGAGGGAGGCAGTGGTGGGCTCACGCAAGATTGGTTGAAATGGGAAATCAATACTGGTTCCTCAGTTCCTACAAAAGAGCTGAACTGGGCTGGATTGGCTCCAAGCAGAAAAAAGGAGTTAAGTGGAAAAAACTGGCTGCCAGTGGGATAGGTATTCTGCTGCATACGAGGCTGTTTGGGTCTCTGCCACGGAACCCATCACAAGAAGGCTGAGATAACCTGGCTTACCTCCTACCATCTGTTTTTCAATGGATGATAAACATTGGAAAAATAAAAGTTGGAGGCTTTTTATTCCCTAGGCATATATTAGCTTATAAATACATAAATGTTTCTGTTCGGCATCAGTAGGAATTTGTACCTTGTACTGTACTAACCAGTTACAAAAGGGATTGAAAACTTATTCTGCAGATGAAAAGGGGAATCATTGGTGTGATTCCTTGTTCTACAGCTAAGGAGAAATATGTGATCTAATTAGCAGTTCCATCAGACGTTTCTCAGTGATTGGAACTCAGTTTCACAGGCTCTCACTTGACAAGACTTTCTATTTAATCTCTTGTATTTAAATTTTCTATGAAATAAATCTCAGTAAAATTCACATTTTTGAAATCTCTGCCTGCCTTCCATTTTACTTGAATAAACTCAAAAGAAAATCCAACAATGATTGTGAAAACACTGCAGTAAGTTGTTGTCTTCTGCTAGATGATCAGTCCCTCAGTTTGGTTATAGTTTAACCTCTTGCTGGTACGGTGCTGAATTCAGAAACATAGTTTATAAACTTCCATTTCTGTTATTATTTAGCAACACACCAAAAATGGAAGAAGGATGTTTTTACTGAAGATCCTTCCTACATTAAAGTCAGATTCCTGGGGAACCTGCTATTCCCAAGTAGTCCCAGAGCTAGAGAGGGAAAGGGTGAATCTTAGAAGGGAAGGTACAAAAATGGCTTTTTATTTCAAATACGCTTGTAATTTGAGATTCACAAACCTTTATAATACTGTTATAACCAGTAAAAATTAGAGGTGATTACAGGCAGGGACTTTGGGAAGACAGTGAAAGGATTCTTCGAATGTCAGGCACAATTGGATGCATAACTGGAGGCACCTGTGGTAAGTACAATGAGGAACAACAGGTTCCAAATCAGGAAGGTAGCTAAGGATAAAGCATATTTCATATTAAGGTCACTGACATTAAAAATACTTGATTTAAACACCAGCATCTCTGGTTTTTAGACTAATGGAAAATAGTTTTCTCTAAGGTCTATAGTTAAATCTTGTGAACAGTCCAACAGTGCCTGAATGAAGTACTGCAAGCTCTCTTGAGCATTTTCAAGATCCCACTCTTCCAATACAGTAAGGACGGTTATTCATATTCTCTCTACTCTTACTCTTACACAGTTTATACAATTTTAATGGCTCTCCCAGCTTAGAGATCTTAAAGTTTTGTCTGATATGATGAAGATCTGCTGACAATGCTAACAAAGCCATCAGCAGTGAAAGCTTGGGCCAAGCTTTGTTTATCCAATTTGATTTAGTAGTCATCATGATTACTCATGTGATCAAGGTTAATAGCCATTATCTTTTTGCTTGTTGACAACAGCATGATTATTATTGTCTTTAAAGTATTTCCTGCATGGAAGCATGGGGATGCATACACTGTGAGCTATGGAAGGAATGGCGAAATGTGTTGATACTCAGAAAAAGGTAAGGAGCAAAAAAAATGTAAATATCACTGGGTATGGAATGATGTAAGCACTTACCTCCACATGAAGGATTTGTTCAGTTCTCTGGTTCAGTATTTACTAGGTGCAGGGTGGGGCTGGACTGGTACCCACAACGTCTCAAGTACAAGAGGGTTTGTGAAACCACTGGATGGTTTCTCTAGCTTTGAGTGTCAAAACCCATCACCAACACGAGCACTTTTGTGCTAAGTAACACAGGATGTCTCCAGTCACATGCATACTGCCTTCCACAAGTAACTAGAAAGTGGGTTTAGATCTGTGCTGAGCCTTATTTTTCCTAATGACCAGCACTCTTTCAGAGCTAAGCCTTGCTGTAATAGATGCAACAGGTGTGCTGATGAATATTCTGGACAGACTTTGTTTCTTCTTCGATGGCTGATAATAAAACTCTGTGTTCTGCATTTGCAAAGCAATTTTCAAACTCTAGTGTGTCATCTGCACAATTTGCCCTTTGAGATATGTTTTTTATTCCATTAAAATGTTAATTGGAGATCATGGGAAAATTTTTCTCTCTGCCTTCAGGATCCTGTCCACTCTTCGGAATCCAGGCATTTTTCTCCTTCCTTTTGTCTTGCTTTCTACTGTATAAGCACTGAGCTGTGATCCTGAGTGTTTTTTGGTCCTGGTGCCTGGTTTCACTCATTGTTCTGAATCAGTAGCTATCATTACTTTGATGTGGTGGAGCTGTTCTTGCGTTTCTTCATGTATTTCTTAGTGGTTTGAAGAGATGCTTGAAAGAGTACTCTAAAGTGAAATAACAAGGCTCCATGTGGCCCCGTTTCCAGTAAGTGAATCTTTAAAATCTCCACAACTGTGTTTGCCAGAGCTTTTAGCATAATTATGCGATTATCTGTTTTGCATATTTGACACATTTTTGCATTTATTATTACAAAGATAAGGATTCTAGAGATGCTGTAAATTTGGCTAGTTTTTCATATGTACTCGAGTCCACTCTCTGTTGCCATCTGCAGATAATTTACTCCTGTACTCCTCCACCTGGCTCCATGTAGGAGTTCAGACTCCATCAAAATTCACTATGTTTTAGAAATACTTCAGTGGTTGAAAGCAAGGTTTTAGTTGAGCTATTCAGGTTCTGGATTGTTCTAATGTTTTAATAATGTAACCCTTTCACTGGCATATCTTAAGATTTCAATTTTTTTTTACAAATTATTATCAGAAAACTGTGGTTATCGACGAAATCTCTAAAAAATAAAAGTCTCAAGGAATATTAAGTCAAACCTAATACACATTGACTGGTGTGCAAGTGGAATTATGTTATACAGGCTTCTATCTGAAACTCATTTGCTTTCCATTCCAGTCCAGATCTGTGGCTGCCTACTTAGAGGACTGAGCTATGAGTTTCTTCCTAACTTTGTTTACCTCCTTTACATGTAGCCTGGTAAGCCAAGACACAGCCAAATGTTTACTTCGCAGAAACTTCCTACACTTGAAAGCTTGCTTATTTACTTCCTTCATTTCTTTCTTTCTAGTTTTCTTTGTGAACCCAAAGCTTCTTGTATGTGTAGCAAAGGAAATCAGATTGTCCTTAATTCTGAGAATCAAAGGCTTCCCTGGCTCACAGCTGCCGACCAGCTGGGCTTCCTCAGAGTTTTCCCTCACAAAGAATTTTAAGGGGATTTATTTTCAAGCAAGTGTAAAGCAAAATGAAACAAACATACCTGGAAGTACAGAAGTAACTTTGTATTTTGGGAAGATAAGGGAAGTGTTATCCTCTGGGGACAAGAACAGAGACATGATCTGAAATGTCATTAGCACAATCTTTACCACATTTCAGGCTAAAGATCAGGGTACACTCTGCTCAGTTATATTAATTTTACAAGTAAATACATGCACCTTAAATCTCAAGAATTTCAATGACTGAAAAACAAAGAGGGAGATAAACAGGAAAAAAATTCGGTAAGTTTGAAAATAAATCAACATTTTGAAAAGACCACAAGCTATTTTTATATTTTAGGCAGCAGAATACTTTCAGTCATCAAAGAGAATAAGAAAAGGTGAAGAAAAAAAACCCCCACACTAAATAAAAATATTTCTACAATAAAAAGAGAGAAATAAACAATGACAAGGGTAATGACACAAAATGATAAGGACCTTGTGAAATTTCATACCATACATGTTACCTATAGATTGTATTTGCCACTTTCATATATTACAATGGGAAAAGTCATCGATGAAGATACAGTATGTAATCAGAGCATAAATGATTGTCATCAGCTTTATAGATAAGAAAAATAACAAAAATTTTAGACAAAAAACTTCATACCATTTTGAAAGGGGAACTATTGTTACTGTCTTAATATATTATGAAATGAAAGACTGTGATCTGACCTATGGGCTACTGACTGGTACCTTTTTGAAGGAGATAATATGTTAGTAACATGGACATTAAATTATTAATTTCCGTTAAAGATAGATGAACCCGAATGGGAAGTTCAGAGAATGTGGACCCAAACTGCTCTCTGTGATTCTGATCCTAGGTCCTACAAGTCTCCCAGTGAACAAACTGCACAGCACAAGGGCTTTGAAAAGTTGACATTGTAGAATTTGAGTTTTACAAATCTTACTGATTCATGTGTGTATGTCAAGGTGTGAAAGTCTGCAGTCTTTGTGGGAAGACTTTTGATCACTGTTCTATAAACACTTTTGTCAGTATGACTGGATTCTGCAGAACATGCTGGAAGGCACTCTCTGTTTGTCTGCAAAACTTGCCTTCTGTTGGATTGGAAGATTCAGACTGTGGGTGTAAAGGGAGCTGTTCTTTATTCCTCCATTTCTCTCTTACTGCCATTAGTTATGATCCTGTTCATAACAGATGCTGTTTGATCCTTGCCATGCTTTGTGATATCTTTGCCATTAGGTTTTTGGAACTTGCAAGTTACGGAAATACTCATTCTGAGTTTCCATGGTTTATATCACAAAGAACTGTGAGACTAAAGACAATGTCTGGTGTGGGGAAGAAGGGCAGGGGCTAAAAGATTAGAATGTTTTTCTTTGCTGACCGTGATGAACTCCTCTACAGATCCATACACACAACACATGTATCAGTAACTCCTAAAATCAATCTCAGTGGTTTTGATGATTGGATTTGTGCTGTTTTGACCTTTTCTATATTTAAAATTTAAGAAGTTGTACTGTTTACAGAAATACTGCAAAATCAGCCCATTAGATAGAAACTTTCATTCCATTTATGAAGGATTTGAATATTTTGCTTTATAAATCCACCTCTATTTCTAAATCTATCTGAGCAACAGATATGAAGGCCCATTGATGGGTCAAACTACATCTCAGTTATAATCACTAATCAGTTCTTTACCTTCCAGCCCTCACTCCATGCCAGTGTGTGGCCCTCAGTGGGCCTGATTACTGATTAGCGAACAAGAAACATATGCTCCAAACTACAGTCCAGTTTCCTGAAAATGTTTGAACACTGACAGCAAATATGAGTGTATCTACAAATGTGTGCATAAGCTTTTTCAGATCTCTCAGGACATTAATTACCAGGTCTTTGGTCTACTTTAGAGCTAACCAGACACTGAATTATCAGTGGGGTTTGAGCCATCTGTATCATATAGAGCTTTGAAACTCTCAAATCGAGTATGAAACTTTATGAAGGACATGAATGCACTACCAAAGGATGAGCATTTGGTTGCCTGATGGAACATGTATTAAATGGGTGGATATGTTAAAAAACAGAGATTCTTTTCACTCTCTTAAAGAGCGCTCTGTGGGGGAACAATGGCTCTGACATCACTGCATGTGTTATGCCCTACCACTGGTTTTTTTTTCAAATAAGCAAAGGAAGAACAAACCCAGTATTTGCCTTCAACATGGACACTAGTTCATGTCCCAAGTACTACATTAAATATGGGAGATATGCTAATAAGTGTGTAATTAGAAATGGCTTTAGTATTAAAACATGTATGTTTTAGGAGCACTAAGAGGAGCATATGTCTATCTTCGTAAAGTAAAATAAAAGTATTTCTTCCACTAAAATAATGAAATCCATTATGGCTAAACCAAAAGGAAAGTAAAACCCCATTATGAATGGAGGTGGTAGGAAGCTGAGCTCTGCCCTTTGCTCTGAACCAGCTATGGCCATCCTTTTAATACATGTTCCATCCCTTTTGCATTACAGAGGCAAGAGTTCCATCAAGGTACAGGATGGGTTACACTTCCTTCAGGAAGACACTGATTCTTGTACTAAAATCTTATGACAAGAAATTATCACAGCTCTAGGTTTTTTTTCCTACAAGTTAATTACACTCGCTGATAAAGCACTTGACAGTATTTCTGATATGAAATTGCCTGGCTTGGAGTTCCAATTGTTTAACTCGTTATGCCTGTGCCTGCAGAACAAGCAGGCGATCTGCATATACCTTTTTTTCTTACAAACATGTCAGTACTCAGGTTTATTACCAGCACTTTTAATGCTAAACTCCACATTGTGGACTCTGGTAACATTTCAGACAACACTCCTCAGCTTTTCAAATTTTACTAAGTTTCCATGCCATATGGCACATATGACAAACTCTCCAAATGCTGATACCATTCCACAGCTAATAAGAAATTCAAAACCTAATCTAAAACAGAAGCTGTGAGGGTCTCTCAGAAGTATTTCCAAGGTGGGCATTCCCCTGCCTGTCTCATCAGCATGGCCTGACAGAAGACAGCTGGCCTGAGAGACACAAGAAAAAAGAGAATATATTTGTGTCCTACACTATTTCAGATTCATGGAATCTTATCACAGTCTGCAGAATAGAAGATGTTCAGCCAGGGAATCCAAATTAGGGTGCTTACACACCAAGCAGTTTGTGACTACACAAATAGCCCCACTGAAGTAATTGCTACATGAAATACTGATAATTTTTTAGTTCCAATAATAAAACCTTTAACACAGGTTAGGATCACTGTATTTAGTTTTGACAGCAACTTGTTAGCTCTCTTTGTGGACAGCAGTGACTTTCTAAAGAAGTCTCGAGTGGTCATGAAGCATACAAAGAAGGTGACTTCTATTTAAATGTGTTTAATGTAAAAAATTCATTTTGATTACAATTTTCACTTTGCCCCAAGAAATACTATTTGCAGCAAATTTTAGTCTTAGTAACATTCACTAATTTTTTGGTAAGGTAAGATGTTAACTTATTAAAGATGACTAAGTTTAATCAAAACATTTTTAACCCTTTAGTTGCACTCTTTTTACTTGGCAGGGTATGACTCCATCAGCATTGTGTTTATTCCTTTGCAAACTGGTGAGCTCTGAGAACTCAGTAGAGGCTTCTCAGTTCAGTGCTGAGTTCCCAACACTGACTGAAGAAGTACTAGAAGATAAACCCCCTAAAAGCCTCCTGCACTCCAAGCCCGAAGCCAGTGTCTGCTGTCTTTAGCAATGGCTGCGGACACAGACTGAAGGGCTCAGATGCAAAACTGTTTTTTCAAGATGCTTCACAATTGTTCAAGGAACATCAGAAAATGAAAACACAGTGAGAAGTGATATTTGAAAATACAGGTATGAGGGCAGGCAGATTAGATTCCATTTGCAAAGCCACATAGTGTCAAACTTTCCTCTATTTTAAATGATGGAGATGGATGGTACAAATGCTTTTATTTCTGGAAATTCCAGTCATTACTTGTCAAGATACGATTGAAACACAGCTCAATCTCCTCTCATGAATAGAACTCTTTCCTTAAAATAGCAATTTTTCATGTGCTAAGGGCATGGTTGGGAAATAATTTCAAACAGAATGAGCTTAAATATTTTTAAGACTGTTTTACCATGCCTAGGATTTGTTGTTCTTGTTGTTGTTGTTGGGTGTTTTGGGTTTTTTTGGTGGGGCTATCCTGTGCAGGGCCAGGAGCTGGACTTCAATGAGCCTTGTGGGTCCCTTCCAATTCAGCCTATTCTATGATCCTGTGATTTCCGAATTCTAACAGATTCAACATTTACCTACTATATAAATTAGTTTTACTGTATTAAATTATGTACAATTCTCAGACCAAGCAGTTAGACTCGATTCTTATAGAATAGTCTGGGTTGGAAGGGACCTTTAAAGGTCATCTAGTCCAACCCCCCTGCAACGAGCAGGACCATCTTCAATTAGACCAGGAGAATAAGACTCAAAAAGCAACACTACGGTAAGCAAATGATACAAATTTCATTTTTAGCTCTTCCTGGACTATCAGTTTTACCACACATTTTCAATTCCTGTGGACACCTTTCAATAGGAATAGAAGTTGTCTCACAGATATGATACACCTTCTTTCTAAAATAATGCTCTGAACTTTAGATAAAAGCTTTGCATTATAAATGTACAAAGCATTCTGCCAGGGTGTGTAATAAATCTGCCTTCAAATATCACTCTGATGTATAATGTATAACAAAAAAGAATAGAACCATTTTAAAAGAAATAGGTGCTTTTCCATTTTACTATATTTAAAATCTTTCCTAACCCTTCAAAATCTGGATGGCCAGTTCCCAATCAGAGCTAGAAAAATGGGTAAGCGCTGCACTTAACTGCCAAAATTTAACAGGGTTCCTTCCTTCAATAACAAAGATTAGCCACACTTAAAAAAAGAGAAAAAAATACTTTCTTTTTCTGAGCACAATGACTACACTCATTTCACGGTGAAGTCATCCCTTTATCTGATAGTTCATTCACTGCCATTCCTTTCAAAATGTCACACTTTCAAAATATAAGAAAACAAAAAACCCGAAGTGATCCCATGATGGCTTTCAGCTACTTTACTCTTGAGATATCTTTTATCTTTTTTTATTCATACTGTACATGCAGGGTTTTTATTTCTGAAGGTATTTGCAGGCAGGTTTATTTTTCATGTTAGAAAAGTCATGTAATTAAAAAAATGAACCATAACCAAGTTTTTTTAATCTGCACTTTACATTCACAAACAAGAGTTTAGGGAAGCGTTGAATTAAGAGGAAAAGAGAAGACTTTGCTTTCTTATTATAGTACAATTTTGTTTCCTGCAGCAAAATAAGACAGTATTTCTGAGGGAGTTTGAACAGGAACTAAGGGATTGAGGCAATCAAAGCTGTTTAATTCCAGAAAGTTGGAAATCAGCACTATCATTTTTTTGGTGTTATTATCTACATTGTTCTTACACAAAAGTTCTAAAACCCTAAATGTCACAGCCCATTGTTCCATTTTATGGAACAAAATACTGATACAAATGCACTTCTATCAAACACCCAGTCATTAGAAATTGCACACATTTAATGCAGCCATACTCCTCTTGCAAGAAGAAGCCAAGAAACAGTGATACAGAAGAATTACAGCATGGTTTTGTACCTTTTATGTAAGTAATTTTTACATGCACGAGCAGCCCTGTTAATATTGATGGAATTAATCATGTGAATAATGACTGCTGTGTAAGTCAGGGCTGCTGAATCAGATCATATATGACTTGTCCACATAGGAAATCTATTACAAAATCAAAAACAGCAGCAAGTTTACTGCTTATTCTTGTGCTTCGCTTCCAGGATTAAAATTCTCACCATGGTGATAAAATGCAGAAATAGGAAAAGGAAAAAAAAGAATGTAAGGAAATATTCAAACCCGGGTCTTGAGTTCTCATTTGCAGGATTAGTCTCATTTTCCTCTCATTGAAACACTTTCATTAATAAAGAATAACATACTAAAATCCGCAGAAGTTACTGAGATCTTAATGAAACAAACTTTGAATGCATTTTATTTTGTCACTCTTTTGTTTGTTCCCCATTTTTCCTGTTAATATAATTAGTAATATGGATTTTCCCTTTTTTAGCATTGGTAGAGAGAAAAACTGAAAGAATTTGCTATTCTAGTATCATATCCAATTCATTGTATGCATTAAAATATGCATATCCTCTTCTTCAAAAGGCAGGTTTTGAATGATTCATGAAAAAAGTAATCTACATCAATAAAAAACCAGCTTTGTGAAATTCACAGGAAAACATATTTTAGAATGAGCAGAATGGCCAAAAGAACTGAAATTTTCATTCTCTCCATTCCTTCTTTTCCTTTTCATTTTCTTCTGCCCTGTTCCCAAGAATTCTGAGCATGTATACTAAATCTTTTATCTTTATTTTTATATTGTTTATATCCAATATGCATGGAAGTTCTGTGTGCATCGTAATCCATAAAAATGTGACATAAAAATTGCAACACCAGCAACATACATCAAAGGTGGAACAGAAGTGATAAAGTAGATTTTCTATTTCAAAATGTGCACAATTTCTACAAATATTAATTTGACATAGAAAATAAACCAAAAAAAGTCTAAAGCCATGGGACTGATGCAGTTAGCTGAACCTATTCATAAAATTTGCCAAGTTGTGAAATAAAAGCATGTGTTGTCTCATGGTATCCTTCAGTTATTCTGAACAGTCCTAATATCCATGACTATTTGCATAATTATAATTTGTCAAATAATGCAGTTGCTTCTAAGGAATACAGATTTTCCTATCTCTATGGTTATTATTTCACCTTGTGAAAAACAGAAATTAAACTGAATATTGGCCATCATTTAATTTAGCTCTCAATGACCGTACTGTCATATTATACACCAATGTTCTCTTCCTTCTTTTACCTCGTGTTTCATATGAATGTGTTAGCACAAAGCTTTGCTTTCACTGGATTATTTTCTTACCAGAGCAGGAACCATGGCTTCCCGAAGAAAATTCAGGTAATTCAGTAGAAACATTTCTATTGAAAAGAGTGGTAAGAAAACCACCAGCTTTTCTCTTTGTGTAGAAAGAATGAGTCAGCAGCTAATAAAACAGATTGCGGATTAATATTATGTGTTATTGACCGATTTATTAACGATCTTCAAAGTATCTCTAATTCACAGCCTTTGTTTCCTATGCAGAGGTACATCAGGTAAACTCCTTAGCAGGAGACTCTGAATCATGTGCATGTTTCAGGTGCCTAGAATAGTATCCATCTGATTGCATTCTGTAGGCTAATTGTAGTCAACGGATGCCCTTACCAGCATCTGCTGACTGCTAATTTTGCCTTATGGTACTTTACTTGTAATCTTAGCAAACAAAATCAGTGACTCTTCCTGTTTAATTCTGAGTAATGCTCTTTGCATAATGTGTTTGGGGAAATTCATCACATGGATATATCTTTGACTGAATACAATATCCTAAGTAAATTAGGATATATATGTGTATTTACTTTGAGAGTACAATATACTTAAATAAAATGGAAGACATCTATAGTATCGAGGAATTTTTCACGTGCATGCTTGTTGCATATTTTGTGCAAAAGCTTAGCACATTCATCACAGAAATGCTTTGCTCCCTCCCCTGATTAGAATGAGAGGTTGAAGCAGTAGGGTTTGAGCCTGTAAATTATTGTCTACACGAATTACTCCGAACACTATACAAGCAAGAAGTCCCAAAGAGTAAAGATTTACAAGATTTATTTCTTAGACTTGGGAGGGTTTGGTTTTTTTTTAAAATTTATTTACTTTTTAATTCAAGTCAGCTTTACATCTCTCATATGGTAGAACACTTTTCATGTTTTGACAGCCCAGAGAGCAGCATGTTAAATAAGCAATGTGAAATTACATTTGCGCAAATGAAAATTAGGACCAAAATGGCTGATGGGTCTGGTTCTGATCATTTACACCAGTGCTACAGCTCTGCAGCCCAAGTTTAATTAGCAGAGTTAATCATGATTGATCAGACTCATGGAAAAGGGGGGTGTCACATTCTCTTTTGCCATGAGTAAGTCTCGGAGCCAGTGAGATGGTAGAGATATGTGATCAGCTCCCTGATTTTAAGGCCAGGCCTGACTCCAATGAAACTGGAAGCCTCTGCCAAGCAGCTTAGTGTTGTCAGGTCCTGGGCATTGCGCCACTGGAAAATAGCCATGTTGGATTTCTGTTCTGCTGTCCCAGCTCACCCCACGTGTTGGAAGGAGGCATGGAAATGTAGAGCCCAGCTGTAGTGCAGATGCACCAGCTCAGATGCACACTCTCTGGAATACTTGTTTCTGGGTTACAGCACAAAGGGACTGAAAAAACAGCTTCTGAATCTGTTATTTGAAACCAAGGAAGTTTATTAATGAACAAGGAGTAGCAAAATTAGAGAAAAGTGGGTGCTCGGAATACAGAAGTGTAGACACCTGAGCAAAAAATTCCCTGTGCAGTAAATGGGAAGACAGTGTAATGACGCAGAGCTGGAGTCAGACCTTTAACCACTCCCAGCCCTGTCCAATTTATAATCACCATTAGGATCTTTTGGAAGTGATGTATGCAAGACACACATTCTTCTATCACATGATACTTTTCTTGATATTTGAATTTCTTCATACCTAGTACCGGTGTAAAGAAGTTGATATCTGGTGGTTTTTGTTTGTGTGGTTTTTTTTTTTTTTCATTTAAAATTTCATGGGCTTAATCAGGTCAACCTCAGTTTGGGTGATTTTAGAAGTATTTTTTAAATTCTCAACTTTTATTTCTTAATTATAGGTTCTCTGTGTTTTAATTGAAAATACTAGAAGAGGACTTGACCTGTGTGTAGCCCTTTTATTTTAATATGTTTGGTATTTTAATAGCTTATAAAACCTTTCCAATTCTTTCCTTAGTAGGTGATTGCTTGAATTGAATGAATAATTTTTGTTTTCTACAAACCACCACTTTTCTAATCAAAGAAAATTGAAAATTTCCCAGCCAGTTCTAAATTTAAACAACTTAGCCTTACTGTGCTTGCACTTCTTTTGTGTCTCTCCTCTCCAAACACTGTATCAAATTAGTTTACAGAAAGAAATACTGGAAAAAACAAATAGTGATATAATGGTGGAAAATAATCATCAAGTCAACATTTCAGAATCCAGTGACTGTTACACACAGCATAAATCTGAGACTCAGAAGTAAACACATTGAGCTGGTTTTTGTGTGTAGTGTGATCTACACACCTAATTAACCCAACTTTAAGGTCTTAACATTTCACAGGAGATTGCTTGTTAAGTGAAGCAAGTAACAACTTCAGAATTATTTAAAAACACAATCTGTTTTACCAGAACACCCCCCTCCCTGTATTACTTACCTGATCATTTATCTGGGAGAAAATTCAAACAGAAATGTAGTTGTGACTGCATTATTTAAGTGTCATCGGTGCAGTGAGGTGCACTTCCCACCAACAGGTTATTCACATGAGCTGGACAGGAAAGGTTAACTGAGATACCTCTTTCATCATCAGCTTTTATAAGCAGATTTACACACTCTGTACTCCAGTTTCCGTGTTTATTCGCACATTTCATCCCACAGCCAATCCAAATTACTACAAACGGAGAGGAAAGAAGAACATACAGGATGTAAAATTGCCTATAAAGAATTATGATGTGGTGAGGAAGGTTACTGGCTGCACACGCCGCTTGCTATTTTGCCTAATTAAAAAAATTAGCTTCAGATATGGCCACAGATGTTCCAGGCTCATGATATTCAGAGCCATCTTTTTTTTTACTTGAACAATTTGTCCAGGCCAGCATTCAGCCTCACAGACAAACATGCAGCTCCCCATCCTTACAAAGAGAAAACAAAAGATCTGCATTTACAGTAGGCTTTAAATTTGCCAGGGAGACTCAGCCTGATACAAAAGGCCAGGAAAGAAAGGATATTCTGTGTATTTACAGAAGCTTTTGACATGGTAGTTTCTCTTCACAAAAAAGTGATCCTTTGATCATACCTAGAAACAAAAAATTCTACCAGTATCCTATCACCATTCTTAATGTTGAATCTCTCCATTGTATTGCCAGCCATATTTACAGGGTCATGAGGTATTTTGAAGAAAAAAAAAGGCATTTTTATGAAGACAAAATGAGAGTCTGAATACTCTAAGGAGCTTGGCATCTAAAGTGAAATTATGCATATGCTTCCTAGGGCAAGGAGTGTATCAAAAATTACTGCTAGCGAGAGTGAACAGCTCCAACGGTGACTCAAGGATGAAGCTGTAATTGTCTACCGAATGAAAAAAAGACTCTGGGTGAACTAGAAAGGAGAGAGAAAGGGGATGAGTCAGCACTAAGAAGCAATCAGTTCTGTGTTTTCTGTATGCACAAGGCTTACTTTTTCAATACTAGAAATGCTGGGTTTTCCCAGAAGGGAGGAAAGATTATTTTGAGGCAAACCCACCTGCCATAACCCCTCTTGGGGCTGCTCAGGTCTGTGCTGGTGAAAGTCTAGTATGATTTTACTGGCAGGATCACAATTTGTACAAGACAAACTAAGAAATTTAATTCTCAAGGAAGTAAAAAGGCACCTTGTGGAATTTTCAGGAGGATATAATTGTGTGATACTTTGCGATTGTCAGTGGAGTTACTGTATACGCCTAAATACTCTTGGAAAGCCACACAACCATAAATCCCCAGGCATCCAACTACCTGAAAACATTTGGTTCTGAGACCCTAGAGATATTTAAGAGAGAGATTCAAGCAAGCTCAGTGAGCAGCTTAGAAATCAGAGGGAAAAAAATAAAGGTCACCAACTTTCTTAGGAGGTTACCTTTTTCCCGATCATATTATGGTACATCCTATTGCACAGCCATTTCTGAAACAGCTTACTATAACTGATGCACAAAAATAAAAAAAATGATTGACTTAGAAGAAACATGCTTTAAAAAATTCAGGACAAGATATTTAGGCTAATAACATTTCTGAACAGCTTGTTTGGGAGAAATGTACTCGTACACATTTGGCAAGCATACTATATTGCATCTACATGAAAAAAAAAAGAGCAAGAACAAGCAAAGCGCTACATGATATTAAATAAGATCAGATGTTGTTCTTGAATAATGCATTCAGCTACACTTGTTCCAATTCAGAACCGAAAAATAATTATTAACATGCTATATTTAAAATATGAAATATTTAACCAAAGTTAAACAAAAAGGTGTTAGCAATGAAAGACTGATTTCACAAAGCCGTTGAAAAGAAAACTATCAGAGAAAATAAACAGCAAACAAAGAAAACAAACCTAAGAAGAACAATTAAGAACACCTCACTGAGAATGCAGGCACCAAAGCAAAAATGTTATACACCAGATTGAATGTATTTCGGCCTACAGTGTCTATAAGCACTTCTTTTGATTTAGGACATTGTTTTTTCAAATATTATTCCAGTAAGTAATCTCTAGGTTAGACCAGTCCTGAAGCTCAGCTGGGACAACTGTGATTATTCTGTCAGCTAAGGACAACCAAAAATTAGGCCAGTATCAGGAATGAGGACTGCCATTGATCAGAAGCATGTTGGCATGTCATTCTGGTTACAAAACAGGAAGGACAGAGTACTAAAAGAAAGAAATATTTAAGTTTTAGTCTTCCAATAGGGAAGAAAAGGCCTGCTTTCTAGGCTTTTGTGTAATTTCCTAATTCATAAATGCTTTTTGCATAGCAAACAATAAATGTGAAATACCACCAAAATTCCATTCAAGTTATTTCAGCTTTAAGATTAGAGGACTATGCAAATTAAAGACGTTATTTTTCTCTTAAAGCTGAATGTTCCTGAGTAGCCAGCCATGAGGCAGTACCTCTTAACATTATCAGTCATATAGAAAACCCTGACATGCCAGACTGTCTTCTATTCATCACAGCCATACAAACTTGAATCTAGCACAGAGATTTAGGTTTTAGCTCTACTCTCTGCAGGACTGCACATTTTTCCATTCCTAACTATCATTTATTTTACGTAATATAATTGAGATAAATGTCTGGCACCGCCAGAGCCACCTGGTTATATTCCCATTGGCTGACCTGTGCAGGTCCTGTAGTCATGACAAGTTTAGGGAGCCTTAAAAACAATATGTTTTGAAAGCTTTGTCTAAGAAAATCCTCTGTAGCTAGCTTTCAAATTAACCTTGAATGTATATTGCAAGGTAGAATCTGTGAATGATCCAAATCTCCAAGCTATTTGTCTTTTTGATATGAAAAAGAAGAAAGATAAGCTTGCTTCTTTGGGGGTAGAGGAAATTAATAATTAATTAATATTTCAGTGATATAAATCAGTTTCTTCATGTATTTTCAGATACAAAGTGATTTGCATAGCCCTTTACATTTTTTTAATAGGAAGTTTAGGAAATTCATCACCCTCTTTCTTTAGAAAATCTGCATTTTGATTACCTCTTACAAAGAGCTCTTTGTAAATCAATGCACATATCTGTCAGGTTACTCAGTGTCCCATTGTGTCCTATTCAGTGGTTTTCCAGAGAGACTATGGTGATGTCCACCTGCAGCCTCGAGGATTCTATGATTCAGCCATTGTCCTGATTCAGCCCCAGTACTGAGCTGAATGCAGGTGCATTGCAGGACTGGCAGATTTGAATTGGAGCCAAGAAAGGTCAGAGTTCACATTGATCGAGCTAACGGATGCTTACCCTGTTTTAAGCAAGTGAAAACTTTGGATCCTCTGCCATTACAACAACGCAAACTGTCCATCTTAAATCAGAAACTACTTGAGATGCAGCTGGCAAAAGGCCAATATTCAAACTTCAGCATTCTGAGTTGAATAGTACATTAATTACCATTTTTCTCTTTTGCATCAAAACCCAGCTAATTTGACAAACCCAAACCTTTAACACATGAGCCTTACTATGTTTTAAATTCTGACAGTGTTCTTGCTTATCTTTTTGCTTACACTGTGAGATTTAGACTTCTAAAATACAGTGATCAATATGTTTTTCTTCTAACATCATTTACTTACCTATCTTCATGTTGTTTGAGGCCACCCTATTAATACTGAAATGTTTCTTTTCTAATCCATGAATTCAGAACTGAAATCAGAGTGTGTTGTTGCCTTTCTCCCTTTTTCTGTAGCTGCTTTTCTTTGGTTTCACTCCCTTGCTGCTGCTGCTGCTGCTGCTGGATAGAGGGATTTAAAGTGACAGATAACACAGCACTCCATTCAATTGTTTCTACTGTGTGCATACTTTGTGCCATGTTTCAGACATGCTCTTGTTTTTTTTTTTCCTCTTAAGTGGCTCAAACTCCTTTTAATTCTTAAGAAAAAACATTAGGCATAACGTTTTTTTAACCATGATATGTTATGATGTCTTCTTCAAATTGTGTTCCTTTCTTGTGTAGATAGATACTGGAGTGTTGGGAGCAATTAACATAACTCAGAGAACTAATTTCCTGTGGTTCTTTAACTCTGTATTTATGGCTTTCAAAAGAGTGGATCTGTACTCGAAGGATTAGTACAGTCTATAAATTTTAGTCGTCTGACTTTCTTCCTTTCTTTTTAAGGAATTAAGATAAGAAAAATTCATTGGTGCCTGAAAATCACATTAAAAAAAGGCAGCACACTTTGTAAAAATAAGGGATTTTTTCTTTTTTTCCTTCTAAATCCCTGCCTCCCCCAAAAAAACGGTTTTAAATTGTGCTGCAGGAGTACTCAGCCATCTCCTTTGCAGCTGAGTTGGTCACACACCCTTCTACTTCTCTTTCTGAATTTTTTGAGCCAGACTTGCATGACTCAGAACCAGGTGATTCCCATATCTGCAGCATGACCTGTTGTGCTGCCATTGATCTGGGGGATGATTCAGTTCTGGACAAAAAAGGATTTTTTCCCCAAACAGCTTTTGCCAACACGACATGGTCTCTGAGCCACTTTTCTATTGGAACTACCACACCACACCTTCCCTCACAGGGGCTGCTCCACCACCACCACCTATTTTGAGGTGCTTGGCCCACATTCTTCATGAGGGAAAGAATTTTAAAGTGGATTACTGAGCCATTTTTGTACTTCTCTGCTACAGGATTCCTGGGCTCAGGATCTTGATGAGCCTTTAAAAGCAAATGTAGCCTGTGTGAATAGGAAGCACAGGGGACATGTGATCTGTTTAAACACAAAGGGGGTGAAATTGGCATAAAAGTCATCAACATGCATATGTTTGTTTTGGAAACTTCTGGTCGAGTGCTGAAATACTCTGAGCAATTGACAAAAATATTAATTATTGTCTGCAGAAGATGCTACACATACTCTATCACCAGATTTTCCACTTTGTTGTGAGGAGGGGAAGCGAGCAACCCACTGCCACTGGAGGAAGGTGTGGAAGCACACAAGGATTTCTGCCAGCAGTTGTGTGGCCCAGCAAGAATCAATTAGGTGTGGTTTGGGTTTTTTGTTGTTTTATTTTTGTTTTGTTTTGTTTTGTTGTTGTTGTTGTTGTTGGTTTTGTGTTTGTTTGTGGGGGGTTTTGTTTTGGTTTGGTTTTAGGTTTGTTTTTTTTTACTCTCAGAAGTTTTGTGGCTGGTTGGAGAGCAAAATAGGAAAGGTATGCAAGATTTCAGTTCTTGCTTATTGTGGTAATAACTTCAAACACTATGATGCAAACTAAGTATTTAAAATAATGTTAGGACATGAAGGAGAGGGGAAAAGAGGACTGTTTAGAATAATTAATTTGTCCTAATTGCAACCCAGTTTAATAGGGGATAGAATGTGAGGTGTATTAATGTCACCTTTGTCCTTCCTGTGGAGTACACGACATGATTTCTGTGTATGAAATAGAGTCAGTTTTGTCTTGCAGAGTCTGTATCCAGGCTCAGAATGGTAAACCAAACAAATGCTTTATAAGGTCCTGTGTTTTAAGTAGAGAGTAAAGCAAAATATTTGCTGTGCCTGTAGGACTTGCTATCTGTCTCTCCTGTTGACAGTGTGGCACTTTGTATAGATGGATACCCGTGCACTGGAGCAATGAGCTAAATGAATTTGTGAATGGTATCAGTTGACCTGAAACTACAGTTTCACTGAGTAAACTTTTTTTGGGGAAAAGGTTGTCATAATCTCAGTAGAAATATGGCTGTGAAAGACCCAGGCAGCTAGAGCTGCCATGCCTGCTGTTTCCTTTGGAATTTCTCTTGTGATAAATTGCCATAAAACGGGAATGAAAGGACGAGTGTTGGGGGTATTTTTTATTTACCCTAGTAGAAGAATTAATTCATGCCAAATTGTGAGATTTGGGACCAAGCTTATGTTACAGATTGTTGAGTGTCTGCAGAGCCCTGTGGGCTTCAGTAAATCACTCTGCAGGGGAACAGCTATCTGCCTTTCCTGGACCTTAAATCTAGGCACTCTTCTTGGGATGCTGCTGTTGTCTCCGAGGGTGAATCACTTCCTTCTCCCACCTTAATTTTTGTCTTCGTGGATCTGAAGAGGGCTCCTGTAGAGATCAGGAATGATCTCCTATGTGATGCCAGAAATATAAAACCTAGGTAGGGATTGAAGAGGTGAGATTCAGCCACAATCTTTATTGCAGTATTTACTGTAGGAAACCACTGTTTCCTTCTTTCTTTGTGTCCCACAGTATCTTCCTAAAGTATTTACATACTTCTTGCATAGGACTATTTACACAGGAGGACCATACCAGTTGCATGTAGTGTCCTGCCAGGACACCTGTAAATTCAGGCTGATTTTGACTTGTGCAGTCACTTCAAGCAGCAAAGAACTACCTGGGGTAATCTGCACCTAGCTTGAGACACTTTTATTTTATTACACAGCTACACATACATCTTATACAGCTTAAGTAAGTTTGGGGTTTAAAAACATCTCTAGGGAGAGAGAAAGCCCATTATTTATTATTATTGCCCTTGCAATCCTGTCCTTGCTAGATTCCTTCTGAACTTGCAAACTCTCTAACCTGTCAGGTAAAACAAACCACAAATGAAGAAAGGTTAGAATGTAAAATCCCCAGGTCTCTGTTAAAGTGCTATTTTATCTACTACTAAAATTGTACGTTGCAAAGGTGAAGAGAACCATTAGAGAACAGGTGCCCTGAATGAGAAAAGATTTCAGACCCTGGACCTAGAAGCCTCCTTGTTGATTTATTTGAGAAAACTACAGTATTTAGTACTTGATTCAGAGCAAAAATGGAGTTTCTCCACTCTTCATCTTCAAGTAAAGACGAATGAGCTTTCCTAACAGACCTTGCTCTGCCAATAGGAATAAATGACTGTGATCTCTGAACGCTCTCAAGGAGACCTGGAGACTCAGTATGCAAAATCTCTCATTCTATCATTGAAAGTGCAGCCTTGGATTATTACTGACAGCCAAGATGCAGTTAAAGTAAAGGTCATGCAGACTATTGACAATAATAAATTCTAAGATTTGCTATCTTTTTGCTGAGGCCTGCATTAGGCTATGCATCAAAGACCTGTATGAGAAAAAAAAAGTAGTTTGCCCTTACCCAATAAAAAAATGCCATGTACATTTTTCAAGCTTGCTTTTTGAAGGAGCTAGAATAGACCTCTTGTATTTCATATGCTTGTATTTCGTATTCTTATCTTTTAAACTAACACACTGGGAGACCTGCCCACCAAACAGTCAGTTTACTCCTCTGTGCCCACCTGTAATACATAATTGAAGTTGCATAAAATCATCTCTTGCTAGTGGGTGTACCATGACAGCATGTTTCAATAAAGGCTGAGTGTACACACAAGCAACTTAATTCAGTTTTTGGTGTGTCAGCCTAAGGTAAATAAAAAAATCTTTAATATTACAGGTTAAGTAATTTCCTGTTTCTAATTGGGAAACAAATATGTATTGCTTCAAAACTCAGGGCACAGAGTAGTTTTTCTTTGCAACCTCTTAATGAAAAATGGGTTAAAAAAAAAAAGGTACAGAAAGAACAAAGCCAGTAGCTAAGAAATAGAACTGCTCAAGGTTTCAGTTATTGATGCTTAAATGCAGGGAAGAGCAACTCTCTGAAATTAAGTAAGACTTGATAAATGACTTATAATTTTAGCAATGAAATTAATATATGAAACTTTGCTTTTTATTTTTTAACTTTTGACATGGAAGCACCATTTAAGTCTCTTTCTTTGAATATAATGAATGAATTTGGTTCTTATATAGAACAGATTGAGAACCCTGGATAGTCATTGCAGTTCTAAGATTTATTCAGAGAGCAGATAGTCCATAGGGATCTACCGCATAAGTTACCATATTTAGAACTATAGCCTAACACTGATATGGGGAAAAATAGCCTTTAGAATGAGAGAGAGCAGAAGCTCTTGAACGTTTGTGCTAAGACTAACAAAACCTGTGCACATTAAGTGCCAAATGTCGTGGGCGTTTTTGCTACAGGAGCATTTGCCCAGTGGAGACTGGACAAGCGCCACCAAGTAACACAGTTTTCAGCTGATGGCAACAACTTACAACCACGAGCAACTCAGAGTGTTGAACTGGCAATGAAAGATGCCATTTTCTGTTATCAGTCCCATGGGTTATCCCCCATATGTGGTTTGAGAAAAGCAAGATCTGCATAGCATGCATATCAGCTTTTAAAGTACAGCTGAAGTATCTGAATTAGCTTATGGAAGTGTCACAAAGATTCTTGATGGTTGTATTTAATTGTAACTGGAATGGAGAAAGCAGTAGGAAGAGAAGGGTATTTTAAAATCTAGTGCTCCTATATAAACAATTAAGTAAACAAACACGTAATTAAATACTGCTTCAAGCACACAGAAAGTAAGAATGCATAAGGGACTTTCTATCTCAGACATACTTAACTTTCTTTATTACATTTGATTGTTGAGGCCCCTCCAAATGCTTCAATTACACCGGCATTTGTTATTAAATAAGTGAAACTAAAAAGCACATACAATTTCAAAATATTTTACATTAAAAACATATAAAATTTTTATTAGACTATCTATTACGACTATAAAATCATTATATGAGAAACTTGTATCATTTTAATAGTCCATACAAGAGAAATGTATTTTTAATTGAATTTCTTTAAATTAAACTTCTAAATTATCCAATTACCACTCGGTTCAATGGAAATCGGTTAGTCCTGAGACAGGATTTTGGCTTGTAGATACTCTAGAGATATATATATATATATATATGTAGATATAGATATATAAATTTCAGTATATTTTCAAGGGTTTAAACTATTCCAGTGTTATTTCAGCTGTTACACCTTCCTTACCTCATCAGGTATCTAGTGCCACTGCTGTGCTTTCTGTCACCTAAAGCAGACGGAGTGTGCACAGTGAACACTTCAAAAACTGGCATGGAAATACTGAACTCCTACTATCAGGTCTAATTTCCCCATCTGCCTGATGTGTTGAATGAAAACAAAACCATAAAAATTTAGTTTTCAAATCCTTTTGACTTCTAGACTGGCAAGGGAGTTATAGCCTGATATATCTGAAAGGCTCCTAATCTTTGGCTTGAAAAGTTTGGTTTGGAAATTGCTAAAAAGCTGTGATGCATTACTAAGTGATCCAGAATTGAGATGTAAAACTTCAGGAAAGATGACATCTGCATTACAACGGGCTGCAAAAGGAAGGTCCGCCTGCCTGGGCAGTACTGGGCAGTCAGGGCATGCCTGTCCTCAGGCTGCGTGTGTAGGTGTGAGTGAGTGCAGGAGCCAGTGTGGGTGCGTGATCACACGATTTGCTATCAAATCTTCATTGCTAAGAACCTGTTGTTTCAAGTGCTGATACAAGTTCAGTCAGCAAGGCAATAACACATTTACTGTGGCCCATTGTGTTTGCTTATGCCACATTTTCTTTAGATTATCCCTTTTTGTCAGTCTATTGCTAGTATTGCCCCTTCCAAATGAGTGGTTCCTATGGTAACAGAGATGACATTTTTCAATGTAGTGAAAGTAGTAGGCCAGTTTCTATATGTTGAACCAACATGTTGAACCAACACCATGTCATCTGGATTCACAGGTGAATGAGTTTACTTCATTTTCCTTTTAACCAGCTCTTAAACAAGGTAAGTCTTAAGCAGCTGAGCTGAGGTCCTATGCACAAACTGTCTTAACCACTATATCAGATTACAAAAGCAAAAACCTAATTCTCCCCCAAAAGATTACACAAGTAAATTTCTGTCAGCAAAATCCCCAAGGTAACTGTAGTGAGCTTGCATCCCCTCAAAGCTCTCCGCTTGTGTTACTCGCCTTTAATAAATTATACAACCTGACTTATCATGTTATCATCCAGCTGTTAAATAAATGGTCATATGTGTGCCCAGAGGTAGGCCATTAGTGTACAAAAAGTCTTTTTATGCTGCCCATTATTGCAACAGTACATCATGCCAACCCAAAGGATTGATGGCTGGCTGTGCTGGTCCTTGTCTCCCCTCTGCTGCTGCAGCAGGATTTGGAGGTGGCTCAGGATGGTGTGCTTGCTACATGGCTCTTCAATGGCTATCTCAACACATTATTGCTTTTTTCAGGCAATTAGGTTTAGGGAACAATGTGCACTCAAAGTGATGTGTGCTGGAACTGCATCTTGGAACTGTCTTTCGTCTTATTTAATAGGTCTCTTTATTTTCAATGTACCAGGGAGGCCTGTCAGCTGACCTGTGCTTTGAACCTTACCAAGTGAGTTCACAAAGTTCAGATATATTGGAGGCTTTGAGTCTAAACATAATAGTTTTATTTCACTTCTGGGATTTGCCTCCAGCGGGGCACCTGGAGGGTGGGTGAGGAGGAGTTTTTTGTGTGTGTGTGTATTTTTTTTTTCTTTCAATTTAATTTTTTTGCCTTTAAGCCAATTACTCAGTGCTCTAAAATGCCCAGCATGATTCATGTGGGAATTGATTGAAGTGTGACTGTGAGTATGATACTCTGATTAGAATTCTCTTTGAATTCCACGTGAATCACAATAACATTTCTGATGGGTTTTTTTGTTTTGTTTTGGCTTTTTTGTTTGTTTGGTTGTTGTTGTTTGTTTCTTTCTGGTTTTTTGGTTGTTTTGGGGGGTTGGTTTTTTGTTTGTTTATTTTGTCTTTGTTTTTGTTGAAGTTTATTAAGTTGACTGCACTTTTAGGAAGGTTATATTGTTTTTGTATCATTAAGGATAAATTGCTGCTATTTCCTCTCATATTAGTCTACCACAACTATGTATTTCTTTTTTTTATGCACAAGATGCATGATAGTAACTCACTTGTAGCACTTGCTAAGTCTTCAATATTATGTGGCTCTTCTAAGCATGAATATAAGTCTTGCTTCCTTGTGTTTCTTACACACACTCCAGGCACCTCCCTTCTGGAATATTGTGCCTGTTCTTGTTAAGAGGGGCTTTAGATTTGTTTATGTAGGAATCCAGAGGCATTAGTGTTAATTTGTAGTCCATGATCAAACATACTGAGTGTGACATTTTCAATGATGTAGCTTTTTGTGTGTATCTGAGTTTTTCAGAGTAGTTCTGCTGTGGCAAGAAAGCTGCCAATTTCCTCCTGCCAGAGGTTCCAATATCTCTGTACCTGCAGTCTGCTGTATGAATTCTTTATTTTATTTGTGAATGCTCTCCTGGTATCCAGAAGGGCAGCCTTGGCAAGCAGATCAGGATTTTCTCAGAGTAAGGCATCTAGTGATGCATCAACAACTCCCAGTCACCACAGTGCTTAACTCTCTGTGTGCAAACCTTCCCTATGTTGACACAAATAAAAAGGTGCAGAAAAACAGAGTGCAAGTACAGGGGCTTATGATACCTTTGGAACAGCTTAAGACCTGTGTAAACTTCTCCAATATACTGCTCAGGGATCCAGTATCATGCTTGTTATGTGCACCCTGGGAAAAAGGCAAACAGATGTCCACTTGTGTAAACCAGAATCCAGCAGCGAGTTGTGCCCTGCTCCAAGTTGCCAGGTTTGCCTGTTGGGTTTGTGGTTTGACAGTCAAAAACTGTCTTGTAGTTGGGCTCAATGATGTGTCATGAAACTAATTACATTTTTTAAATATGGTATACTAACAGATTCAAGTGCCACTTGTGTGGAGGTGAGTGTTGAAGATAATACATCCACCTGCAGCGTGCTGGGCTTCTGCCAGCGGGCTCTTCCTCGCGGTCAGCCACATAATCAAGATGCTAACGGAGATAGCATCAGTAACACAATGTGATGATCTTTTATCTCACCAGATATTGAAACAAAAGGCACCCGAGGAATTCTGCGTCAGATGTCACTGAAGATCACTGAACACAGCACTTGTGACATTAGCAGTTTTTCGGTTCCATTTTCAGTGTGCTGAACGTTGAGCAGCATGTGGCCGGGACCTGATTTCTCCTGGAAGAATGCAGGCTGTTATGAGCCACAGGGATAGTCAATAACTAAAAATATATAGTGAAAGCAGGCCTGAATCTCTTTGGAGATCCTTCCCTGCTGTAAACAATGGCACAACTAAAGCTAGCCGGTGTGTTTTAGTGTCTGTATACAGGGGACTGCTTATTATATTGCCAGCTTCATAGGCCATTGGTCTAAAGATTTATCTGTAAGGTATGTCACCAACATTAGAGTCTTGCAAAAAATTAATTCCCAGATTTGTACTGTTGTATATTGCAGTGGAATGAGCTTGCTCACTTTAAAGTTTTACACCCCTTTCTGGCATTCCTCCTGTTCAACAACATTGTGCTGTTTTCTCCTTGGACAGTTAAGTTTTGAATTATCTTTTGCTGTTTTGGAGTTGTAAGATCCTGTAGGGTATTTCATGTTTCCAGTGTTGTATTTCATGCAAACGTAGCGACTTCTCTGCAAGATGTAGATGAAGTTTCTGCCCCTTTGTTTGTGACCCTTTGACAGGTAAAGGGAGCTTGAATGGCAGTATTTGAAATAAACTAAGGGGAAAACCAAAACCCATTTCTGCAAAAGAATTACGTTTACAGTTGGATAGTAAATATTAATGAAGCTATATTTCTCTTTAGATTCAGCTATAATACGTTTTTCCAAGACAAACTGTGGAAAGGGACAGAGGATACACAGAGGTGTGCTTAGAACACTATACACTGAAAAATTCTGAGTCTGAAGGGTTAGGAACTATTTCTGTTTTCAAATTTTTTTTGTTCTACACTATAGACTGCAATACATATATGTATTAAATTTTACAATAGGCATTTTGTCCTTTAATGTGGATGTATGCATATAAAATATTTTTATCAACATATAATTCCATATACGAAAGCCCATGTTACTTATCAAAGTATGGAGTATGTTTCTCCTTTATACTTTAGAGAAAACACTGGGGTGGTATGAGACTCCCTAGAAGTGGAATAAATTGAGATAGTTATGTTCTCAGCTTAGTCGGAGAACTTCTTTGTACATATACCTGACTTGAAATGGTCCAGCCAGAAGCCAGTTGTTATTGGTTAATACTTTAGTAACTTAAATGTAGGAGAGCATCAGGACTTAATTCTGCTTGGTGTCTGTAGAATATTGTGGAAGAAAGTAATTTTGATCTGTTTTTATTCTAGTCAGGTACTGAAAATGTATGCCTGTATTTCACTTTTAAATGCAACACTTCATACACTTCCCCAAGCAGGTGATATGAAGAAAGCCAACAATTTGGGATTTGCATATATCAAACACAAACAACCTTTTTGAAGGGTGTGACAAAATGCTATCAAAGAAACAGTATATGGGTGAGAGATAAACTGCTTTTAAGCCTCACGGTGGAGATTAGTTGTGGACTTATTTTACAAAGAACGTGGAGAAGCAGCAAGGTAACTCTTGTATACCCTAACATTTAAACTACAATTTGCAGGGTGGTGCTGAATGGCTTATGAAAACAGTTTTTCTGTTGGATTCAGTTGCTGGATCTGTATATTCCTGGTGTCATTTTGGCCTGATTCTTCACTTTTCATGCATGGGGAAATTTTAACACAGGAATCAATTAACTATTTGTGTAAAGAACAGGTGCAGATTCAGGCACAGGACTACTGTGTATCTCTTAGAATATGCTGATGTTGTATTGAGTCATTCTTTAGACTTTGCTGGGGGCAGGTTCTTCTGAAGAGGTTTTGCATCTCTTTCTTGGGGTCTTGGCTCATTCTTCCAGGCAAGATATTCACAGGTGAGACTTTCACGTGCTCTGAGGGATATTGCCAACTGCTAAGCAGTGAATACTTGTTACTGTAGAAACTGCCTTGTCCTCAGCCAGCACTGCAGTGTTTGTGAGGCCAAGAGAAGCATCAGGCAAAAGATGACTTTCTAGGCTAGCAAAGGGGAGATCTTGGCCAGAAACTGCAGGTTTGGCTCTGAGCAATAGGCTTTTTCAGAACTGCTTATGCATGTTATTAAATAGCTGCTGGATAAAATCCAGAAATACTCCTGAAATCAGATCCCAGTACAGCAGACTGCTTTCACAGTCTAGTAACTGCACTGAGGGGAGAAATTCACCCTGCTTTAGTCTCATCCCTGGCACAACCTGGAAACCACTGCATGTTGTGCACTTCCAGAGTCAGGAGCTGGAGCACTCCTCCGCGCAGCTCTCCATCCAGGCACATGTGCCAGGGTTAGGGTTGCCACCCAGATCCATACCAAGGAAAGACCTGGTAAGAAGGAAAAGAGATCTGGGCTGACAGGCTGGTGGGAGCTGCAGTGAGCTCCAGCCACAGCCTGGCTGTGTGCTTGGTGGGGTCAGACCTGCCGCCTTGCTGTGGGAAACATCACCCACAGAGCCTGGGGGTAACCAAAGGTATATTCAGACTTTGGAATTAGCTTTGCCTAAATGGTCACTAAACCACTGGCATTTGGGCTGAGGCACTTCTGAAATGGTGAAGGAGAGATGTCTTTGGGTAGTTAGTAATTTAAGGGAGCTGCTTAGTCTGTTCTGCTGTCAGATGGGTGCAGTTCAACCAGTCTCGTTCTTCAGGTCAGTGAGGTGTTGTTTTGTGGACTGCTAATGCTTGTGCATTTTTGAAAAATACTATTCCAGGATGAAAGGGTTCACATAAACATGTGAAAAAAAAAGGAAGAGCCTTGTTAAAAGAGAATAGGCTCCAGAAATGAAGAGTCAAAACCTCAATCCTTTCTTAATAAAGGATAATTAATTCCCCTTATAGAATTTGGCTTCTGACTGATTATAAATGCATTTTACTCTAAAGACTAATTTAGCAACTGGGTCAGTGGCTACAATACCATCCTCATCAGTTATATGATGGATAGAGGCATCTGACACTACCTTTGCTGTATGAAAGGTTTCCAACACATTCCTTTGTCATTTTGAGACTGTGTTCGATCCTTAGCTTTCAAAAACAATAAAACATGTAATGACTTTGTAGTTGCTAATGCTGCATATTTATCAAGAACAAAAAAAATGGTCTATGCTGAAGCACAATGCTTTATTTATTGTTATTCAGAAGTGTACTAGTATTTCCTCATAATAATTTATTAAAGTTAGTTTAAATGAAGAATGGCTTATGTGCAGGAAATCTGGGGTGAGCAGACCATCTAATTGCTTTTTTTGGAATGTGGATGAGAACAGTATGTTTCTTTGCTTCTTCAGCTGTTTTGAAGGCAAAGCATTATAGTGTGCAATTTCAGAAAGAATACTACACTGAGTATCTTCTGGTGGTAATAAAGAATAATTTTATGGTTTTAATTATTTACGAAAGCTAATGCCTGAGCAATGTGGTGCTGACTGTGCCTGAGCCAGGTATAAACAGCCATTTCACTGGCTTTCTACATGCAGTTGTCAGTGCAGGTTAATGCAGGCCTGACACAACCCTCAGATTCACTCTAGGGCCTCTCAGCACAGACTACCCTTGTTATGAACGGTGTCAGGCAGTGTGATGGCTTTGTGCTCATGATGTAACACCACCACTGCAGGTAGCAGAAGCTGCCACTTATTTTATTCCAGCTTGGGAACCTGAAGTCCTGCTGAAGTACAGACTTTAAATGACGTAACAATATAATGTGTTGAAATTACCAAGGTACATTTCAGAAAATCTTAAGGTTTCCTCTTTCTTGCAGGTACTGGTTTGTTCTACGATTTTATTGTTTGGGTGGTTTCTAATATCTGTGTATAGACAGAATATGGAACAAGGTTCTATAGCTGTTGTGGTTTAGGAAAGGTAATCCCCAATTTATGTTCACATCAAAGCTCTCCAAATCAGGTGCTGCTCACTCACTGCCCCGTCCCCTCTCCCCCTCCCCTGCAGTGGGCTGCAGAGGAGAATTGGAGGCACAAAAGGCAAAGATTACAGCTTGAGATAAGAACAGTTTACTGAAAACAGCAATGGAGTAAGTAAATGAACAATAACAGCTACAATATCCATAAGAGAAGGAACTGATGTTACCCGACTGCTCCCTCCACCATACTCGACCCCTTCCCCCATCCCCAGAAAATGGCATCAGGTTGTGTAAAATAACCTGTGTCCTAAGCATGTCCCTCCTGGCTACTGCAAAAATTAACCCTGTTGTGGCCAGAATCATGGCATTATCCACCCATTATTCTACGTCATTTACTTCATGCCCAAACCCTACACATATATATATATATATATATACATATATATATATATATATAGACAAGGGCAAGAATCATTTCCACAGTTAATGGCCATCCCTCCAAGATGTCTGTGGAGTTCATTTAGCCCATGACTGGGTTCTATCCATCCAAGATGTCTTCCAGGGCAGGAGGGCTGGTGTGGTGTCAGCTTGTTGCTGCATCAGGAGCTCATGACTGGTGTTTCTGGAGCAGTCCATACACAGTGTCTGAGGTATTTATGGCATATAGTGGTAGTGTCACTCAACATCCTTTGTACTCCTGACTCCAGAACCCCAGGTATTGCCCTCAAGTCTCCCCGGGTGCTTTTTGCCAGAGACCTCAAGAAGGACCATCCTCCCTGGCTGGGGTGTAAAGCACATTTTTCATATCTTGTCCTGTCCTGAATGGCCTAAGGACTAATGCATGAACAATCTCCTCTTTGATTTGTTCAAAGGTGTGGCAGGACATCTCACTCCCAACAAGTGCTTATCTGTTGTTTTTTAACTGGTCAGATGAACAGGATGAGCTGCCTCGCAGTGAGTTATTTTGGTACCATGCAATTAACACTGGTCTGGCATTTCCCAAATGCCAGTAAACACCTTATTATTGAAGTGAGATCTGGCAGGATAAGCCAGGTTTTTGACTGACTGACCCCTCACTTTACAAACTATCAAAGCCACACCAAATTTTCACAAAGCAGGGATCTTCTACACATTTTTCTGGGAATGTGTGGAGTTTCTCCCGTGAGTAGGGATGCCTGTTTCGTGGTTACTCCCCAGGGGTTTAAGTAAAGGAATCTCTGCACATTATCATCACTTCCGTGGTGAGTTACGTTCGACTCCTAATCAATACTATTTATTTTGCTAGCTTTAATGTGGGTACCTTGATATAGTGCACTGGTTTATGTTATGCTCTAATCTACTAGTAGTTCTTTTGCTGCAAAGATTATGCAATACTAACATCACTGAGTTGATATACTTGACTGAACAAATTTTAAAGTATACGTTCTTCTGGAAAGTGAAGAGGTTTTGCTGGAATACAGTTTTTCCATTTGAAAATAACTTTTAAGTTTCTGCCTTTAATCCATATGATGTAAATGAAGTTGCTCTTAGCAGTGATGCAGTGTATAATTTCAACTGGCTGATAATTTTTCACCTGCACTTCTTGCACTTCTTGCCACTTTTTATAGAGGAATTTGGACAAAGAGAGCATGAGGAATATGTAATATTTATATTTAACTTGAGAGAGTTTTTTTCAGTTCATGACCAGCTATCTGGGACTCAAATGGGAAAATCATTGCCATTGATATTCCCACTGCTGCTGGTTTAGCTTCTAATTTTAATTCGAATTGACAGAAGGAACTTGCTGAAAATATCTACGTCTGCCTTTTGACTAATTTGTCCTACTTGAGTAAATAGAGTTTCTACATCACCTGAGATTTCTAGAATGCAACTGGTTGCCCAAAACTTCCTGTAGGATCAGTGGAAAAATTTAGGCCTATACCTGGCATACCATGGCATGAGCCATCTTTATTTGAGATATTAGTTCTGTGGTTAACCGAACCATGAAATCAAGCCTTTTTCCTCTTCTCTTGTGACCACAAAGAGAACATAGGGGGATGAACCAAAATCTGCAGACTAGAGTCTGAAGTTAGGCCTAGACCTCACCTTCAATACCATCCAAGCTCCTGTCAAATTGGTGTAAGGCTTTGACCTTCAGGATCTGTGTGTTGTCTTTCTATGAATCTTAGATGAAGGCTGTTAAACAAAATGCTTCTTTCCAGGTTTGAAAAAAATTTTGTAAGATTAGGATACAAAATATCAATATGTTAGAAAATATTTTATCCCAACTCATAATATTATTGTAGCTTATGATGACTAGTAACAACAATGTAGGTCAAATGATAACATGGACCTTTGATTTCTTTTTTTGAATCTGAACTTGAACATCAGCTATGAAAAATACCATTTTATGAAAATATGTTCTATGTCTTCTAGAAGATGCAAAGCAAGAACACCACATTTGATGAGCTAGGCAAATGGATTCTCTTGGATAACATATTAAGGGAAGAATTATGCTTTATTTCAGTATTCAAGAAGTTAGTTTACTTGTAAATTAATGAATGGCCACTTTTATATTGTTTTTTACTACAATAAAAAGAATGATGCTATAGAGGTGGACTGCTTTCAATTACTCTGAGACAAAATGGGGCAAAGGATATTACAGGATAAAACCGTGTTGGTGAGGACCTCATGGACAAAGCCCTTAGCTTCCGTGGGGGAACAGCCAGGAAAAAGGTATCAAATGTAAAAAGGGTGCCCCAGAATACAATTCTGTTCAGATCAATATAGGTTGTTATAACCTCTGAGCTCTTCAAATTAAACTCTGTGCTTTGTCATTTACACTGTGGTGTTGTGCAGTATAATTCAAAAGGAGAGGAGTTTATTTATTTGTCATTCAAACCTACCTATGAAAAAATATGCCTGTTTCAGTCTCTGAAAGCTTCCTTTAAGAAGTTCAGGACTTGTCTAAAATTCTAATATGACTTTTATAGACTGAGTGTGTGTGTGTGTATATATGTTTGTACAAATACATGACAAACTGTGGAACAATCTTATAATCTAAACTGACCTTTAACTGCTTTGCCTACTGCCCTGAAGCACTGGTCCCGCTCATTATTGCTGTTTGACATTTTAAAAATAGCCTGAGAACTGAACAGGTAAATGACAATTAGATGACTGATGATATAAAATCAAATTTTGTGATTCATTATGAGCACTGAACTTCAATTTCAAGGATGCTTTTTAAGAAAACAACAATCAGGTTTTACAAGATAAAATTGTCGCTTATATATCAGGCAAAACCAGAGATCTCTGATTTTAAAAGTGTGTCAAGAAAGATATCCTGGATAATTCAAGAGATGGAAAAATGTGACTGTTAAATTTTATTTCTAATAACTGCAGCTTGTAAATGCCTGCAAGTACCATGGTTATGTTGGAGCACGAGATCAAATACACTTCCTTCACGGGTAACATAAATAACCTGCATGCACATACATGTGCTACCTCGGCAAAAGCACATTCCCAAGGCTGCAAAGTCAACACTCCCAGATTTATGAGGAGTTAAAATGGATGCTGCCTGCACAGCCTTAACCTGCTCCATATGTGTATGCATTATAATACACTTTTATGGGAATAAAAGCTATGGCTATCTTTTTTCTCAGCAACCCCTTGCAATGAAAAAGGATTGTATATTCTTTTAGTGAAAAAATAATTAAAATTTTCCTTTGCTATATTGTTTCTAGGAGAGTGCTTGACCTGCACCTTGATACTTACTTATCTATCATGTCTTATTCTTAAGACAATTTTTAATTTACTTACAGACATTTTTGCCAACTTCAGTATAGTTTTGGAGTTCTTCACGTGCAGTAATTAATGTGGTGTCCCAGTTTAGTGTTATTTTTTACCTCAGTGCTTGTGCAATTCAGACAGTGGAAGCAGGAAATGAAATAGAAACAAAGCTGAGGATACACAGTTAATGTACATCTATGGGAAATTAATCTCAAATGGGTTTCAGGGCATGTCCTAAATAGTGGTAGTATTAGACTGTGTTTTTCATTTTTTTAGTCCACCATGATTTTTCTTTTAGTGAATTTTGATGGTTATTTGTGAGGATATGATGCAGTCCCGCTGTGATAACCATCTCCTTGAGAAATGGGAAGTGACCATGAAAAAGAAACAAAGAATCCTAGAGTCCAGTTCTCAATTTTGGAAGACATTTCTCATCTACTTCTGCTGTCACCTGACAGCATCATGGAAAAATATGGGTCACGTGTGTACCAAACACACACCCACAGGTATGAATGAGACCTTTTGGACTGCCTTGTTAACCACGTTGAAACAGTAGAGTCTGTCATAATGCATTATGATGATACAATTTGAGCAAGGTACCTACAAAAAGCTGAGGGGCTCAGGGGAGACCTCATCACTCTCGACAACTCCCTGAAAGGAGGGTGTAGCCAGGTGAGGGTCGGTCTCTTCTCCCAGGCAACCAGGACAAGAGGACACAGTCTTAAGCTGAGCCAGGGGAAATTTAGGTTGGACATTAGGAAGAATTTCTTCACTGAAAGGGTGACTGGGCATTGGAATGAGCTGCCCAGGATGGTGGTGGAGTCACTGTTCCTGGAGGCGTTCAAGGAAAGACGGGATGTGGCACTCAGTGCCATGGTCTAGTTGACAAGGTGGTGTTAGGTTGGACTCAGTGATCTCAAATATGTTTTCCAACCTAGCTGATTCTGTGATTTTGTGATTCTGTGTTTGCTTACGGACCAGTTGGCTAAGGTTATCCTGTGGCTCGTGATAATGCTATAAAAAACAGAAATTATCTCTTAACTATTACTAGATATGCACACAGACAAAGGCCAAAAGGTCTGCATTTGCTCATACTTTCTATATTTTGCTTCTGGTGCCAACTGTTACCTCCATATTAATTACATACTTTTTACATTGTGTATAAAAAATTCTCCTTTGACATTTTCAAGGTGTCACTTCTCATTATGTTCATAAAAATTCAGAGTATGAAATTTTGCTGGTTTTGACTGGGGGTTTGTAAATTTTTTTTCACAGTGGCTGGTATGGGGCTGTGTTTTGGATCTGTGCTAAACACAGGGTTGATAATAAAGGGATGTTTTTGTTATTGCTGAGCAGTGCTTGAACAAGAGTCAAGGCCTTTTCACCTCACTCCGGCATTGGGAAGTCTGGGCGTGCACAAGACATTGGGAAGGGGAAGCAGATGGGGCAGCTGACCCAAGGGATATTCAAGACCATACAGTATCATTCAGCACTTAAAAAAAGGGGGAAGGTTGTTTGGGCGGCCACTGCTCAGGTGCTGGCTGGGCATCACCAGAGGTGAGCAATTGTCTGTTTGCACGATTTGTCTTATTTTCCTTTTCATTACAATTTGTTGTTATTACTACTGGATTTCAATTATTAAGCTAGTGTTATCTCAAACCATGAATTTTTTCACTTCTCACTCTTCCAAGTCTCTTCTTTGCACCCCTACCTCCCTCCTCCTCCAGTCCTTCTGGGGGCAGGGGAGTGAGCAAGTGGCTGTGTGGGGCTTAGTTGCTGGCTGGGGTTAAACCATGACAGTCCATTTTGGCACTCTGGCTTGAAGGGTTTGAGATAATAACAGATTGACCAGAGCGTATTAGAAGGGATTTATGTCTGTTAACGGTTTTAGGTCATGATATTGATTCATCTGTTCTTGATATTAATTCGTTTGATCTGCACTGTGCTTGGGTATTTTGCTGTACATGTTAAAAATTGCTGTTGGCTTTTGCAGTTTGCTGTGCTCTGTAGTCGTTAGTGATGTTTTGCCTGAGAAATTTGTTTTTAAAATACTGACCTCAAGCTTAATCTGGTATTTGGGCTCTGTACTGAAGCCATTAGTCTACTTCCAGTACTGTCTCACGGAAAAAATTAAGAAATACTTCTTCCTCTCAGAGGTTTTTGTGGAGGAAATACAGAATGNATTCGTTTGATCTGCACTGTGCTTGGGTATTTTGCTGTACATGTTAAAAATTGCTGTTGGCTTTTGCAGTTTGCTGTGCTCTGTAGTCGTTAGTGATGTTTTGCCTGAGAAATTTGTTTTTAAAATACTGACCTCAAGCTTAATCTGGTATTTGGGCTCTGTACTGAAGCCATTAGTCTACTTCCAGTACTGTCTCACGGAAAAAATTAAGAAATACTTCTTCCTCTCAGAGGTTTTTGTGGAGGAAATACAGAATGACACCTTTGCTACCTTCTGTGATGTTCTCTCCCTCGTTATAATAACTTCTCGGCATCTTTAACATTCTTGGGTAGTTAAAATACTAATTTTGATCTTTCTTAGACAAAACTCAAACAATATTCCTGACTTTAACAAGCAATTTAGGAATATGACCCAGACCACACAAGAGTGCGGTCCGCATGGCGTGTAGGCAGATATGGACAGGTATCTAGAGAACTCCTCACCTCCAGAGGCCTGGAACTTCGCTTCCAAACAACTGCAAGATCCTGACTGAGAGATAAGATGTTTGAAAATAAAAAATAATCTGTGGCTAGTCCAAAGAGGCGCAACTTAGCACACTGTGCTGGACCCTGGCCAGACACTGCTCGATGTTACGCGAACATAAAATACATAACACCACAGACCATATGGTCTCAGCCAGGCCCTCACTGATGCTAGCCCCGATGTATTCCTGGATTACAGTTCTGCAATAATACTCAACGTGGCTTTTATTAAAACACAGCTGACTCGTAGGTCAGTGTTAAGCAATCCACCAGCGGATTGGAGTTTGAAAGCACGTGAAGGCATTTGTCTTTTCTCCTGTGTGGTCGCACAGAGGAGGCTGTCAGCTGGTGTCAGGGAGGTTCTGCCAAAGAAACTGAACTCCAGAAGGTGTCAACTCTTTGCAGGTGTAACCTTGAAGCTAAACTGCATCTTCAACTGTGGGCACGGTCTTGTGCAGAGAAGACAGAAGGCTTGTAGAGAGAATGGAAGGTTTGTAATTCCTCAGAGGTCTGAATCCTCTTTCATGTAAATTTTCAGGTCTACCTCAGTTAGACCATCAATCTACATAAACTAGTACCACTTAAACAACTTCTGTTTGCAGCTTTGGCAAGTAGGGGAGAAAAATTTAATAAGCATGTGAGTAGGAAGAAGCACTAGTGAGACCACAGTTAGTGTGTTAAAATATATCAGGGACTACAGTTCACTAAAGTTGTTGAGAATTGGACAGAATTTGGAAAAAGAAATTGTAAAAAAATATTTGAAGGGCTAAAATGGGCCTTTCAAAAATTTATTTTAATGGGAATATGGATGTTATTTGTTGGTGTCTATTCTTTAAAAATGCACTAAGATAAAATGAGAGAAACTTGAAGCCTGAAGAACTGTTTATTTTTGTTACTCAAGCAGTACACTTCTGATAAATAAAAATATCCTTGGAACATCTTACAGATTAATGCAATGTATTTTGGGTTGCTCTCATACTTAGATGAAGGATAGGGAGCTGCTTATTTGGGTGTCCTTAGCTCTTCAGGGCTGACACAGTTGAAATTCTGTATTGAGAAATGCTGCTACACTCCTTAAATACACCCAGTTAAGGAATTCTACAGAAAAAAAATGGGCTTCCGGTGCACTGACTTTTGTGTTCCAGTAGCAATCAACAAGAATCAAACTGATATGCACCTTCTCCACAGAAAAGCTTAGGGCCAGATATGTCTACTGTACCTAATTTTAATGCTGCTATTCACACTTTGATTGTAAATTTGTCCTTCTGAACATGGATGTCTATAGCATCATGTATGTGTGTGGGAAAAATGACAATCCCCCTCCGCCCACTGTGTTTGTGTGTCCATAATGCCAACATTTAGAAAACAGGTTTCTTTGAACCAGATGTTGAACTTAGTTCTGCTTCATGTTTGAAATGTGTGTATATTTGTTTTCTTCTTTCTATATGCTATACAGAAACATGCTACTAACAAGACATTTACTGTGCATTCCACCTACTCTCACTTTGTTACTTACTATAATTTCATTACTGCTGTGATTAATTACAAATCAAGTCTTCTAAATGTGTATTAAGCATTGTAAGGATACCTTTGTTTTCAGTTTAAAATGCTTCTTGCTTCATCTGTTTGGGCTTATCCCAGACATAACAAACTATTATGGATGAGCAATTGCAGTACAGGTTTACTGGTTACTTATAAAAGTATCTGTCAGATGACTAATTATCTATAAACAACATATTTATCAGGGGGAGCTTCAATGGCAGCTCAGAGAAGACAATTATAGTCAGCACCTTAATTTTTTCTTGATGAAAAGTTCTTGTAGTTACTTTAAAATGCCAGTTTTCCTCACTAAGAAGAAGAGGAGTTTAACAATTTGGGGATTATCTTTTTTCAGTTTCTTTGGATGGGCAGAGGTGTATGAATGTCAAACAGGTGAATAAATCTGAGACAAAATCCTGAACTAGGGAAGTCTCATTCTTGGCAGAGGTGATGAAATAGCCTTGCTGTGGACTGGAGGCAGGGGTCAACCAGGGTGTTGGCTCATCTTTAATAATGGCACACTGTATCTTGTCATTATTGTGTATCACTGTATGCTGATTGGAATCACTGTTCTCACCAGGGCACAAACAGTCTTTTCTCAGGTTCTTTCTGGAACAGATGAAGTTGCAAGAGACCCGTCACCTTTAGAGACATGGTGGTGGTTGTTTCACACCTTTTCCTGCTGCCTGTTCCATGAACCATCTCCAGAGCTTCTAACAAAGGAAGGGCTGTTTGAGAAGTGATGTGGAGATAACTGAAGCAAGAGCTGAGGGGAGGAGGCAGAAGCGTGTCTGCAGGCAAAGGAATGGGAAGGTGAAGTGTAAGTTCACTATGTGGCTTTTATCATAGAAGGTGGCTGGGTGATGGAATAGTAGCTTCAAGCTGTAGAAGAAGCAAAGCAGAAAAGAGGGAGAAAGGTGATGATTAGAGCAACAAAAGGAGAAAAGCAAGGTAGCTGTATGAAATAGCTTCAGTCATTCCATGTCCAAACAATATTATTCTGACTGCTATTTTTACTGTTGTTAGTGACAAATCTACTGCATTGAAGTGTTTCTTTAAATATGCCTACATACATATGTAGCAATTTGTAAATGTCTTGAAAATCCAGCCTACCTGTGAGGCGTGATACTGCATACAAACACAAATAATTGCATATGCATTCTTTGGTAAGGCACCTTGAATGGAAAATGAATCTTCATGAGTTACTTCTTAACCCTGTGTTTCTCTCTTGGCATATGCAACTACAGTATCAGTCCTGATGACTTTAAAACAAGGGTGAGGAGGAAAAAAACAAAATAGAGGACAATAGACATCTTAAGATCAAGACCATTAAAGTGTACTGAATTCCTATCAGTGAGTTGTCCTTTTCTGCTATACTTATATATGTTTATTTACTCGAGTGTTTCTGGTTTTCACAGTGCTGTTCTTGCCGCCTTTTAGAGCAGCTATCCTCATTTGGCTTGCTTATCCCAGAGTGAGAAAAAGAGTTTAGAAAACCGACTCGCCGCTGCTAAGGTTCATTTAGCAAACTTTGGATCCCCATTATGGTTTGCCTTCCGGCTGCCTCCCTGTCTGGCGTGCAACGCTGTATCATCCCGCTTCTCCGGGAAGTATAATTGGCATATTGAAAACAGCAGCAGAAAACAGCTTAAGGTCTGAATTAAGGCTTCAAGTTTTACAAACAACAGTTGAACGGTTTTTTTATAGGTTTTTCAAAGACGTTTCTAGCAGATAGGAACACTTGTGCATCCTAGACAGAATCAGTAGGAGAGTCATAAGATTTTTTTTCCCTGTCTCATGTAACGTGTGTTTATATGATTTTAGTGCCGCCTTTACAGTTTGAGAGTCTTCTTTACGTTGCCTGGTTGAACAATATGAGCTACAAATTAGATGACAATTATTCCAGCCTTTATAGCTAGGCAAATGCTGAAGAATATATGCAAACTCTTATCCATCCACTGCAGCTGATGGACAGCTTCTAATGTAGAGAAATAGAATTATACTTTATATACAGTTCATGCAGCCAATAAAATTAAAATAAACTTCTAGAGCAGCTACTTGAAGCTGCAAGTCAATATCAGCATATTCTTCATCCTTTCTAGTTTACTTGAAGCATTTGTTAAAAAAAATACAAAATATTTTTAGCCTGTGTGCCCCTGACAAGGAAACCAAGCAGCTGAAAACATTGCCAGCAAGAGAACCTTCAAATTGTCTGATAATTTACTGTATTAAGTGCAGATAAGGAGCCTGGTGTTGATTAGGTACTTCTGATGTTAGCAGGGCTTCTGATCCTTGTAATACAGCTTTTTAATAATTTGAAGGCTGAGAACAGTTTATCATTTTAATACTGTGACTGATAAACTATACTTGGGTGCCTTGTGAATACTGGACCTCTCTATTATTTTATACAGATCCAGAAGAAAAGATCTTTTAAGCTGAACTGCTGGAAATTTTAAATATCCATACTAATTCTACCTTGTACTGCCATTGTTTCTTTTCCCAGTATTAACCTCCCCTTCGATATCCATCTCCTCTCTTCTGTTGATACTACAAACAGCGGATGAGCTGTTTGGAAGGCATGCTTAGTGGGACATCTTGGCCAATCTTCATTCCAAAAGATATAATTATTTGCAAACTAGTCTCAATAATGTCAAGTTAAGCCTAAACCACAGTCTTTCAACGACACTTTCCTACCCTGCTTATGAGTTTTTAGACATATTGGTTTTTCCCGCATGTTTAACTTAAAATATGCCACCTGCAGCTAAGCCCTCTACATCCTCTTCTGTTGTTTTTAGCTAATGAGAATAATTGATCCTTTTCTTCTGTATATCATCCCTTTATGTGTTGGTAGACATTCACATCTAGACATGGCCTTTTTTTTTTTTGCTAAAATAAACACACCTTGTTATCTTAATCTTTCTTCAGATGTCCTGAGGGCTTTTTTTTTCTCCACCACAACCTTGAGATTTTTTTGCTTCTCTCTTCTAAACTTTCTTGGATTTATTTATTTTGAAATGTGCCAATATATTGCTTTAAATGAGATTAAGTTATTTTAGGAAAAAAAATTCCTTTCATATTTGTCTGTTCTGACTAGTATGATCTACAGTTTGGTTTCTTGGGGGTTTTTTGGGATTCCTGTTTGGTTTGTTGGTTGGTTGGTTTTTTTTTAAGTCAACAGAAAGAAAGTCTTAATTCTAACAACAGTTCTAACACTTGCTTTGCATAGTTTGGTATGCTGGTTAGATCACAAATTCACTTACTACATCTTTGCTTTCTATTTTTATTTTGGGTGGTAAATGGACCCAAATGGATGTGTAGTGTGCCACCAGCACTTTCTGGACAGTCTGTCCACTGAAGTGGGTCGCAATCCAGGAAAAGAATCCCTTCTAGTCCATTCCCATGCAGAGATGTATTTCCTTAGGGGAGGAATGAGAAGGTACTGATGCATGCGAGGTGCCCAAAACACACAGGTGATCTTTGCCCATCACTTGTGGCATGCTGAGATACTTCAGCATGATGTCACGTGGATTTTGAAGTTTTCACTGGGGTTCATAGGATTATTAATATCAAAATTGTGGAATGAAGGCTGGATGGGGTCAGTCAT
The DNA here is from genome assembly GCA_013397565.1 of Ptilonorhynchus violaceus. Classification (NCBI taxonomy): domain Eukaryota; kingdom Metazoa; phylum Chordata; class Aves; order Passeriformes; family Ptilonorhynchidae; genus Ptilonorhynchus; species Ptilonorhynchus violaceus. The sequence continues at coordinate 313,604 of VZRJ01006789.1, forward strand.
GTGGAATTTACTGATTGTGTAGCATTGAATTGAAGAGTGTGTGCAGTTTTTATTCTACATGGTATAAGTCTAGAATTAATAATACGAGCCCTAAACTGATCTGGTAATGTCAGTCATCTTGCAGTGTAGTGCAGACACATTAATAAATTCTGCTTATTTGAGATTATAGTTTATTTATAAGCTTCTAAGGTGAAGTCTTGTTCCTTCTGACAATACTGTACGAAGTTTTATCAATAGCAGAACCATACTGGAGCCACCCAGCAGCTGTGTATTGAATTTTCCTCCCTGCTGACACCTATAAACTGCAGGAAAGTGCAGTAATGTGAAATTTGCTTTCTTCCTCCATAAAATTTTGAACAGTTTTGATACAATATGGAAATTAAGACAATGGTTTACACCTACTGCTGCTGAATTGTCAGGGCAGAGTATGAAGTATACCAAAGCTTCTAGAAATGAATCTGAAACTTTACAATTCTGGTGTTTTCCACAGAGACATGGAATGAAGGTATGTAAATGTTAATGAAGTACAACAATATGAGGTTTTATTAAGTTGTCCTTGTATTATAAACGACACACAAAATAAATATGTCTCTACTCTCTCTTGTTAACCCTGCTTGGAGAAGTATGATGAAAACCACTGAAGACCTAATCAGCCCCTTGCTGGTGTGCCAGTCTCTTTAATTTATATCCTACCACATAGCAGTATGCACTGTTAATGCTATCTGTGATCTATTATTGCTTTACTATAGACTACTCATCTAAGTATGAATACTTTTCATTACTTGAAGAGAAAAACCTCTCAGATAGCAGGAGCCTGAGACTCTACTTTTTCAACGTGCAAAATGCGTTAAAAAAGAAACAGAGCTAACAATAGCTTATATCATTGAATTCTCGTTCTCATTTCTTATAGATACATTATCACTATTTTAAAAGGAAGGAGGTCAGGAAGAAAGATAAAAAAAAAAAAGGGAATAAAGAAAAAAAGGCATGTTGATCTTTCCAAAATGGCAAAATTAAATATATAAATTTTGTACCTGGCTCTTGAAAGACCTCACACAAACCTCTAGTTTGCTTACATCTTCTGTGTTGGAGAGAGTTACTAATCTGTCAGAAAGTGATGTCAGAATATTGAAAAGTCATGAGCTTTGAGACAGTTCAGACTTTCAAGTTCTACTCCATCTCTGATGTTTAATATATACAGTTTTATACTCTTTGGAAGTAAAAATACACATTTGAAATATCAGCCTTAAATCCTTCTGAAGTGTGTGACACACCTCTCTGTTAATAGATAACATTTTAGAAATGCTTTTGGCCTGAATGAATACATGAATGTGAGGGACTGAGGCAATCCAAAGGGAGTAACACAGGCAACTCCTCATATGTGATAATCTGTTGATCTCCTTTGAAGGAAGATGGAAACCCCATAAAACATTTTAGAAATGTGACTCTAAAATTCGGAAAAAATAATTGAGACATGTGACATGCTGCAGACCAGTAACTGAATTTTTAATCATGAAAATCAGAAAATATTTCCATATATCTTTCCACTACTTTCCTATATGTCCATATGCAGTAAGTGTGGCATGACTGCAAATTACTTTTCAAAACTGACAATTTTTTTTAAATACGGTTTTAAAACATTTTATGTATTTGCATATTAATATTTAAAACTCAATCAAACTTTCAAAATAATTACAAAAATTTTTGAAGACTGAATACTTTAAGATTACAACTTGTAATCAAGGTGCTAAATTATAGACTAAAAAGAAGTTTAAAAGTAAAAGCACAAGATGTTGAGCTAGTAAGAGGAAAAGTAGACACCTGACCACATCTCCAGCACATTACTGTGCTGCAATAAGAGCTAATTATATCACTGGCCTAGAAAGCAAGGTATTTGGAGTGTACATCTGTCTCTGCTAACCTTTCTGTGCACATGACCTGTGGGTTAGTCTTTCCATATGTGTGAGATTTTTTCCTCATACCCTGCTTTAATCACTTAGCTGGCAGAGCCTTCCTGGACCAGGATTGCTGTTTAGTGCATTAGCATCTAACTCAGGAATGCTGCAGTCTGCACAAGTGACCTGGACCTTGCCTAGAGCTCCCAGAAACCCAGACTGGCCCTGCCTGTGGCTGCCTGAAGTATGAAAGAAATGTTTCCTGTTCATAACCAAACGTCTGTAAGATCAGATCTCAGTCCCACAAATGTAGTTTAATACAAGGATGGTCCAATTATACTCCATAAGTTTTTCAAATGAGGGATATAGACACTTAGAGGATTGTTTGTGTGCTGTGTGCTGAGAAGTTACAGAGCTGAAAAGGAAAATGGTGATAAATCTGATAGGGTATTACATTGTAATAGAAAACATAGAAACAAAGGTGACTGTCCCCAGCTGAAAGTTGTGAGAAATATCTGTTTATGGAACTTGAAAAAGAGTAAATAGAAGTAAGGCCAGCTGTGCCTTAGTTTCTTACACTTTGTGGTAGTGGTTTCAAAGCAGTTATACAGTATATGCTGGCTTTTCTAAACAAGAGCATTCCAGTTTATATCCATTGCAGTGCAATTAAGACAATCCCCACACTTGCACATCCATTCTGGTGAGTGTATGATTCCCATAAAATAGATAAAATATATATAATTCCCATACCTAATAAAATGGAGCCATCTTTTCACATAATCCGTTCACCTTCATGCTCACTAAGCCTTTTTGTGAGGGTTGTTTCGGCTGTGTTATACTCAGTCCCATGACAAAGCATATACCAGCTTAGATCTACAGTCTTTTTAGGGGGATTTAAGCCACAGGCTCAACCCATTCCATTCTAAAGTATTTTTTCTGTAAAGACAGTCCTATGCTGCTGCTGCTTCACCTTCAGCCTTTATAATGTGTTTCTCCTTTCATGTCCTTCCCCAGCTCTCACATTCCGAGTTCTGTGGAGAAATTTCTTTTCATGTGGTACCTAGTTCCTGCATGATGCTTCTCGCTCCATCTGCAAGAACCAAATCTCAGATGCCATGTCAAGATGATTCAATACATTTTTTTATTGCTATCCTTCATGTTTCATAAGTTCAGAGTCTTCTGGCTCTGCATTTACATTAGCCAAGGTTGTACTGTAAAATCAGCGAAGAAAATGAAGCTTTCTTGAAGTGTGGTGACCATTATATCACAGTCAGCCTCCACAGTATAGAATACTGAATCTAAGATTCTGTATTTATTGTGGAAATTCAAATCTACTTCTTTTTGAAGAGTGTAGCAACTATTCAAAAAAGATGAATTCTTTCTGTGTGTGGAGGGTGTTCTTACTACTTCAGATTGAAAGTTGCCCTTTGAAGCAAAAAAAAAAAAAAAGAATCATAAGTCACTGGGGTATAAAAAGAGAAAGGAAAAGGTTAGGAAATGTTAATGAAAAGAGGTTGGGAAATGCTTGTGAAATTCAGAATATGGTTAATTTTAAAAACAAATTTTTTTAAATTTTATGTTTTGCTGATGCCAAGATGTTTTATCATAAAAATGTCTGTGGAAACAAGACACATACATACTAATTCAGAGAAAACAGACTGTCATTGTAACACTGAAGTGTTATAGATGACACCAGCTATAAGAACTGTTCCTGAAGTACCCATAGGCTTATTTTTAAGGCACAACCAACTTTAATAAAAGTGTATTCAGCACACTGTAGGAAACTGATTAGGTGATAGATAACCCATTGCACTACAGTAGTAGCTTTTATTCATTTGGCATTCAATTATTTAAATAAAAGGACTTTGCTGTCTAACAAAACATATTGTTGTCTCATACACAAAAATATGAAATTTAACACATCTCATTTTCTAGCAGCTCTACACTTTTATCAAGTCTCTTTTGTTTTCCTCCTCGTTGCACTGTGATTACATTCTTTTATCAGATAGTCATTTAAAAGAACTACAGTGAATTTAGGTAATATTTTGAGTTTAAATATCAATAGCATTTTAATAACTTGTATAACAATGCCTCTTATTTTTAAGACCTTATTTTCAAAATATTACTGTTATCCTAACGCTTCCATGGAAGAGAGTAGTCCATTTTTTTTTCTCTCATCTGTATTGATGCAACGCCACTGCTTGGGAATCTGACACAGTGCATCACCAAAATAAAACTGCACACATGGCATGTTGTGCTATGATTAAGGATAAAAAGTATTAAGTACTGATTTATATGTTAAGGCATGATCCCACAAACATTTATTGTGACTAGGTTTACAAGATGCATCAATTTACTTGGATCTGTAAGCATTTGCATTAAGAGGGCAAAATAAAGAGGAATTGGATCCTACTCTACACATGTCTAAAACAGAGGAACAACACTGTACGGAGGTACAGGTAGAATAGTTGCACACTACTTCAAGTATATAATATGTTTCTTCTTCTTCTCATTTAAGAATAAAGACAAAGGAAAATTACAGGATCTGTGTAAGTATCACATTTAATCAAGTTTTAATGCTCTTTCCATTATATGAGTAAGTAATGGCAAAACTAATGTTGTTTCCTTACCACTTTCCTTTAACAAGAATCAATAAGACAGTGGTAGTCATCTGGGAAAGCTACTACAGGACAGCAGGAGGAAAAAAGGTGCTCTTCTGGCAAGTTTTACTTAAAAAAAATAGCATAGGTCCAGGTTGATGAACTCAGCCTCCAAGACTGATCTGTGGTGTGTTTTCCTAGATCTACCAGTACACTCATTGCAGAAAGCTTTTCAGAAGTCTCATTTTCTAATTATGGTGATTGTGCAGTAGTAGTTTCTCTTATCTAAAAACAAACAAACAAACAAAACACTTCAAAAGGGTCAAATTCAAATAATTAAACTTTTGAACTAGGTGAGATACCCACAAAATATAAAAAACAAAAAGAAATTCTAGGCAGGAGCATGCTTGGACCATCCTCATTAAGTAACAGAATGCCTTCCCGCAGCCACATGCGTTGCATGTGACTGAATAATGAAGAGTTGATGTTATCTTTAAGTGACCTTAACTACAAATTACTGCACTGCCAATATTGTAGTTGTCACGATGCTGCCAGCTGTCCCCCAGCAATCCAGTTTAAATGTTATGCATGTAGGAGGAATTAGAGAAGCGCTTACTGAAAACCTAATTAACCCCCTAATGCATTTAAGGTGAACTTGTTTCTTAAATCTCTGAATATGCATAATAACAACAGCCCTCCAAGGGGAGGATTGAGTGTCTGTATTAGGGGATCTTTAAAAGATTTAATTAGCCGGTTGTGAGAATTTAGAAGCACATGAAGAAATTTCAACTTGACCTTATAATGGTCTTCCCTTGCCTCTAAGACAAAGTTGAAAGGATTTGATCCATAGTTTGCTTCCCTCAGTGAGAGAGCATTAAGGTAAATATACGATGTTGCTTCAGCTCACTATAGAAAAATATGTGTAACTAAAGAGCTGTAGAAAGCTCTGCTGGAGAAAACAAACCCTCTATGACGATCTTTGATGAAAAAAATTCAAGGGCTAAAAAAAATTCATACAGGACAGCTCTCAAATGTGAAAGATAACGTAATCAATAAGGACTAAAGTAAAATGTCCCTATATCAGCTTGTGAATATATGTCCCTATATCAGCTATGAATCTGAGGTGGTTCTTTCTTGAAGTGACAGTGTTTTTCCTATTTGACTTGTTTAAAGAAGAAAATCTTTAATAAGAGTTTGTGCTGGTTTTGGCTGGGGTGGAGTTAATTTTCTCCCCAGTGGCTGGTGTGGGGCTGTGTTTTGGATTTGTGCCGAGCACAGGGTTGATAACACAGAGATGTTTTTGTCACTGCTGAGCAGGGCTACACAGAGCCAAGGCCTTTTCTGCTTTCCGTACCGACCACACTGGTGAGGAAGCTTGGGGAGCCTGGGAGGGTGGGAGAAGACACAGCCTGGACAGGTGACCCCAACTGACCAGAGGGATATTCCAGACCATATGGTGTCGTGGTCAGTATATAAAGCAGGGGGACGAAGGAGGGAACATTTGCAGTGATTATGTTTGTCTTCCCAAGACACTGATATGTGTGATGGGGTGGCTGAACACCTGCCTGCCCATGGGAAGAAGTGAATTAATTCCTTGGTTTGCTTTGCTTGTGTGCATGGCTTTCTCTTTTCCCTATTAAACTGTCTTTATCTCAACCTGTGAATTCTCTACCTTTCACCCTTCCAATTCTCTGTGCAGCCTCCCAAGGGTGGGAGGATGAGTGAGGAGCTGTGTGGTAATCGGCTGCTGGCTGGGGTTAAACCTTGACAGAATTAATATAAATTTGCTTCTGTTCCTTCCCAGACAACCGTGGCCCTAGATGTGGTATTGTAAACCAGGTAAGTTTTCACTAGAACTGTAAAAAACAGTGTTTGCTACAATTTCCAGCTGCCCTCTGCTTTCCTTCTGCATGGACAGAAGGTTGGTTAAGGAAGAAATGGGGTTTTTTAGGTGTGTTGTGTGTGTGTGTGTGGTTTCTTTGGTTTTTGTAACTCTTCTTATACTAGGTTTTGACTGGGACCTGAGAAACTGCCATGCCACAGTGACTGCAGGTTGAATAATCCCCATCAGGAGGCAGGGATGGGGTTGTGGTGATCTTGACTCAGACTGCACCCGCTGACAGACTCTGCCCTCCACCCAGGTAGGTGTGTCCCATGTATGATCACTTAGTTCTGTAGTGGTGTTGTAAACATAAGTGGGGAAAAGAAACCCTCTCCAGAGACAAACTGACTGTAGTCCTTAGGAGATAATTTCAAAGATACAAATGCTGTTTACTACCTGAATTGGAACTGTGACTTTGCAAACCTTCCCCTACAGGACCAAACCATCCAAATTAAATGAAGCTGAGGCAAACCAGTTTAGTAATTTTGGAATAACAAACATTGGCCATTTTCGCATGTGGACAACTGAATTAGTATGGTGTTGTTGATGCTGAATTTTTTTTTCAAAATAAAAGTGAGTCAGGTTACTTAGAGGTATGCAGTATTTCAGTGGGAATTCAGTAGAAATTCTTTACATAAAAGTTAATTTACTTAACTTGTCCGTTTTCAGGTGTTATTTATAGCATTGCTACAGGCCAGAACATTTTAAAGTTGAGCTCCTCAAGGTGAATGCTGTTGTATCCTTATTTATTATATTTTTGTGTATTCAGTCCTTTCCCTGTGAAAAAAAATGTGTGAATGGCCATGACTTTCACACTGTGAAAAAGATGAGAACTTCAACAATGAATCAGAGAAATCAAAGGCTGAAGTCTTGTAGGCATGAAATATTGGTTTTGTACCACAGCAACACAGCAGAGAATTTTCATTAGGCCATGTCCCGAAGAAAAACTTCCTTATTCCTGCTTCCTATGCTAACCTTTAAACTCGTGGCAAAGCATCGGAGAGATGAGCTCTACATCTTAGGGCAAGCAGTGATATCAAAGAATTTTGTCAGAATAATTTAGGAGAATCCTAAGATTTAGCTGGAGGTGTGGGGGGATTTTTTGTTGTTAGATTTTTTTTAACATAAGGCACAGTTATATGAACATATCATTCCACTTAGCTATCTAATTTCATTAGCTACTTTTTTACTTTTTCTTCTGTATTTACTTAATTATGCGGTTAGGCACAAGCAGTTGATAAAAGCAATAAACCGACTCTTTTATGACTCTCTCATTTTGCATATATGTAAATTTTGCAACTCTTTCTTTGGCATGCACACATGCCTTAGTGTGCCAAAAAAAGACAAAATGTGACCCCAAAGTTAAAAACAGACAGGTAATTAACAGTAACTGACACTTAGTGAGAAGTAAAAAAGGTAGTTTTTAACTTTTTACTTTCTTAACCACAACTTTTATTTATTTCATATTATAATTGAACATTCTTATATTAAAAAAATGGATAAGTTGTACCTGTAGTTTTAACTAGGGAAGAGGGCACCAAACACATATGAAATGTAATAGCATTAGTACACATCCTCCAAGGTTGTTAAAAAAAACATTGGAAACAAATGAATTATAAATATTTCATTGTTCATTTGCAGTCATTGCATTTCTTAGCTGTAGTCATTAAGCACTAATCTGTTTTGCTAAAACGCTGCAGCTTAAAATTATAAATGGATCAAAATATATCAAATATAGGAAACGATTTCTAAAAAGAAAAAAGAACACAAAAATAAATTGACAGATTTAGTTGCTGCCAGACAGATTTTAAAAATTACTTCAAGCCCCTTCTAACACCTGAATACATCTTTAAATACCTCCTGGCAGCTCTTCAACCTTCTTAGTATGGGAGCAGCATGGAAGATGAGACCTTATGATAGTGCTAGGAACTGTCATGTGGTGTACAATGTGCAAAACTCAAAAGCGTATTCAAATGTTGCTTGTAAATGCTGGTTCCTCCTCCAGAAGAGAACCCTGTAGCTTATGAACATATCAACAGCCAGAGTTCATTTTTTTGTCTCTTCAGGGCTGTTAGCAGTGATATAAAGTATTTAAAGAGGAATCCAGCCCAGGATCCTCAGGCTGTGCTCATATGAAAGATATTTCCGTCCCTTTATTGTCTTTGTTAATCATATCCAAAAGACATCATAGATAGTCCACAGTGGATGGAGCACCAAACTTAAAATGTTAATTTTTCAACAAATATAACTCTCAGAGGCTCCAGTTAAGACACTGGATACGTAACAGATATGCACAGGTGAACCACGGAATACTGAAATGACTTAGACCTAACTAACCTGTGGAAGGACAAAATCTTAATAGCTGCTAGTTAGTAATCAGAAGTCCATCTTTCTATTTTCAAAAAGGAAAATCAAAATGAAAATGTTTGGTAATAGAATAAGATACCTATGGCTGCCGAAGATCAGCCATTCACAGAGGAAACGTGCCATGGCATTTTGCGTCCTGCTAGTGAAATCTGTGGTGAGCATTCCGTAGGGATTGACTAGCACGGGCAAGAGATGATCTCCAGTTGGATGAATTTTCACTCCACTGCTGATCATTAAAGAGAAGAAAAAAAAAATAGTCCACTGTGCTGAAGATAATCTGGTTTTGATTACATACAGAGCTCAGGAGGAAAAGTCACAAAACCAAGCCCTTTCCAGGGGAAAAAAGCAATCCACAAAACAAACCAGAAACAGTGATTTATTCAGGCAGAAAATGTGTACATATTTATTTTGAACTAAAACCTGCATTTCTAGATTGAATTTGAAAATTAGTTTGGGGAAAGAAATGAAAGTTTTGAAATGTCAAAATAATTCTGCTTCATCATCCTGAGCTGAAGCATTTCAGGTTTCTTAAGCCAGTGGCTAGGGAAATGATCTGTAATCTTTTTCTAATTCATAAGACAGACTTGAAGTCAGGCATCTTATCCCTCTCAAAAGAAGCCAGAAGCCTTCCAGTATGGATCTTTCTTTGATTCATCAGTTGAAAACCTTCTATCTAGATTAATCCTAGCTATTCAATAAGGAAAAAAGGAGAGACTCAATAGCCCATCACATTCTGTCACACTCAGTGTATTTGAAAAGAGAGAATGAGAGGGGGGGAAGGAGACCCCAAAATGCTTCTATTCTGGGTCAATTGTTCTGAATTTATTTCTTTGATTTTTCAAGTCAGTAGCTAAATTGAAAAATCAATTATTTACACATCTGTAACTACACCCTTCCCTTTTGCCAGCCAATTGTAGGATATGGGCATTTCACCAACTTCCCTTCTAGAGCAAGATACTCAACCTCTTATCCCTCACTCTGCTTTTATGGAGAAGAGACTGTGTGATCCCTAAATGGAGAGTGTATCAGTCCCCAGGGAAAACCTGCAGTCCTGTTGGGATCTCATTTCATTACTGAAGGGACAGAAAGTCATTATGGGGGGGGAGGGGTTTGGTTTTTTCCCCCTTACACGATCTCTGATTATTTATAAGCAATTTATGGAGCTAAATGAAAATCTGTGGAGCAACGTCTATGGAAGATAAGGATATCGAAGAGGTTTGACAAGAAAGTAGGACTTGGCTCATATTCATAGTTTTCCATTGAAATAGCAGTCTTAACTGTCTGCATGTGAAAGCAGAAGTTTGAATGAAAAAGGAAGTTTTTCTTAAGCATTATTGCTTAAGATTCATAGCCTTGAGGTCAGACAGTTAATTGCCTTGTAAGGGGTTCCAGAGGTACCTTGGTGCAATATTTGTGTTGTAGTGTCACTTAGGCTTGTAAAGGTGCCTGGGGTAGGTGACCTGAGAAATCCCTTCAGACCTAAGACACTGCAATAGTACAGTCTAAGTGACCAAGTAGATTTTTTTAAAATACAGAATCTGTTCAGGCAAACTCTTTGATTAACACCATCTCCATTCTAAGACCTTAAAACTGGGTACTGATCATCATCTCATATCCTTGTTGTTAATAAATTCCTTCCAAACACAAAGATCGAATATACAAGATTATTCAAACATTTCTTTGCTGTCCTCTGCTTAATAAAACAAGCAAAAGCAAGTGAATAGCAATCGCACATCTCAGAGACACAGCACTATTCATAAAGCATATTGCTTCTTTAGATTCCCCAAATTCTAATTAGAACTTTACAAAGCAATAACAAAGATAGCAACTGGATTCTAAACTAATAATTCTAAGCTCTGTGCAAACTGGAAAACCCCAGCGTCAGTAAAATAATACAAGACACCTGTTTTATATGGTACACATCAAAAGCAAGCCCCAAGGACAATAACTTTTAATATAATAATTATTAAATGTTTATTAGCCAAAGCTCAAAATATCAAGATATGTATTGTGGTAGAGAAACAACTATCTCCCAGGCACACAAAATCTTTCTATTTTGATGATTAAAACTTTGGTTGCCAATAATCTTCTGGCCCAAGGTAGCAGGTGTTATTACTGTACTTAGAAAGTAATAAAAGGATATTTCTTATCATTCGGTTTTCCTATTTATAATTTAAAGTACACTCCTGTCTGTTTGAAATTAAATTCTTAAATTAAATACTTTATAGCTTTTTCATTCTCCTGGAGATAACAAAATTACTAATACGAAAAAAAGGTCTATTCAAAAAATCCGGAGGGTTTCAAACACAAACTTTGTAAAAATGAATTAATGTTTTGCAGATACACAACTACAACTTGAGTAAGTCCAGTTCTTGTACTAAACAAAATTGCCTTTAAATCCAGAGCAAAACTTTAAACCTCTGCTCTTGTTTTGTTAGGAATGAATATCCAACAATAAATGGAGGTATATTATTGCCCACTTCTCCTTCACGCCCACTTTATTAAATTCTTCCAAGTAAAAACTGGGACAGGGAATTGAATTTGGATCTCTGGTATCATAAAAGAAGGGTAAAGCAATAAATAGCAAATAAAATTAAAGCACATGTAGGACTTTCACCAGTAAAGCAGGAAGGAAGATGGGAATAAGCCTTTTTTGTGATTAGTACTGCTCTGACAGATCACACACATGAAGCCTCCTTCGGATTGCTGCTGATATTTACTCTCCTACACCTAACAAGGAGGCGGAGTTGATTGAGGCAGAGAGCTTTAAACGGAGGAAGAAGTGCTTGAAGTAATGGTGAACTGAGAATCAGTAGGGATGAGTTGCTGGTCTTCCCTGCTGTGGGAGGAACAGGAACTGGAGCTATTTCTGCTGGGGTGGGGCTTTGTATCTGCTGCAGACTCATTAGCTTTGTGTATAGCTCAATCTACAGATATTACTTGTGCTCCTGAAGGCAAGAAACATCCTGCTAGAAGGATGTGTCTTGTGGTATGAAGGGGCTTTCTTAATGGAGAACAGAGGTTACTAAGCAGCAGTTGTAAGAAGTAGTAGGTTCAGAGTACCCTTGGATTGAGTGATTGCTGCTGATTCCATTTAGACAGGAGCAAAACCCACTGAGTAGGAATAGAATATTTTTTAATACAGAACTTTGATAAATCAGTAGTACTAGTTAATGAAATCAGCTAGTTCCTTAAATAAGGCTTTGGAATCACTGTAAATCAATTAAGGTGAAAAATGTTTGGAGAAGAACTTCTGTAACTAAACAAACTAAAGTGAGATTTTGGAATTAATCAGAGTGCATGAGGGGAAGGAAAAGGAGACAGGGTTGAGAGAGAAAGTAAGCGTTGCTCTACATAAAAAGCAGGTTTATACATGCGAAAGGAAATAAAGAGTTATAGACCAAGTTCACTAATGTTGAAATGCTCAGCAACGTAATAGGTTTTGAAAGCAGTTTTTCAACGATGTTGCTCTACCACCTAAGGGCAAATTTTGATAACTATCTGTATAACCCTTAAACTTTAAAATACTTCCCTGTACATGAGATAAAAAGACAGAAAGAAGCAAAATAAATGGGACCCATGTTTTCTATAGCTTCCTGAGTATTCTGATAGTTTGAAAGAGCTGGAACTCTGATATTCTCATTTACAGTCGTGTTGTATTGTTTCTTTGCCACTATACTTTCCCAGAACTTGTTACAGGAGTACATGGGCAGTCCCTGCTGGCTGAAATTCCACCTGTCTGTAATTCATTTTCAATCATTCAAGGCAGAATTGGGTATCAAACCAATAATTTTCTTTAATAAACACAGCATCCTATGAGGTACTGAGAGCCTTTTACCTCTCAGTAACAGAGATGAAAGCTGGCAGCACCTTGCTGTGTTGGGATCTTTGCCTTTAATACAGACACCTTAAATTTACTTGTGAGGAATGGACTACACCTTTTTCAAGAACAAAATGAATTTAAAATTTTAATGTGGGGTATTTTGTTTCCCATTTATTATCTTTTCTTAGGTTTATTTAATTTCTGATTATAGCAAAGCAGCTATGTGCTCTTGTGATATATCTGGTTTGACAAGAAGCATGGGGGACAAAATATATTTTAGAGACTATTTTCTTTTTACTTGCTCAAATTAATCTACTTTTAAGGGTTTTGAGAAGGGAAATTTGTCTCTAATTCAACAGAGATTTTTATTCTTTTTTTCAGCTGAAGGTCTGCTCCTGTAAATGAGTCTGTAAAATTCATGGTTTTTGCTTCAATAATTTTTAGAATGTGTACACCCAGTTTACAATGAAATGATGAGGGCTTTATTTCAAAACTGCCAAGAATACAGTAATTTGATTCAGGGTGGGTGATTTCCATTTAATGCATCTTCAGCGATGGCAAAGACTGTGTTAGATAAGCCTCGCATTGCAGCAGCACAACCATTTCAGTTTGTCTTCAAAATGCTCATTGAACTCTCAGGTCTTGCAAAGAGCTGTTGCTATTTATAATGACACAGAGGATGGAGTAAAATGGTTCAGCCATGTTGGCTCAACAGTTTTATAGAAGTAAAAGCATCAATTAAATCTGTATTTCTGGCAGTTTTGTGAGATAACAGCACAGGTTTGTGAGGAAAGAAAGTGTTGTTTCTTTGTTTAATAGGCTATCACCCTTGATGAATGGAAGTTTGAGAAATTACAGGAGTGTACCAGTTTAATCTGAACAAAAAAATGGAATTTGGCAATAATGTAGAGTGGGATAACGCCACCTTTTCATTTGCACAGATATGATTTAAAAATGTAATCTCTTGAAACTGGGGTTTCATGAGGCTGCAGTTGACTATAGATTTTCATTAGCTGAAGTAAGGCAATATGTCTTGCACATTATTTCTGAAGCGTTAATGCAGCTGTGCTGCTTTATATAGAACTGTTAAAAACCTATCAGTAAAAAATATCACCTGACACTGCTTCTTGTTAGATATCATTTTGAAATATGCAAGTGTCTAGAAGTAAATCTTGATGCAAACTTGGGAAGAGGTTCTGATCTCTAAAGCAAATAAAGACTTGAAATTTTCACGGGAAACAGACTAGATGCTGAACAACACTTACCTACCCACAGGACACGTAGAGCAGGTGAAATACAAAGCTCCTGTGGAGTCTTTTAATATTACTTGCGACTCCTCTGGAAGTACTAATTTTGAGTCTGACAGCACAGTCAGTAGGGGAACTCAGTTAATGCGTGTTTGTTGTCTCTGAGATGGCAGGGATGAGGTCCTGCTGTGAGGGTAGTTTTTGTAATGTGGGCACCTGTCCGCTCGGGAATGGGCACAGACCCCAGGGAGTTTGGAACTAAGTCGCTCAAGAGCTGTGAGTGATAATGACTTTCATGCTAGAGGCACTATTTAATTAAGCAACCCTCATGATTTCACACATTTGAGAGAGATGCTTCATCTTTAAGAAATGGAGGGTTTTAAAAAGCACAAATTCATAATGTAAAACCAGAAGTTATTAATTTTTAAAGGATTTTCAAAGGCAAAACACTATTACTTTAAAATAGGTTTAACTATTCAGTGCAAGAGCTACAACAGACTTAGATATCCAAAGCAGGTCCTATGTGGAGCTGGGAAAAATTGCAAGTTGAAGCTGGAAAGCAGCTAAAACTCACTGCAGACCCCTCTGTTTTGTTTGCTTTCTGTCTGGGTGCCTGTGGCTCCCCCACTGAGCATGCTTCAGTCTTCTGAGGTGTGGGATGTGTGTGGCTTTTTCACCCAAATATTTCTTCTAAGACCTGTATTTGGGTGGTGTCCTCGGAAAAGACCCAAAATAACTTGGTAGCTTTGGATACTTACAGGGGAGTGAAAATCCTTGTTTTTTTTAATTTCCAAGTGCACCTGGAAGACGCAGAGACGTTGACAGGCGGTGATAGTTCCATCCAATCTTTTACAAGCAGCAGCTATCTCCAGAGATACCTTTCTGCTGTGCCTGCCTCTGAGTGGGTTACAACTTGCAGGCATTTGGGCATGCTATTTACCTCCTGTGTTGCAACAGTTCTGTCGCACAGAAAAGCAAATTCATTTAGAATTCTGAAGCAGATACAGCTCATGAGCTTCTGTCTTACTTGTTTGGGGTTTGGAGATGGGGATTTTGCTGCAACATCTTTTAGAACAAAATTACTTTGATGGCCGCCAGTAAAATCAAACTGATATGCTAGTCTTTATTAGAATTATTGCATCAATATTTTAACTTGCTTAACTTTGTTCTTAGAGGGATATATTTCAAATTCTTATTACTCATCTTTGTTTACTTATTTTCTTTGTACAGAAACATGCTTTGATATGGAAAACATACTCAGTCTAACTTCAAGTGCCTGTATATAGATGTTTGTTAGCAAGGGTACATTGTGACTTACCAGATAGATTTTAAAGTCAACACCTGCAATCACTTCATGATAATTCCAGTGTTGATGGTAATGACAGATGGGTTCCTAAATAAGTTAATAGATCAGATGGCATTGAAAGGTGTAAAGATTCTGGGATGACTTGTTGGAAATTAGGACAAGATTTTATCTTCAGGCAAAAGGCTGTGCAAGCTGCAGTAGCCAAGAGTAAACAATGACACTCCTTTAAGTGTCACACTTACATTGAGTTGAAGGGTAAATTTTTGTTATGATGTACCACAGCTTCTAATATTCAACACAAAGTGGGAAGTCATCTCTGTTGTTAGTGATTGGTTAAAGAAACCTTCGCTGTCTTGTGTCCCCCTGAGCTGTTAGCGCAGATGACTCAGTTTGAGCTTACACCTCTGGTTAGTAAGTTTAGTTAATTATCTAAGTTCTACTTCCCAAGCGTTCTTTGAGTTCACCCCATCTTTTCTGATACTGCTGGTCTGTACTCCCTATTTTCTGTTGTCTCAAGAGGGAGCTTGTGATCATTAAGATCCAACCTCCTACCTTGCTCAGACAGCCCCCTCACTCATCCATGGACAGCCAGACACGCACTGGGCAATTCACTCTGTGTCAATTTTCTAGTTTTCATTATTGCACATGCAATTATTGAGAAGACTGCTTGAAATCTGCTAAATGCCAAATACCTCCACGGTCTGCCCAAAAGAAACAGAATGCTGACAATCTATTCATCATTGCTCTTTAAATGTTGTGTTTGTCTATGTAAGTATGACAATGGCTTGTGTCAAATGATGTAATGCATCTAGGCAACAGGCTGCTCACTGCTTAGCTGTCTTTTCACTTCTGAATGGTGCAGATCAGATCAGTCTGCCTTCAGTTTTTGGCTACACCCCACGTATCTCTCAGATTGTGGGCAACGTTAAATATGTTTACAAGATATAGTGAGGGGTTTTTTTAAAAAGTGCAGAAGATGGTAATGCCCAGCTGTCTTTTTTTGTTAATGAAACCAAGCTGGATTTCACATCCTTACATGGAGTTCCCTGGTTTACCCAAGGTGAATGAATAATATTAGTGGTCTCATCTGCCTGTCTACCTAGGGCTTGTTCACGTCTTAAATCTGAAATTTTAGATTTTAGCAAATTTGCAGTTGTTTCATATCAACAAGAAACCCCTGTGTTTCTTAAAGCGCTGCAGATAAATGCCAACAATCTAATCTTACAGAACAATTCACACATTCATCATAATAATTTTATGGCATTTATCATAGGATCATAGAATATGCTGAGTGGGAAGGGACCCATCAGGATCATTGAGTCCAGCTCCTGGCCCTGCACAGGACATCTCAAGAGTCACACCATGTGCTCGACAGCATTGTCCAAACACTTCTTGAACTCTGGCTTGGTGCTGTAACCACTTCTGTGGGGAGCCCAACCACTCTTTTTTTTTTTCTTTTGTTTAAACACTATTTATGTAGCTATTTTGCCATGGCTTTTGTTTTTTTTTTACTGGTGGTGATAGCTTCTTATTTGATTTGTGATTGTACATCTTAATGTTCATATTTCAGGGTTAACTGTATCATATTAGTTACTTCAGGAAGTGCCTTCAGTTTATTGATTTATGCTGCAAATAATGCTCTTTTCTGATAATTTGAATTTGCTGTAGTGAGAGGTAAAAAGTAACCTTAGCGTGAGCAGTTTACATTACAACTTTCAATTGTAATTTTGCAGATTTTAAAACAAACTTTGAAACTTAGAAGGGATTCAGTTTCTAGAATTTGGTCTTGGAAAGATACATTTAGCTCAATTACATTATGCTTGTATACTTTTGTCATGTTACCTTTCTTTATGTATATTTTTGCATCTGGAAAAAATGTGAAATAAGGAAGTCTGTAATGTGATGTGTCTCATACTTGAAGAATGGTAAATACAGTTTGGGAAGTGTCAAGAACACATAAAATTTATGTTGTATTCACTTGACTTGATTACCAAAGAAAGTTCATATTTTTTCCTAATTTTTTTCTTCATTCTTCATGTTTTGATTGTAATGAACTGTGTATTGTACCATTATATTTTTTACCAGTGGCATCTCTGTAACAAGATGCATAATAAAAACATTATCAATTTATATTAGATATTCCCCAGCCCCCTTTAGACTGATTCCCAAGCTAAATAGAATAGGTCTGAGCCCTAAATGATAATTTTTATTGATAGCAACATCAGGAAAATGGCAAAAAATGCTGAATCTACTATGGTTTAAAAAAAGGCAATAAAAATATTGAATGGCATGATTGTATTATGCTTGGGGATTTGAAGATATTTCTTGTCCTATTTTATAACCAAAGCAAGCTATGAATGGAAAGGATGCTGTTAGATTTCAGCACAATGCTCTCTACTAGATGTTTGCAATGTGAAATTAGAAACAATTGTCTTTTTCTTGCTATTATAATGTTTGCTATTTTTTGCAGCTTTAGGATGCTGATCTAGCGCTTTCCCTGTCATATGTCATATAAATTTTACCTAAGCTTGTAAAGAACTTAAGATCATGAATTTCTGCTTCTCATCCACAGCTAATTAGAGATGTAGAGGTTCTGAGATGCTCAAGTAGCAGGAAGCCACGGCCACTTCTCAGAAATTCCGTGTAGGCACATTGTGATGTGCTTTGAAGCTTAGTATTAAGATTTGGCTTGGAATAGTTTGCTTTCCTCATCTGCTATTGCTCTTGTGTCCTGTGTCCAAGACTATTGAGAAATGATCATGATGTTGAATACCTGAAATTGCTGTTATCAATGACAGTAGAAGAATCACGTAAAGGAGAAAAATAGAAACCTCGATATTAGAGGAAAATTGTCTCTGATGTATGAGACATCTTCAGTTTGCATATCTTCCCTGGATAGTGCTAATTCTTTAAGCTGCTTTGAGATCCACCATCTCAGTGTCATTTTGAAAAGCTGCAAAAGGCACGTTGGTTTTCACTTTGTGGCTCTCAGCCTGAGCCCTCTCAGGGAAACAGCTCTGCTCTCCGCAGGAGTTACCTTTCCTCAGTTCAGGTTAAATGGGCAGCACAGGAGTCTCGTGACCTCTCACTGGGGCAGTGGAGTCTGGTGCTGTCCAAACGCAGGTCCATTGCTCAGCTTTGCTTTTTGGGCATTTTTTACTTCTTCAATCACACTGAAATTGAGCGTCAGCCATGATTAAGCACAAATAAGTGTCACTCACACCCGTGATTAAGCACAGCTAAGGATGAAGCCAATAATAAATTTAAGTTTCTTAATGGTTTTGTTTGTGTCTTTCTTACTTGTCTAGAAAGACATGCAACAATTCTGGCTGGCTTCCATTTTTCCTCTCCTAAAAGGAGAGCATTTAGTGTTGATCCTGTGCTGCTGAAAAACAGGCTGCTTAACTTAGAATGCTGGAGACTACACAGAAATGTGTGTCTTGGTGACTCAATTTTGATGTAAATAGTTTTGTGAAAGTTATTTATAGAACACGTGTATAAAAGTGTAAAGTTGGCCTTTTTTTCTGTGCAATGCATAATACCAAAACATATGATTTGGAATAATTTGTAAATTTAAGCAGCAATATTTACTTGGCAGACGGTGCGGCCAAGTTGGGAGCAATTCATAAAACATAGAAGAAATGAATGATTAATTCATTTAATAGTATGATGGGACAATTTAAAAGTCATTGTGAAAAACAGCAAGAAACCAGCATTTAAGTGGCCTGCCACTGCAGGACCAATTTGGGCTTATTCTACTTAGAACTGCGGCGAACAATGAAAATGAACACCTGGAAAAGAGAAATTAAGAGTAAAACTCCTAAAATGTCAGGTTACTAACCCTTAAATATTGCATATTTTTCTACTGAAAAAATAATCCTTTGGATTAATACTGCTCAGATGAGAATTTGGATGAAGATGCATAAATGTTTCATATTTTTCTTTATTTCCAACAGTCTATAGAAGAAAAGAATATTGACTATATTAAGGCATCCCAATAATTTTGAAATGATCCTTGTAGAATGATCTTCAGGTTCCAGTAATTGCTTTGCTTCAAAAGAACTGCTTCCTCAAGAGAAATTCTAAAAGAAAATAAAAATGCAGCCTCATCTGAAGTATTTGTTGGCAAGGAAATACTAGATGAGTTAAAACATCAGGCTGTTTATTTTTTTCGTTTTTAGGAAATACCAAAGGCTCACATATTCCCTCTAATTCTAAAATCTTGGAAGGAAGAAAAGTACTTCACAGCTGCCCAGTTTAAGGTTGGTAGTTCTGTGGTTCTTCTTTGTGAAAACTTGATCCTACAAGACAACCCTTTTCCCTCATAGCAACATTATAAAGGACTAAATCCCCTTAGGATTAAATTAATAGCTGAAATTTGGCAAAAGAAATGGGTAAAACCACTGGTAATATGAGAGCGTATCTCTGCTGAATTTTTGGCATTAGGTGCTTTTCTTCCACATCTTTCAGGGAACTTCTCATCCCAGTAGATTATCACTGTCAACTCCTAGCTGTATCTTGTCATTTCTTTCTTGGGGATTTGAAAAATTCAGCTCTAATAATCAGCCTTATTTCAGACATCTTCAAATAATCCTCTGTCTTCATGTGGTGTTTAATTCATTTGTAACTTTGTCTACTTTCCTACTTTAAGTACCTGTAAAAACCAAGCTTTAAACGTTGGTAACCATACCAAGTAATACCATACACACCATAAAGAAAACACTGCAGTACTTTTGCCAGTTTAACATCTTTTTCCAGTAGTCAGATTGCAAGGAATCAGTACCAGGTGGGGAATAAATTCCACTGATCTTTTTTGTTTTACCTGCTCCTTTTCATTCCTCTCTCTTGTTTTCCTCTGAAGGAGGTTTTAGGTCACTCTAACCAAATGAGGAATGGAAAAGGAGTAAAGTGGTTCTTTAAACCAAGTCCAGCTTCAGATTAGACGCGTGCAATGCCTTGCCTTTGGTTCTGCTTCTCCTTAAAAGAGACTATTCCAAAAGATAATGATAATGCTGATCATTATCAAAACCTGAAATCATGACCCATGCTTTCAGTGGAAGTGCCAGAGTTATGTTAACAGCTTTGAATTCCTCACCCTCTTCTGCCAGGGACAGGTCCTTATTTCATTGACATAACAGGTCACTGGCACATCCACTCCCTTATATAATAAACAAACAGTGCAGTGTTTCCTATTGTGATTTTACTTGCGAAGAGAAATATCCTCAGCATTTCTGGATGAATTATTTTATTTTAAATTCCATCAGAACCTGCCACTCTACTTTGTTTTAACTTCCAGGTCCACATCCTAATTTAAATTTGGGTTCATGCTTGTTGCAATTGCTCACATGTGTATGGGTCTGCACAGGGTGTGCAGATGCAGATAATTATCTTGGTTGGCTGTTAGTGCCTACTTGCAAATACACAAAAGCAGGCACAGTCATGGTCTGCTCAAATTTTTACTGGAAGAGAGTGGCATCTTTCTTTTAAATTTATGCTGATTTCAGGCTTTGGATTAGGGCCTAAATTCCTATGCAAAATGTAACCACAAGAGTGTTATGTCTGTTTAAAAATGAAGCCCTAGATATATACTGAGAAATATAGAAGTTTAGTAGCTAGATCACCAGTCATTAGAAATGTCAGTTGCAATAATTTCAAATTTATTCGTT
Source organism: Ptilonorhynchus violaceus (assembly GCA_013397565.1). Classification (NCBI taxonomy): domain Eukaryota; kingdom Metazoa; phylum Chordata; class Aves; order Passeriformes; family Ptilonorhynchidae; genus Ptilonorhynchus; species Ptilonorhynchus violaceus. The sequence continues at coordinate 334,390 of VZRJ01006789.1, forward strand.
GGGAGTTCACATCCAAAGACAACTCCAAAGGGGCATGCTTCCAATAAAAAGAAAACCTTGAAGGCCAGCTTCCTATTGTATTTGATTTAGTACTCTTTTTCTTTACATAACTTGACACATACTGGCCTGATTATACTTTTGCCCTGGTTTGACAAAGACTAGCTCTGACCTGATGTGGTAAAATGAGAGGAAATTCTGATGTGACTTCGAAGTTGTAAGTGAAATGTACTTGGTTTTCCCCAGCACAGTGGAGAGTTTCTTGTAACTGCCAGGCTCCAACAATCATCTGTAAGGGATGTTTTTTTTTTTTTCCCTCTCTGATTTTGTAGTTGTGGTTTTTAATATCAGAGCTCAGCAGACATGGAGGCATACATAGTGAAAGGGCTGGAGTTGATGTGGTGACGTGTTCCCAAATACAAAGGAAATAAGGGAACATGAGAGTGAAAACAGTGCCTAGGTATACCTCTAGGGCAGCATCCATTAGGACAAACTCAGTAAGCTCAGGGAGATGGGGAAGGCTGTTACAGAAGCTTTTTGAAGTACATGAAGATTTTTCCTGAGTGTGGTGGAGTTACTTGGTAGGTTAAGAGGAGGTGTGACCCATCAGGTCTCAGCCTTCATGCAGGTGAACTGAATGCATCTTTCTTCTCACAGAGTCTTTAACTTAATGATTCCTCCTACTCATGTACTTCTGGGAGAAATGGTAATGAAATAATAGGAAAACAGGTGAATTCTCTCCTTCATATGGAAAAACAAGGCTAAGAAGACATTTTTCAGTCTTTTATCCTTGGTTAATGAGAGGAAACTTCTTAAAAGATGTATTAAGATGAATGAAAATATCTAAAGGAGAGGTTCTAAAATGTAGTGTTGACCCTCACCAGCCTCTCCATGGAAGGAATTTGACATATTTTCTTCTTTCCTCCCTATATACAATAATTTTCAACCTACAGGTTTTGAAAGACCCTGACTTCATTCTGTACGTGGGCACTCAGCAAGAAGGTCTAGAGTTTTAAAGTATCTTCCATCCTCTTCAATTTATGTGCAAACATATTGAGCAAGATAAATGACAATTGTTGCTTGTAGGCATTGTGGAAAAAAATGTAATTGAATTATTGTTCCTGATATTGCACTTCTGCTTCTCAGTATGCAAACCACGTCTATGCAACCCCTATGCACATCCATCTCCAAGAGAAGGAAAAAGAAACTTCTTGAGTTAGAACAAATGTTTTACTAATAATCACAGACCATTATCCATCCAAAAGTAGGGGGAAAAAGACAATCAGTTTCCTTTATTATGGACATAATTTGGTCCACTGACCTCATTGAAAATTGTTGATCTATGGGCATGACAGTATGTTTCCAGAAGATAAACTGGGATCTAAATCTACAGCAAATTAACTGTTTTAAGGTGCCTTGCATTTAATGCAAAGGAAGAAAGACCTCATAAATTAAAAAATGAAGTAACTTCTCTTCTTTTTCTGAGATATGTGAAAGCAGTCTAGGATAAAACGTTTGATTTAGGTCAAAAAAGTAACTATTGAAATAATCTCTGTTGTAATTTTTGCACAAAGACTGCGTATTTTATCAGGTATTCTACGTTCAGCTCCTGCAAATTCTGGTCTTAGTGCAGAAGCTGTCCTTTTGGTGTTTTGCAGCCTCTGTCTATGCTGAGTGGATCAGAGGTGGACTAGAATTTGCCTGATCTCTTAGCAGACCAAATTATTTGGACTGATATTCTACCCCTCATTGGTGTTTTCTAGTGTGGGCTCAATAACATACTGTGTTACCAGAATAATCTCACTTTTCACTCAGAATGCTTTGTGAATGCATCCTAAATTTTGTTCTTAGTGTAACATCTCAATTTCTAAAGAATGCATCTCAATGCTTTCCTAAACTGAGTTGCAGAATATGTTTATTGGCTCTAACTTACCAGAGTGGATGATGCAGGTTGATGTTGAAAAGTCAGACATGCCTGTTTCCATGAACTGTGTGAATTTTAGCTCATGGATTGCCAGCTTGTATGTGGTTGAGGTGAAAAAAAACCAAAAAACAAAAGCCACTAAAATGCAAATCTGCATTTTATGACTGCTTCCCATGGAGGGAAGGTGTAAAACATTTCTGTCACTGAACACTCCAGGAACAATTTTTTTGGATTAATAAGTGTAAGCAAAAGGAATTCAAGTTTGATTACCTTTGTAAAGATTTGTTTTAAGCACTTACACTTTAAGAATTTATTTATTTATTTTAAGTAAGCCTCAGGGACTTATTTTCTGCTAATGACATGGCCAGGAGAGAGCTGAAACAGCAGAATTCCATTGCTAAAGTTCAGATTGATTGTCACTGTTTAACACTGTTTTATAGCCTCTCTGGAACAAAGAAAATATCACCTTTTAATATATAGTTATAATATTCTAAGCTAGAAAGGAAGGAAAAAAGAAAGAAAATAAATTTAACAGCCCTTCCTATTTCCAAAACAGACTTTATGAAATAGGGGATTTCTTTTTTTTAAAATTTACATTCTAGTTCAGCAGCCTTTTTTATCCAGAACCTACTTGGTATGTTTAGATTAGGTTAAGCGCAATAAACTAACATTTGATTTTCTTGTTAACAATGAAGAAAAAGATCAGGGATATAATTTTATTTTTTTAAATTACATTTCTGTTATATGCCTCATGAAAAAGAGAAAACAAAACTGAAAGGGAGTAAAAAACTTTGAGGCTTCTTATTTGGAGGTTGAGCTGTTCTATTAACAAAATAAGGCTTTTGAAGGGCTTTATTTGCCATTTGTAGTGTTTGTGTGGGTATGAAATAATTAGCAGTCAACATTTAAATGAGAATTATGTTGTTTGGGATTGATCCAAGTCAGACCACTCAAAATTAGATCTTTTGAAGTCCACAAACACTTTTATGGTATGTCTTGGTCCTAATTGTGCTGTTTCAAGTGAAAATCCAAGTTTCTTGCCTTCTGCATAGTTTAAATGTATGAAATACGTTAAATCGGTGTGGTAGCCCTAATTTTGGCTATCTAGGTTAATATTTCTATTGACTCGCTAGAACTGCCACATCCAAGCCCTGAGGCATGGCCCCAGCATGGCTGGTGTTTGTCTTCAGCATGTGTGACCCCCCAAACCAGTTGCATTAGGGTGGTGATAAGTGCTGTCACACAGCTTGTCCTCAGCAGCCTAAGGACTGCTCCCAGCCTGTCTCGTGAGCAGTTACCTGGATAGAAATCCAGTGGGAAGCTAAACATCATGTCCCAATCTGCTCTTTTAGATCAATCTAAAGAGCGGTGCCTTTGGTACACTCTTTAAATATGTGATTTACTCTTACTAGTATTTTTTTCAACTTCAGTTAAATCTGGAATTAAACATTAATTCAATCTATAATGGCTTTTGCTTCAAACTGGGGCAATTTTAACTTCTGCTTACAAAACAAAATATTTTATGCCAAAGCTTATGCACATGAGTACCCTTAAAGTGAAAGCTTTTTCACACTTATGACTTGAAAAGTCACAATTTCTAGTCTTAAATTACAGTTAACAGTCAAGAAACATTCATTTTCCACTGTGCAGTGAGCTGCAATGTATGAGAAATGCACACTATGAATTGTGTTTTCTTGTTTGCCTACTTTCTCAGGGATGAGTAAGGAACAGCTCTTCGCATCAATTACCATTGCCCAGCACTCACAGGAGGTGAGGCTGATTGACAGGAACACCAAAATTAGTGTTGTGGAAGAACTGTTAAGGTTTAGGAGCTTCAGAATAGGACCTATCACAAAGTTGGGGAGAAAAAAAAAAAAAACCACAACCAAAAAACAACCAACGTTGGTATTTAAATGGGAAGTTTAACATAAATTTTGTATGAACTCTAGACCAGAAGTGCTTAAACGTTTTGCTTGTTTTATCTGCTTGCCCTTTGCTGGGAGATCAGGTGAAGTCACAGTTTCCAGTTGTGAATCTATGAGAGACAAAAGTTCAAGAATCTTTTGTTTCAATCTCGTGGTAACTGACATCTGACTGTCCATAAAAATAAACTCAGTATTAGCAAGGACACCTTGTCAGAATTAAAAAAAAAAAAAAAAAAAGAATATTGAGCTCTGATTCAGATGTGGAGAAAAATATTTCAAAAGAGAAGGTATTTTGTAGACATGCTAACTTTTATTATTGCATTGCACCTTCCTAGTATGGATTTGCAGAGTAAACAAGAGCTATAGGTTTTAGTTAAAAAAAAAAGAACCTTTTTTTTGCTTTCTCTGTAGAGGGTTTGGATGAAAAAAGCTTCTTTTTTCCTTTAAAAAAAAAAGAAAAAAAAAGAAAAAAAAAAGCATGGGGACTATAGAGAAGTAATTTTTATGTATTTCATAACACTTCCATTTCCTAACAGCCTCTCTTCCTCTTCTACCATAGGATCAATTATCATCCTCTCTTACACTTACAGGAAAAGGTCAAAAGTGAAATAAGAAAATACCAGCTTTCCTAAGGGAACAGATTCATAATGTGGAAAGGAGCCTGTAATTTGGCAGCTGTAGCTTTGGGAAGCTGAAGTTTAGTAGAGGCAGAAATTGGAATGTCTCTTGGATGGGGAGATAGTGGTCATCAGAGAGTGCAGTTGACACGATTTCTCTTTGTAGAGCTGACATCGGGGTGCTTGGTGCTGTCACTGAAGGAAGGCAGGCAAAGGCTCTGTTTTATGCTATTGTCAGTTCTGCTTTTTTATCTCACATATCATGCTCAAAGCTAATTGTGTTTACTGTGCTCCTGCAAAGCAGGTAGTGAGCATTGTATAATTAACTGGGAAATTCCAGCCCTCCTTTTTTTCTTCCAAACAGCATAGAGATTTCCTTCTGTCCCTCCCCTCTAACCAGGTTTGGTATTTGTATCCATGTGGCTGTTATATTTTGTAATTTGTTATTTTACATTTCTGATATATCTTCAGTTAATCTGTAGTGTAAATGACTGAATTTTTATGCTTTTGAGTTAGAGGACAAGGCAAAGTTAGACTTGCATGCTGTAGTTAGAAATTAAGATAGTTATTTCAGATTTTAGCTCAGAACTAGTTCTCTTATTGCCTTTACACATTTGCCAATTCATTTGTGTTGAATAATATAACCACTAGTCTACTAGGAGAGAAGATGGCTAAAGATGGAAGCAATAACAAGAGAATTAAAGAAGGAATAAAGACAAATCCAGATTAGACCTTAAAATAGAACCGTATATGATAATTCCATTCACAGCCACAGGCTATGAAATTATGTCCTTCCTTCTGCAGGATATGACCACCTGCAAGCTGACAGTGCAATGGGAGCTCCTGCAATGGGTGCAGAACCTCTTGCTCTGATACTTAAAAAAATCAGATTCTAAGTCTGTAGCTTTCATTACATGCAGGGAACATATATTAAAAGAAAAGAAAAATCAATAAAAGTCATCTTGTGAACTTAATTCAGTTCTAGAATTTGTGTTCTGTAACATTGTATGGTTAATATACATCAGTCTATAATTTAAAACAAAATTGCCTATTTTCTCATCTAAAGTTGGTTTCTGAGTTTTGAACTGGGTCAAACAACTGAAAATATTAAATGTCTCAGATACAATTGATGAAAACTTGACTGAAGAAACAGCATCAAATTATTGCAAAGTGTTTGCTGTACATCATCTCTTTTGGCTTTTTTCTCCTTAAGATAACTTCAGCCATTATGGATCACTTTTGTCACTAGGATTTGCTTACAAGCCAAGGAAAGGGAATTGTCTTTATAGTGGCATTAAGAGGTTTCATTGTACATATATATGTATTTTTAACTATAATTCAAATTTTATCTTCCCTTGGGGATTAGATGTTTGTTTCAGGCCTTTTTTAATGTGCTGTTATGCAGCTCACCTTTTGGTCTGTTGATTGTTAAGTGGTGTTGGGGTGGGTTTTTTTCCTTTAATTACTGTGTGTGATTTAGCTATTGTTTGACTGTTGGATGCACCTAAAAGATGTAATCAGAATTAAAATCTGCTAGGATAGAAGAGGCTGTCCAGGCTACAGAGAACTTCAGGTCTAAAATGAGACAGTGAAGAAATATGAAAGGAAGCCAAGGAGAAGACATCTTTTTTCCCAGACTAATAAATGTGCTGTGCAGCACTCTGTTGCCTTGACTGAACTGCTTTGAGCGAACAGGATCATGTGTGGCACAGTTAGCCAGTTCATCATGCCCAGAAAAATTAGCTGACTCTTCCCCAGACCAACCATTTTACAACTGTCCTTAATCACAGACAGACCACTACTAATTAGACCATGCTGTCTCTTACACTGCTGACTTTATAAATAATACAGTTAGCAAAATACTCTATTATGTACTTGCCATTGTCTGAGGTTTTTACTTGTATATGCTGTCCTTTTCCCTGGGCTTTGATTGAAAACTGTTTGGTATAATTTTATTTTTATTTGTGAGCATGACTGTCTAGAGCAAAAACGTTATTCCATGTCCTTGAAGGCATTTTTTGTGTTGGTTGGTTGGTTGGGTGGATTGGGTTTTTTTGTTTTTTCAGGATTTTTTAGAGTGCTAAGAAATTGCATGCATATATAATCTACATTGTAGCAACCAACAATTTTGATTTGCAGCTAAAGCATAATCCTTTTCTTGCGATAATGTGTGTCCCCCAAATATTTAATTTATGCAGGGGGCGAGGATTTCTACCAGTTTCACCAATTCCTTAGAATGCAAGTAAGAAGATAGAAAGAGGTCAACATGGAGTTCTCCTTTGACCTTTGTAATTCAGAATTGTCACCTGGAAGAATGCTTAAGACTTGGACTTTTGTGCAGTTTGTACTTTGTGTTTATATATGATTGCTAACTAAACAAAACAATAATGATGGGCTTAAGAGGAAACTCTGAAACATGGTAGACTGAAAATAATTAAAATATTCACCCTTCATTTGTTCTTCATAATTCATCTTGCCACGCTTGATAATTATGGGAGAGATTAAAAGCTTGCTTGTTCTCAGCCAATCTCCCTTTCAGACTTGATCCCCACAGTGAAGTTGCACTGCTGAATTTGTGGTATCAAATTCATTTCCATAGCAGCACAGATTTTTGCTGTGGCATCACATAAGTAAAACGATTTTGACTTCGCTGTGGGGTTAAGCTGCTGTAAAGGGAGAAGGAAGAGAAAAATAAAACCTCCTTATGGAGAGAAAACAACTGCAAAAGCAATGCATGTGATAGTTTGATCCAACAACTGCAAATCCTGTGAGAATTCTCCTTGTTTTAATTCAGTGGGGCTGCTCAGTAGGGATTTCTTTCATACTAAGAACTAAAGGGTAAGTCCCACAGTGTGATCAGTTTTGTGGTTTTTTTTCCCCTCTTGAAATACTGTTTTCTCCAGAATTTAATTTAGCAGAAAAATTCTTCCTTAAAGCATATCTATCAGGATTATTTCACACACAAATACAGTATTCACATGCGTGCTCTTGCTGATCACATTCTAAGAAGCTCAACATACAATATTTGGCAACATATGCATAAAGGCGTGCTAGATGTAAGCACACGAAAAATAACAGCACTGGAATGTTTTCCTTTTCTGCCTGGTGTCGCTTAAAGATCATGATGACAAAGGGTGTGTTTGGAGAAATCCAAACCACCACCAGGAAGAGAGGCAGGAAATGAAATCACAGTAATGAGAACTGTTGCCCACTGTTCTGCTAAGAAATGAAAGACACTTTGAGGATGGGTGCAGTGGGCTAATGTTGGTCAGTCTCCCGGAAAATAGAATTATGCATAGCTGGTAAACTCTGATAAAATGAAGACCAAAGTCAGTCAGTGACAGACAAATACCAATTGTAGTCTAAAGATTAGCAGGCTCAATTTAAATGTCATAATGTTTAAAATTCTTCCACTGCTGTTTCTAAATGTGCTAGTTTAGCAGTGTATGCCTATTTTTAAAGGAGGGGTAATACACTTCTTCTAACTGGACTTCCATTCAATGCAAAATCATAGCAATTATAACAGCTAAAGCTAGTCTAAAAATATATTTAATCTGAAATCTAATTTTTAGAATTATTATTAGTTTTGAACTATGCTCTGAATTTTCATATTAAAAGTGGGTTCTCAGGAGAGGTAGACAGAAAAATGAGTGTTAAGGACAGATAAAAAGTGTGGAAATAAAATGGCCCTTTCCTCCCTTTTTGTCCCCTCTCAAAAACTCCTATGTCTCTTTGGGACAAGAACATACTTGACAATGAAAATGGATGGTACAGGCATTGTGGAGTTAAGACACCTAGAACTATGCAACAGTTTGAACTGTTCTTCCATCTATAATATTTTTGAGCTAAAAAGTCTATTTCTGAATTAAAATGTAATATTAAAGCAAAAACATTTTACTTTTTTAATTTTGATAAATGGGAAATAAAAGTAAACAAGATTCTTCTTTGGTAAAATGTGACAAAGAGCCAGATTATAAAATGAGAAGCCATTACACTTAGAGAAACGTCATGGATGGCAACCACACCAGGAAATTAAAAAGAAAATGCTACAGATCTCCTTTATAAAGGGCTTGGCACCATATAGATGGAACACAGTATGCAGGAGAAATGAACTCTCTCTTTCTCTAGCTGACTCAATCTTTAGGAGTTTCCCTACAGCATTAGCTGGAATCTGACAGATGGCATGGAGAAGATCAAGGCCGTGAGCCCATGTCACACAGCAGACTTAATTAAAATTTCTTTTTTCTTATCCATTCTTTCCCCAGACTCCCAACGGGGCATTTAATGCGCCTGAAAGGGTAAAATCGAAGCTATGCATATGGAGGAAAGCCCATGAAGAAGAAAAATGTTTCGTAATCTCTCTTTGCTGTGGAACCGCAACTGGAAATAAATGGGGCGTGATTCACAAAAGTAAGTTGCTTCAACAGTGTTACCACGTGGCGTGGTTCAGGAATGGTACTCCCTGATTCAGTGTTCCCACCAAGACTCTCCAAACCACATTCCACTCTCTCTCCCGCTGCCCTGCTTTCCCCTCCCCTCGGGCAGGATTGAGAGAATTGGAGACACAAAAGGCAAAGATCGTGGGCTGAGATAAGAACAACTTACTGGAAATAGCAATGAGATAAGAAAATCAACAGTAACAGCAGCAGTACCAATGACAGAGGGTACAAGAAAGGAAATAATTCAACAGAAAAAAAACTATAATAAACAATACCGGTGGCTCCCTCCTCCATGTTTTGACCGCTGGAAGGTACTCCTTCTCCCTGGAAGAGAGGCACTTTCTCATGGCCCCAGCAATGAGCTGAGGTGGCACAGAATAACCTCCAGGTCCTGGCTATGCCCCTCTCAGTTACTGCAAAATTAACAATATCCTGGCCAGAACCAGGACACCATCATGTGTCATTTACCAAAGATGACAGATTCAGTAGTCTCTCATCCCCAGATTACCAATTGTAGAAACTATTGCATTTATCAATTACTGTTTATGTTGCTCATACAAACATCACACATCTCATGATGATTTAGATTTTGCAGTTGCTGAGTATGGACAGCAATTCTTTAAGGTGTGGAAGTTCTCAACAGAGTTGTTTTTGCGTGCTGTGGATTAATCACAGTCATTTTGTCCATGGCAAATGTGAAAGTGAATATCCACTTGCTGTATTTTATTCCTCTGCAGTTTGTATACAAGAAGTCATCGGCAAGCCTGAAAATGGGGAATTAGCCTGGATTTCCAAAGGAACAAACCCCTCCCATTATACAGTTATTATGTAAGCCAGAAGGATGTAATTCTGGAATGGAGAAAGGTTGTGAGAGATGAGAGTATTCCCACTCAGGAGTCAAAGGGCCAGTCAAACAGTAGATGATCTCGATGGTTCAGAAGGAGGTGCCCAGGAGTGAGTATACTTCTGATTTATAAACCATCAAGTTTGTTTAATCTGTTCATCACACAGTTGGATTGTTTTATTTTTTCATTATAGAATGGTGCCTGTTTTTGTGTGAATGTGCTGCTAGCATGGGGAGAAGCCTTAGGAATGTAAAATAGTTGTGAGTGAGCACAGAGGGTTAGACATCACTCACAGAAAGAAATATACTTGCAAACAGAGAAGTAATGATGCGACGGGGAAAAAGAAACAAAACAGTTTTGTGTTTATCCAAAATGGGTTTCTGGGACCCATTTCCTGACTGTTTTTCAGGACCCAGTTGCAGAAATACATTAATGATTACTCAAGACCCATGGTATAATTGCAAATTCCATTCTTGATATTTTGTCAAGTTTCGTGTTTCTAGAATCAGGTTAATAACCTTCATGGAGATACTTCTGTACAGACCAAGTATATGTAGAGTGATCTTGTCATTCATAACAATATATTTTCAGCTATATGTATTTTTATTCAGCTCTTAGGCAGATGACAATTTCTCTCTTTTTTTTTTTTTTTTTGTGTTCATCCTAAGTACAGAAAAACTGTTAGGTGGATTGTTCAACTTCAGTCTGGAGGTATTTCTAGGATTTTTGTGTTCTAGCCTTGTTTTTTACAAGTTTGTGTTTTCTCCATAATTGGGATTGCATAGTGATCTTCATCTCTGTACTCACTTACACTGTGTTAGAAACTGAAAGGTACTTTGATTTACTGATTAGTAATGATCTGGTTTGCTTTTCTTGTCCTCAGCGTTTTCTTTCTTTTCAATGACAAAGTATCCATGGGTGTGTTTAACTTATTTAGTCTACCATCTGCTCAAAGAAGTTGAAAAAGTAAGCACTGCATGACTGTACTCTTATTGCGGAAACAATTTTTCTTCCTAAAAGTATGTTTTAGTAGAAATCGAAATGCTTGAGCAAGAACTTAATACAATTTCAAATCTGCAGAACTGAGGACCACAGGGTTTAATCAGTATTTAATCCATAAAGAATTGACTCTCACAAATTAGGGGGATTCCCTGAGGAGTCATTTGGTTAATGTTAGCATTGTATTATACAGCAACCTCAGTGGGGGTATAGCAAATATCTTGCAAACTTCTGAAAATAAAAAGATGTAACATTCACTCAGATGGAATATGGGTTGTGTTTCAGTTTTGCAATTGTTTGCTATACAGCCACCTCAGAGTACTAAGATATTCATTTCTGTAAAATGTATCTATTCAGATTTATGTGCAGAGATGGCTCATTCATTTAAAAATTTATGTTCAGTCAGGACATACAGTTGAGGTACAAAGCAGAATTTAGAATCAAAGGATGTGTGTTTGAATGGGCTGTGGTGGTCCTTTTGCAAGGACTTTCTAGCTCTGACTTAATAAAATTTAAAAAAAAGACCAGATGTAAAAGAATCATGAGTCTTGGATAAGATATGGCTGTCTGTTTAAAGACATATAAATAAGCAATACAGAGATTTTATCTGCCTGTTAGCAAGAAAAGAAAATAAATACATAGAGCAAATAAAGTTGAAAAAAAGAATTAAAGAATTCCTAAAATGAAATCCAGTGCTGATTCCCATTATGCTTCCTAATGATGCTCATTACAATCCTAACTACATTTTAATGCTGAATTCTAATGCCTCCATTCATCATTGGGATGAAATAATAATGCTGACAATTGACAAACTTAAGAGGGTTCACAGGACTCAAAACTGTCTGTGCATATTTATCAGAAAAGACAAAGCTATGCTGATTGCAGTTAAGGAATACCTCTCTGGGCAAAAAAAATGGAAACAAACAAAAATCCCAATACAGATAGAAGAAAAAAATCAGAGCAAGAGTCATCCACTGAAAATAACAATTGGTATTCATAGACTTCTTGGGGATAGGTTTCTTGGTTTTTGGCTCATAAAGACCTTCTTTGCAAGGAAATACTAAATATAGAGAAAGTGGAGAGTAGTGGAGAAGAGTGAAACATTCTGAGTGATTTTGATAAATTAATTTGAAATAATAACTGTTACCAGCCGTTAAGTACATTATAATCTTTAACATTTATATATTCACTCTAAACATTTGAAAATTATTAATATGCCTACTCAGTTAGCTCCTCAAAATTATCAGTTGTCAGTGTACACCTACCTCTTATGATGCATAGTACACCTATAAAATTAATGCTGTAAACTGATCTTAAAGATTAAAAATAAATTGGTTCCAAGGCTTGAAATGCAAACATCCCAAATGCTTTATTTAATCATTGTTGCACTTTCCTACATCTTCTCATTCTTGCATATAATCAAATCTCAACAAATGTGAAGATCTGTGATAATACAGAATGCTACGTCTCAGTAAGTTGTTTGGTGCACAGGAAATTTTATCCGGATGGTTGGCAAAGCTGAATTCTATTATACCTGAATTTTAATCCTCAGGTGTCCAGTATAACACAACCCTAAAGTTGAAACTATAGGAATAAGGTTTTTTTGTAAAGCTTCTACTACACTGAATGTAAATATATTAATTCTGTCCTTGTAAAGTCAAATGCTAATATAAATCTTCCATTAGCTGCTTTAGCTAGCAGTTTTCATATAATGAGACTGTCTTTGAGTATCACTGAAACTGGAGGACTGGATTTTTGGCTATTAAGGTCTGGCCATGCTGAACTAACACTGTATATGGTGGTGAGAAGGAGGAACCAAAGAGTTTCTTTCTAGAAAATTGTATTGAGTCTCTCTTCTTCCTTGTAAAACTCTTTTGATTTTTCTCTTTGTTATTCATGCTCTAGATTGTTACACTTATTGTATCAGAAACATATTTTTCTTTCCATTATTCTATTTAAATATTTTCTCATTTTATTTTCTACCTTTCTCTCTTCACCTTTCTTTTACTCTGCTTTTTCTCTTCATTTTCTTTCTGCTTCTTTACACTGCCCACTTAGCTATCTTTCCTACACTTTGGCTTCTTTTAAATAAAACTCTCATGTCCAAGCTGCCATGACATAAAAATGCAAAAATATCTTTTGTCAAACCTTTCACAGTTCTTTCTGAGGGACTGTTGGGGAGAGAGATGGGGCTGTATATCACAGCTAAGTCTTTTAGAAATAGGTAAAGACAGTGCATATATACACGTGATTTATTTTATATAATGTGTGTGAGTTTATATTATGTGATTCTCTTTGAAGAATTTCTGAAGACAGACAGCAAATTATGTTTGCAAAACGTTTAGGTTTAGTCTTCTGTTAAAACTATTTCATCAGAAAGTGAAATTTAAAGCTCACTTCTCTGGTTAGTATTTGTCATTTTCCTTTATTTGTAATTCTTTCTTCCAAAATCAATTATTTTTTCCCCTTTGATGCTACTCTGCACTTCAATTTATACTCTTTTAGCAGAAATATAGTTACCATTATTTTTAACCAAAGGTCATTGTTTAGTGGCAGTAGGTCTGTCTTGACTCAACCCCCACCACCAAAAAAAGTAGTAATGTAGTAAAGGAAGACTGGCTAGGGTTGAGAAAGTGCAAAATAAATATGTTTCCTTTTCTGTCTGATACATAGTTGTGGACAATCATAAAGAAGTATTGGAAAGCTGGATAGAAATATTGCTGTAATACAGATGTAGAACTTGTAGCTACATTACCTACCATTTTTGTGACCAGAGGGAAGACTTGAAAGATAATAGAAAATAAAAGATAAGTCTAAATGGAATAAATACTCCTACCCAACTTAAAATATGGCACATACAAAGAACTGTGTCTCTTTTTCTGTTCTATCATATTTATCTCCTTCAAAATTAACTGCTGAAAAACTCTACCTATATGGGTTTATGCTCATATCTGCTTAATTTATCTTTCTCCTCTTCAAGTACTTGCAAAATCTGGGTTGAAAGTGCCATCATAATCCATAAGACTGTAATTGAACTTCAAATAAGTGTACTGGATGTTGATTGCATGGTCTTGCCCTATAGCAGCATTCTGCAGAATAGTAATTTTTTTTCTTTGTGAGTAGAAAGCAACTATAACTTTTGGCATTTGGTAATAGTAGCAACCCTTGACAACAGGTATACTTCAGAATTATACTTACATTAGGGTAATCTGAAAATACTCTCTTTTAATTACTATTTATTTTGTAAAAATTTCACATAACCAGACTATTCTTATCACTTCCAAACATGGGACACATATCTAACTAGACTTAACGATCTTTGAAAAAAATGGAAGTGGGACAATTTTGGCTTTTTTATTGCTTATCCAAATGTTCAGAAATGGATAGATTGGGCTCAGTTTTCTTCCCAGACAAGGTTTGGTATACCCACTAACCCCATGTTACTTTAAGAGAGCTCACAAATGGCACACTGACTCCATATGAATCTTGGCATTCTTGGGAGTTTTGCTTCTGATCAGAAGATCTTTTTTTTTTTTTTTTTAATAATAATAATAACAATGCAAAATATTGATGGCCTGATAGGAAAAGCAAGAACTGAATGGCTCATGAAACCTAGCTACTCTGTTGTAGAGGTAGGCAAGTTGCAACTGCAGCAGTACTAACTGTAAGGGAGATGGAGATTAAAGTTTTTTCCCATGCTGCTATCAGTGTATCAGCATTTATATACAATAAAATAGCCCCTTGAAAACTAAATATGAGTACAATTAAAATCAGACACAAACTGATGCACAGAAACCATGCACACACCTGTATGGAAGACTATTCAGGTTAGCTGATGCTGAAGAAATGTACAGCAACATGATTCTAGCAAAACAATTATTTCCATGTCTCATGGAATAAAAATGAAACTTTGCACAGCAAACTGGTCTTTTATACTGTCTTTGATTTCCTGTAAATACATGTCTAGATCTTTAAAAATGAACTCCTAATGATAAAGCAACTTTTAGATTCATCTTGATCCTTTCTGTGTGCTCTTGCTTGGAGTCAGAATGATTGATACTCAAGTTATTTCCTGAAATGTAAATGATTAAGGTAATCCCATTAGGAAAGATATGAAACTGTAAATTTCTTATGAAGTAAAAATTATGATGCTGTCCGATGTCTGAAGAGCCATTTCACAGCCTCGCCAAGAAACAGAAAGAAAACAGATAAGCCAGAATATACATCATGTGGTCTACAGGCCTGTGCTTGCTCAAGTGACACTTGTTGCAGGTGACTGAAAACCAGTGTTTCATATTTGCTGTAGTTTCTAGATTACCTTCATGTCCTAATTGCTCACAAACCTTGGAGAGCATTTTTTCTGCACGATGCATTGGATTTGAGTCCCAGTCTTTTGATCAGCATGATGACTGCTCATTTTTTGTTTGATTTCTTTTCTGTAAAAATACATTGTACCAGAATTCTTGATCCCCTTATAGCTGTGGTTTACAAATCAGTATTGAGCTCCACAGAATTACAGCTGGAAGATACTAATTCACTTCTAGCTTTTACGCTTTCCTTTCACGTCTTGTCTTCAATGGGAGCCAAGATTATATCCTCTTTATAAAGGTTATCTTCTTAAGACATGATTACAGAAATCCATTGTGCTGTTCTCTGATCCAGAACCCGATTTTGTAATTATGTAACTGCCCTTTAAATAGATAAATTTGTGCATTAGAAGGCAATCCTTTCAGTGGGAGAGAAGCAAAACAATGGAAGGGCATAATACTCTTCATCTGATACAAAGTGGAAGGGAGAAGGGTGAAGACAAGTATTGAAGGGGAGAAAAAATGTTAAGAGGAGCCAGTTGTCATTTATCAGTAGCTTACTGCAAGTGAATGTTGGATGCTGTTTCCAATCCATTTGGGAAACAGAGAAAGGTACCCAGAAAAAATCCCTCTGTTTCATATTTGCTAAATAGTGATCAGACTTGATGGCATTTTAAATTGGGGCATAGAGAAGCATCAGCACCTTGCCCTTCGTAGACTTCCTTTGCATTTTGCCAGAGGAAAGTGCATGTGATTTGGAGAGCCACGGGGTCTAGTTGGGACCGGCCATAATACAATGGTCTACAGAAGAGATGAGAATAGCACTTTCCAGTGGAGCATCAAAGACACACTCATGCATTAAGGTAACAATTTCGATTTTCATCTATTTCCCAGGAAAACTTTCTGGTTTTCTTTCTAAGAACAAGATATGCAGCACAAAGGTAGACACCCTACTCTTGTGGGGAATGTTGAGTCTAGTGCAAAGAATTAGCCAGTTGGTTACTGTGAGCTTTCTTCTTTTTCTCCCTGAACAGATTGTGCTTGTGGTTTTAATTTCCAGTTAGCAACTTTCTGTTGTGGTAGGGAGATCTTGTTGGGGTTTAGGCTTGT
Source organism: Ptilonorhynchus violaceus (assembly GCA_013397565.1). Classification (NCBI taxonomy): domain Eukaryota; kingdom Metazoa; phylum Chordata; class Aves; order Passeriformes; family Ptilonorhynchidae; genus Ptilonorhynchus; species Ptilonorhynchus violaceus. The sequence continues at coordinate 350,553 of VZRJ01006789.1, forward strand.
TTCTATCCTTTGCTTATCCTAATGACCTTCTATGTTTTAGGGAACTCTGTGATATGAGACCTGAAACCATGCTCAAGATATGCCCTGTGACAGAACTGTCTCTAATTTGTTGCAGATTTACAGTTCATTCTCACTGCATTAACTTGGTTTTGTAGCTATAGTCTTTCCCTTTCTGAAAAGGTAAAGTTTGCTGAGATAAACTCCAGAAATGCTACTCAGCTGAACTTTGGGGATGCAGGACTTAAAGCAGAACAGGATTTAGTCATATAGCTGTGCTTATTTGTCATATCTATTTGTTTATTTACTAAGGCATGGTGCAAGTTTTTTCATTCATTTCACATCTACCAATCCAATAAAGATAGATCAGAGTTCCCTCATGCCTTTTTTTTTTAACCTGCTTTTAAGCACTAAAGTATGGCTCTTGAATTCTGTTATCCTACATGAACCCATTCTACATTCTTGCAAACCAGCACATTAAACCCACCTTTGGAACAAAACTTAAGCTTTGTTTCTTGTCTTCACAATTCCTATGAGATGTAATTTTCAGAACCACAGTTATCAGATGGTTAATAATAATTTTATAGCTCTTAAAATAGAGATTATAATCTAGGCATTATTAAATTTATTCTTTACTAACAGTGGTTTCTCCTTATCTATGTTTTCTTTCTATTTATGGTATTTGCTCATCTAATACAAGCATGGAAAACAGTCATAGTTTTTCATTCTTCTAAAAAGGCTGAACAAATAAAGCTCACACTTCACTGTCTTCATGCCTTTTATCAGCAATAAACCAGTTCTCTCTAGGAGACCAAACTAAAGTAAATTTCAGTTGGAGTTCGCCCCATGTATAGAGGTCAAAATCAAGCCTTATGTTGTCCTAAAGCCTGCAGCAGCAGAGCACCATCAATAAATTAAGTTACTTTAAGAGGTGTTCAAAACACAGTTTACACCAAAGTTCCTTTGTCTGATATATTTCACAATGCATAGATTAAAATTTTTTTAAAAAGCAACAAATCAAAAAACCCCACAAACAAACAAACAAACAATTGCAACAAGATGTAAAGTCAAAATTGAAGACATTAAGACTTGAAAGTTAATCAAGCATCTAAAGTACTAAATACATTTTTCCCTTCTAAGGAGAGCAACTTCGTAAAACTGAGCATTCAGAAAAGCTTAACAATTGGCGAAGATTCTTTATTATCTGAGTTGGCTCACCAAGGTGCATTCCCTTTGTTCATCAAAATTAACAATACACTGCAGTGGTCAATGGCAATTTGCCTACGGGGTTTGCAATTTGGAGACCTTCTATCTTCCTCTTAGTTTCATATTTTCAAAGTTCAGTTAAATGAAGCAAATACATGAAAGTAATCTCTCTGGTGTTTTATCAGTTGCATTTGTGCTCCAGAGTTTTGCTATTAAGATGTTTGATACTTGGATTAATCTGCCTGCCAATGCCAACAGCATTTCTTAAAAATTCTTTAAAAAAATCTATTTTTCATGATGACAGGTTGATATTTTTTTGGTGATATTTTCTGATCTAGTTACTGATATGGTTCTTAAGACAAATCTTGATAGCCTGCTGAGTTGGTTCCTATTTGGCAAATTTTGAATTTAATTCCCATCTTAGATATTGATGACCAAAAAAATTGGTCAAAGTTGCTGTTCCAGATGTTAAAAATGCCTCGACTCATTGAAGATAAGAGTAGTGAACTTGCTGTGCTGAGTTACATGCTTCAGTATTTTTTCTCTTGGAAACCAAACCTCATTAGACGAATAGTGAAGTTTATTTTAGCAGAAAGAGATGCAACTCAGCCTTCACATATTTATATATCTCATTTGTTTCTAAAGGATACTCTCTCCCACAAATGTGCAGTACATATAGCACTTGATATAACTTTAAAAGTAAGTATCTTTAAATACTATGTTTTCTTTTTCACTGCTTTACCTATTTGCAGAATGCAATATTTAACAGAGTATTTATATTGTTTGGGTCTTGCTCTATAAAGTTGCTCTATAAAATTCAGAATAAGGCTGAAAGACCTTCACCAGAACGGATCAAATGTGGTTGAAATGAATTTTTTCCAAATCTGAAAGAAGATGCTTACCTGCAATATTTTTACGTAAATCTACCATACTCTAGAGCTAACTGCTTGGGCTGTGAGAATGATCTGAAAGGCGTGACCACTTTTGGTGTCTTCTGCAGCAAGGAGGAGGAAAATGTGGATTCCATTAATTGCCAATACTCAGGATGCATTTATTTAAAGGTGCTGAACATTTAAGAGAAGTGCTGTACTCATTTATTGTGTTAGCTGGGCCTCAGTGAGGCTCTTGGCTTCTTAGTTAATTTGTAACACTTTTCTGTTTTCTTATTTGTTGGTGAATTTCAGGAGAGGAAATGCTCCCTCAGCTAGGGGTTACAAGAACTTGCTACCATCTGCAGTTTTTTTTCTGAGTTTCTCTGCTGGAGATACTGATACTTCATCCTATTTTAAAGATACAGGTATACAAGAGAGAATGTAGCCCTTACTTAGGAATTAAGATTTAGAAATATAAGAGTCAAAACCAAAGACATTTATAAAAATTGAATTTGTATTTGTATTTTTTTAGTACACTGGTTTTCTTTTTCTATTTCTTAGTGCCTCTCTTACAGAAATTCATAATGACCTATAGGGACTCTGTACCTTTTTCTGTCTCATCATCACATACTCTGTTGACATATCACAAAGACCTCTCTATGTATCTATTTTCGACAAACTATCAGTGCTCAGATCAATCTGTTTAGTTTATTTTTTGTGTTTGCATTCCCTCTTACTGCAGAAAAACCACTCTGCATATAAAAATTGAAACAGTCCTGTTCTTCCGAAGCATCTTTTAAGCCACAGCTTAGCTACTCTATGGAAGATATTTTTCAAACTCTGGATTATGTTGGACACTGTCTTTAAAATCCTTTTCTGGAGTCAGATGCTATCCATTTGATCCATGAGTTCAGAAGAGTTAATTGAGTGATGTTCAATCAATATTTAAGCAACTAATTATTGATATTTGATTAGGTTTAAGTTCTTATTTTGCAAGTTTATTTGGGAGTGAAAATTTGCATTCCTATGGATTCCTTTTGATTTTAGAAATGTCCATTCACATCCTGGTTTTGCTGTGTGGCAAAGTTTCCAGAGCAGGAATTAGAATAGATGGGTTAGAAATGAGAATTAGAAAAGTATTTCTGAGTCAGCTTGCACTTTCTTTCTTTCTTGAAACTCTTCACTAATTGTTTTCTACAGACTTTATTTATTTGTTTTCAGTATTGTCATTTCCTCCTTGTGAAGACTGTCAATCATTGAGTAGTAACTAAACATTTGCACTCTTTCTTAAATCTAAAGTTATCATAAGTAACCACTGTTTTGCTACGTGTTTTTGGGGTTTTTATATTATAGGGTTATAAATAATTGTTATAACCTTGATGAATTAATTTTTCTTCAAATAAACGCAATGCATCCTTATGTTAAAAACTATAGATATAGTTCTTCAATACCATCTTATCCTGGTTTTAGTGAATGTACATGGTACATATTTTTAAGTCTTGATTCAAATCATTGCCATTGATAATTAGAGTGCATACTTATCTTGCATAATATAATATTTTTACTCCTTTACCTCTCTTCATTCCCTCCCATCTCAAAAAGTTCACAGCATCTTTTATTTCTATATGTTACTTGTTTTTCACCATATAGACAGAAAAAGGGGTGGCAACCTGCTTAGTATTTTTAGCTACTTCAGTTTGTTCCAGTGCTCATAATATTATGTTTCTGACTTTTCTGGATGGTAGATGGGTATATATGTGAGCATTTTTTAAGAGAATCTCCATGTTTTAAACCTTTAAAAATCCATTTAATATTTTCAAGTTCAATTTTTAAGTCAGCCCACTATTTGTTAAAGCAGTTCCATTTGGAAATAGGTTCAAAATTCAAACCTCTGCACATTGGTTCCACTTCAGCGTGCTGAAGAGACCTAATCCTCACAAAAATGCTATTTGATCCCAGGAAGAAAGAAAGATAATGGATTGACCCTTTACATGAAACCATAAAACAGAATTCTGGGTTGCTGCCATTCAAATGAATAGAAACCGGCAGCAATTCTAACACCTTTCCAGTTTCAATTTTATTGCATCTGCAGGCATCATGCTGGAATGGTAAACATTTTAATGGTCAGACTCTGTCCACTTATTCCATTACTATTTCCCTATTATCTCCTATTTTTTGTGTGAAACGGAAACGAAAAGGTGTCAGATTGTTGCAAATGAAATGAATGGAGATGCCATTTGCATTCATTTCAGTTGAAGCAAATCCCCTTCTTTCCCATTTCTTTGTTGTCCTTCAGAGAGATCTCTTACAGCTTCTGAAAATCCGTGAGCCAGGCACTATATTTAGATAATGCTGCTGAAACCCGGTGCATCAGTCTGTCACCAATGTGATAATGCTAAACCTGTCTCTATAAAGAGTCCATCATTTCTTTTTAAATCTACTTGATTCAGATTAATGGAAAGATTTCAGCTACACATGCTCTGAAAAGCTTATTTTTTTAAAATAAGGATGACTCTCTGAAGAATCCGTAGCACAGAAAACCCATATAAAAGCTGATCAGCTTATATACTTGTACCTTTTTCTTTAAAATAAGCTTAGCTGAGACACTGCCCTGTGTTGTCCTTATTAAAGATGAACTTGCATATATCCATTTCTTTAGCTAAAACACAAATTGTGAGTGTCAAGTTATATTTAAATGTTAAGCATGCAGTACATAGCAATCTGAAGGTACTCTTCCTCAGTGCTGAATTTGTTTTGAAACCTTCCCCTTGTTGGGCTATCTGTTTTCCATACTAGAATTTTGCTCTCTTTCTGCTCCCATGTTCCTCTGGGGTTTGGGCAAGTGAGCAGTTTCTTTAGAACCAGAGTAATCTCTTAAGGAAACAAAGAGTGTCTGGAGTAAATTGCCATGCCTGAGAATTTCTTGTCCAGAGATACCTCCTTTTCTGCTACAAAAGGAGGCCCCAGCCGTGGCTGCTCCTCAGGCCTACAGGAGAAATAACCAAGAGAAGGCTGCAGTGTGTGCATTATAGCACTGACTGCATAATCTCAAGAGCCAGGAATTAGGGTTTGCATTTAGAGTCGGCACTTTTAAGGTCAGGTGGTTATTGGGGAAAAGAAGTATGTTTTTCAACTCAATACTATTCATTGCTCCAAACAGGTAGCACCTAAAAATGGCTTGTTACCAGAGGATGTAAAAGGAATGTGTGTGAGCAGGCAGGGATGTGTAGTCTGCAGTCCTGATTCCATAACCATGGCTATAGGCCTGCTCTGCACGCTGATTCACTGCCAAACAAGAAAAGGTGCTGCTCATTCTAACATGCAAGGAATAACTGAGGATGAATTCTGCTGTGTTTGCTTTCCTCCTATGGTCCTGTGGAGATGGTGAGACTTTATAGTAATTTCTTCTGTACCACACGTAAGAATGCAAAAAAAAAGTTCTAATCAGAAAAAGTTCAGTAGAACCACAAAATTAATTAAATTCTGGTAAAAACAGCAATCCCAGAAGATGCCATCTGAATTGCCACAGACCAGTAGTTCATACATTATCATGTTAATGTGTTTTGAACAATAAAAGTTTTTATAGCTTTCAGACAGACAAAGTTTAAAAATATTTCCAGATATCTTTATGAGACAGTAGCATGTGCTCCTCTCCAAATACATCTTTTTTCCTCCACCTGTGATTTCAGAAGAACTGCCATGACCACTGTGGACCCGGAGGGCTGAGAAAGTCTTCTCTGATCTCACAGAGAGACCAACTATCTCATAGAGCAAGGATTTAGCCAGGAAAAGAGATAAATTATAAAAAGGAATGTTTTTCAAAATATCCTAGATTATGCTCTTAGTTCATATTATTTAGTTTTGGGAAGCCCTGCAAGGAGCAGGAAGTTGGACTCAATGTTCTGTATGAGTTGCTTGCAAATTGAGATATTCTATGGTTCTATGACTCCATTCTCTTCCTTGCCCAGCTCTCCTAGACTGGCTCTTTATTGGACATCCCCTGGCTCACCCTGCATCCCAGTCTAAGCTCCCGTGCATGGACATGGGCACCACAGGAAGGAGGGATGTACCTGGGCCTGTACCTATATAGGAACAGGGGAGGCACACAGGCCTAAGAGATGGAGAAGGCTATAAAGGCAACTACTGCAGCATGAATTTTGAAAGTGTGTGTCATGCACTGACTCAGGATTAAATCAATATCCTCTTCTGATGTGCCTTGGTACATAAACAGAGGCAGATATCGTAGCTATGTGTTTGTAATTGCATGTACAGCTTATCTTTGGTACACAAAACTCAGAGTATAACAGATTTTATGGTATTCTAGAGACATAAATTTCATACCTTGACACAATTCCTGAATGTATGATAGGAATGAATGCACACATCCATGTAAATGTTCTTCATAAACCAGATTCCAACCCAGTGATAAGCCCTCCACATTTCCTTGTGGTATATATATTAAGCCTCCTGCAAAAGAGAAGCTTTAAAAAAAATCACATATCAGCCCAAGGAGCAGCATTTATTGTTTCACGAGAATGGAAAAGTCCCAATTCACAGCAAATTTCATATCATTTGGAAACTAACCATAGTTTCAAGCCAGACTATTCCATCTGAATATCCTCCAAGGCTGTTATAATTCTGATATGAATTTGGATTCAAATGTTGTGGCTGGCTCATACGAAATTAAATACAAAGACAGATCCAAGCACTCCTAGCTTTGCCAAAGTATCCAGATTTGGTTTGAAATAACTAGTTCAATCTTTATTCTTAAATTGACCTTTCTTCTTAACCAAAGCTGTCTTTCTCACATATGATAAGATTAAAAGAGTGTGGTAGACAAGGATTTTCCAACCACACTTCATAAAATGTCCTACGAGCCTGTGTTTGCCACTTTTAGGTTATATGAACAATTTCTTGCAATTTCATGCTATTAGAGCCACACTTCTAATCAATCAACTTGCAGAAGGATAACCATTTTTATGACACTATGCACTCACTTTTGTTACTAAAGGTGGTTATATATTAAGATTGCAATTACTACTCACAAAATAAAATATATAGGGTTTCTCCTCTTCAGCCTTTACAGGAGCAACATCCAAAGGAGCATACTGGGAGTGGTGTTTGTGGTATGGGAAAAAGCCTGAATGACTTAAAAAATGTTCCTTCAAAGAAGCTCATGTGTATGTACCATGTGGATGGTGAAAACTTTTTTTCTCATTGTTCCCTAGTGATTGCAGAGGATTTGCTGTCTACCCAGATCATATATTCAGGTCCATTAAATCACCACCAGATTTCTCTGATGTTTATGGAGCTTTTTCTATATTCTTTATGCTATTATTTAACAAGGCTGTTCTGCCATTTCTTCAGTGATAAGTAGTCACTATCCATGTTGGATAAGTTCACTATCTGTGGAGAAATCCTCAGGCTGGCTTATGGATAAACATTCTTATGTTGAGGGTTTGTAAATAATTTTCATCCCATCTAGACTCCCCCCTAATTTATTTTTTTTTTTTTACTTTTGATGAGCCAAGTTGTTGTGCTGATTATAAGGTAGGGAAATTATTGTCACAAGATGTGGTGAAGGTTTTGATCCCAGAAGAGGAGCAGAAAAATTCAGTTTTTTGTTCATTATAGGTGTTAAAATACATCACTTCGAATGCAATGTCTAGCTCTGAAAGTCATTACGGTATTTGCAGTCATGTAAAAAAAAATTTAAAAGTCATGCAGGAGCACCTTGTAAACATCAACAAAGCCTCCCCATTATCTTCCTTTGTCCTTCTTAAATCCATAGGTAGGAAATGAAATCCTGTGTTTGCAGTCTGTTTTGTCATTTCCTTGTAGTTCATCTGCACCTATGTCTTTTGTTTTACTGAAATTGTAAAGCTTTTACTTTTAAGTCACTTTTATGTTTGCTAGTCTTGCAGAGCATGTGGTGTCTAAGCCTCCAGTATATTGTCATGATAACAGTAATTAAACAGCAGCAGCACTGAATTGCCTAATATAGAAAAGAATTTGTGTGTCAACAATTAAATGGGAAGGTCAGAACATAGTGTTTCTGTTGTATAATGCTCCAGACAGAAGCTCAACATCCAGCGTGATTTTGTTTTGGTTTTACAAGATGCAAGGGATGCAACTTTTTATTGGTTTCTTTGTATATGTTGCTTTAGAGGCCGTGTTGGGAGCGAAGATGGAGGTTGTAGAAGGAGCAAGAACAGCTGTGTTCACACTGGTAGCTTCAGAAGTAGCACAGAGACATTTTTCCTGGGCATCTAGAGGCTGTTGTGTGCATATTGTTGCAATCGGTAAAGCTAAAGTTGCAACTGTTAAAACTTGCTTCAGTAAGAACAATTAAAAGGAAAGAATCAGCAGGGATTGTTTTTAAACCCTCTAATTTCTTATTCAGGGATTCTGAATTTCCCCATTTACAAAGTTTCTTATTGTAGTCTATTAATTTGTGATTTAAACTATCAGCAAAAACGTAACATAAGTTGCTTTCTCCTATACACATAATGCACACGCAGCCTTCTCCAGGAAACGACGACTGCAGGGGTTGTGCACAATTTTTCCTCTGTTTGTTGCATAATGTAGAAAATCCTGGTAATCTAAAACCTAAGCACTTTTGTGAACCACCCTTCCCGGAGAGAGACACTTTATGTGTTTCAGCAATAGGCAGAAAATAAGTTTACAAAGTAACGGAGGGCACAATCATAATTTCAGAGCAAATCCTGAAACAAGCCCTGAATAGAGCATTCTGTGCTCTCCGGCAAGTGCCGTTTTCCTTACTATCTTGTTTGCACTCACAGTCGCTTCCCATGTACATGACAATGGGGCCTGCGATTGAAAGCAGACGGCAAGACAGGCATGACCAGTAACACCTCGCTGCTTTACCGATTCTGTAATAAAGTTGGAAAATCAATTCCATTTCTAGCTTTTCTCGAAGAAGTGTTGCCCAACAAGATAGAGAATGATGAATGCTGATCTCTTAAAGCCACTAAAGTATAAAGCGTTACAAAAGGGTTTTTTTAATACAACGGTGTGATAAAGCAGGCTTCTGTTGATGAATCACAGTGATGTGGCTGTCCTACTGCTTATCCAAAACAGTGAAAAATGAAGTCATTAGGAAAAATAAAATGCAAATATTACTGGATGCTGGAACATTTTTCTTCCCATGTTTCAGGTTGGATTTTCAACTCCCTGTGTGACATTTACATGCACCGAGATGAAAATAAGATGCATAAACTTAGATTCTTCCTGTGCCTCAGTAAAAATTAGTGAACCAAGAGAGCTGAAATGCCACCTGCTATTAACCCAAAGCTACCTGACAGGATAAAAGAGAAACCAGGACAGATGAGTATCATATGTAAGGTAAGAAAAGAACATTGTGGTTACAATCCATAGACCACTTGCTGTCTTTGAACACCTAAGGATGAAACAAGACAATAAAAAGGGAGAAATCTTGCTGTCCCATTGTCAGCATAAGACTAATATCACCGTATCTCACAAATGCTGAAGTTAGGCTGTTAAGATACAGAGCACTAATTCAACAGGTTAAGCCCAGGTCACAAGTCTGTATTCAAATCCTACTTACGACCTCAATCTGTCCCTGACACTGTCTGGTTATTTCAGGATTACTCTTGGGATGCAGCTTCTAGAGTAGAGGTTTTAGAGGCAGCAAACTAGAAGACCATGGGGAAAAAGAGCTGTGGACTCACTCTGTGGAGTTTTCCTCCTCTTGCCTCCTCCAATGAATCATGTTCCTGTTAACTGTCCTCTGAGCAGGGGCTATTGGCAGGACAGTTTGTCATTGCCTGGAGATACACGTACCTACAATTGATCAATATAGTCTCAAGAATATTGTTGGGTTACTTTTTCTCTTAGTATTAGTCTGGTTAGAGCTTAATGTAGTCTGATCTCATCTCAGACTATAGAAATGCATCTCTGCCTCCAACTTGCATGAAGCCTTCAGGCATTACAAGCTTCTGGCCAGAACAAAGCTCTGAAGGATAGTTGTCATTAGTGGAGATACTATGGAAGCTGCACATTTGTCTTTTGCTTTCCACGCCACATTCTCGTAAGATGTCAAATTTCAAGATGAAGTTTTGATCTTTTATCCACAGGTTATCTTTTGGTATTTTGGGTTTTCAAAAAGTGGTTTATCAAAAGCTTGAAGAGAATGGTCCACAACAACTTCATTGCCAAGCCACCACTTTCTTTTGAAAGTGTATTTCATCTGCTTAAGTCTTAATAATGGTCTGGGTACATTCAGAAGGTACCTAAGTCGTAAGTTGAAGACTAGGGTGGGAAGGTATACTAAAAATAGATCCAAATAAATAAGTCCAAAGCAGATCACTGAAAGAACGCACTTCACTGTACATGTTTCTTTGTTCTGAAACAGGAGAAAATAAAAAGTAGGATAGGTGGAAATCACATTAATATATGTTGTAGGGGGAGATGCTCAGGTAACTATATTCATAATTATAATATTCATAAAAACAAGTCTGCACATGTAAAAAATAGAAAATAATGCATAGGATTGTTCTTTGTTGTGATTTTTTAGTCTTAGGGGGGATAAAGCTGTAGTAAGCATCCAGAGACATAATTAGGATTTTAGTTTTCTTCATTGTGAGTTAATTTAGATTTGTTTTTTAGTCGTAAAATTCATACAGTTCCTATCACAGTGAGTGGTTCTGAACAACATCTTGGTTAGAGAGGCCCCAGAGCACTGTTTCCCAGTACAGGATGTCAATGCAGCACCAGTGTGACTACCTATATCACGCAGTATGTTTGTGTAGTGTAGAGGGATGGGTTTAGCATTGCCAGCTTTGCAGGCACAAAACCAGAGTCAGAGATGCTGGTGGGTTTGTGAGTATGCCAAATTATGTAATTATATTGAAGACTTGGGTGGAAATTGTAAATGGATCATAGGATAAATGGTTGCTGTGATTTACCCCCAGTCAGCAACCAAGGCCCAGGCAGCTGCTTGCTCACTGCCCCACCAACAGGACTGGGGAGAAAATCAGGAGGTCATCCAGAAAAGTCATGGATTGAGATAAAGACAGTGTAATAGTGAAAGCAAAAGCCACACACACAAGCAAAGCAAACCAAAGAATTAATTCACTGCTTCCCATGGTTGGGCAGGTGTTCAACCATCTCCAGGAGAGCAGGGCCCCATCACACATAACAGTGACTTGGGAAGACAAACATTATCACTCCAAATGTCCCCCCCTTTCCTCCTTCTTCCACCCCACTTTATATACTGATATATAATGATGTTATATGGTCTGGAATACCCCTCTGATTACTTAGGGTCACCTGTCCAGGCTGTGTCTCCTCCCACCCTCCCAGGCACCCCCGACTTCCTTGCTGGCATGGCCAATACGAAAAGCAGAAAAGGCCTTGGCTCTGTGCCAGCCCTGCTCAGCAGGGACAAAAACATCTCTGTGTTATCAACCCTGTGCTCAGCACAAATCCAAAACACAGCCCCACACCAGCCACTGGGGAGAAAATTAACTCTACTCCACCCAAAACCAGCACAACAGACTTCAGGAGGTCTCTTGTGCTTCCCCAGAGCAGAAACAACTGTGAAATCAGGCCAGGTTGTTAAGGGGTTTAACCAGGGAGATCCTGAAAGCTCTGAGGGTGGAGACAACCTCTCTGGGCAAGAGGGTAAGATTATCCTGGAAGGAACATCTGTTTTCCAAATTTGATTCTCCAGAGCAATCTTAAATTAAACATTTATTTTGTCTAATGCATTTTACAAAATTTCTGTTTCTGAAAAGTGACAATTATTGCCCTATTTATAAACAACCAGACTATGTAAGTTTTCCTCAGCACTTCTTAGCTAAAACAGAACGATGTGAAAAAACTGCTGAGGACAAGAAATTGGAAAGGTTGTATTAGACATGGATGTAGTGGCTTCCCCCTCTATGGACTGGAACATCATCCTTCTGTCCGTGGATGATATTATGAGAACAGTCTGGAGTCTATTGAAATTCAGAGGGCTCAGCCCTGAATGAAAATATTCCAAAGAGATAATTTGATTTGATTTGCTAGACTAGCCTTCACACTAATGTGAGTGAATAGAGGAATACAATTTTTTTCAATTATTTTTTTGAGAGACATTGAATTTGAAATCAAATACTATTTGACTACAGGGAAACACGAAGCATCTTCACATTCATAATGTATCTCTGAAACATCATCAATACAATATTATTTGTCCTGTTAATACTGATTGTTAGCTTAATCCACAATTAAATTGATATTTAATCAAACAGAATAAGCTGTATTCCTCTGCAAAATGTAAAAATAAAGAAATTAGATAAGTATAGGGAAAAATCAGAAAAGAAACAAGACTTTCTTTGCAAAATCTGTTAATAAAGTCTCTGAGCCATCAGTGGCTGTAAGACCAAAGTCTTGCAGTAGCCAATGATTAGACAGTATTGGTTGAAAAGTTACTTGTGTAAGAACCTCAGTGTAAATGTAATTTAATGCAAGTAGAAATATTTCACTAGTTAAAAATGCTGCATGTACTTTTATTTATTTCTGAGAGAAAAAAAAAAAAAGTAGTGTTCTCCTTATGTTGTTAATGAATTGTTCTTGCATTTCTGTGAGATTTGCGGTGTTATTCCCCCAACCACCCCTCTCTGAAATATGCATACATTCCATCAGAGTAAGAAAGCATTTTGCAGCTTAGATGATCCATCAAACAAGTGGTGCAGAGCTGGAATGGTACAGTTTTGTCACCCAAAAATCAACCTTCTGATAGAAAGCTTCACGTCTGCATCATTTCCTTCACTGCACTCAAACTCCATTTGATGAGACTGACTTACGGTCCACATCGCTGGCTTTTCCTGAATTGCATCGTCTTTCCAAAGCCATGAGATTGATTAATAATGTACACACATTACTCTGGTCATCAGGGCATCAATGAGAGCACAGAAAAACATTATCAAGCACAGTAGAATCTGCAAAGTTTTATCCTATAATATATATAAGCAAAGACAAAAGAGTGAATGAGGTTCTGGAGTTCCAAACTTTCACTTTTGACTTCTGGCGACAAATGAGAAATCCCAAAGTTTAACCACTAATACAAAGTATTTGTATGTTTGGTGAATACATTAAGTGAATTGTAAAAAAATTGTTTGCTTTTCCCACACAGAGAGGGGAGGTGATTTTAATAGTGCCTGTTGCAAGCTTTCTTGGTGGAGAATTGTTTTCTGTGCTTACTATGCACTGTTTTTACATTAATGAACTTATGTGGGACACAGAGCACAGATTGCTCAGTACAAAGATCTTGTTTCTACTGCATGGAGAGGAGATCTGGGCAGGGATAAAATACAATCACTGGGAAATGTCCCATCTCTATATAATACATCTCTGTTAACAGCAGGGAGCCACAGTAGTTGCAGTAATTAGATAAGGCTTTGTTCCTTTCACCTAAAGGAGAAGCCATGTGGTGGCGAAATATAAAAGAAAATTGCTAGATCGTATGTATTGCAGTTCTCTATTTCCACTGAGTTATTTTCTTCTGTAAAACGCTTACTCCAGAATATTGACATCTATAACAAGGAACGTTTATACTTTGTTAGGTCAAAACTATGGGTGTGTTTTTGAACTTAAGCCCACATCATCACTGGCAAGTATGTAAACTGCTTCAAAATGGACTTCAGAAGGAAAATATGCGGATGTATGCTGCTTCCTCTAGGCAGATTCTGCCAGTTTTCAAAGTGAAAATCAAAATTCATCATTCCCCAGTAGATTGACGATTGATTTGTACAGAGATATTTTGTGCAGCAAATCTGTGTTTACGAGTTCATGAAAAGTCCATGTAAATCAAAGCAATTCATTTTAAAAATAAGTCAATTATAAATCAAATAGGACTTCTCACAACTCAAATTGTTACATTAAAAAGGAATAGAAATTAAAAAATCATGGGAATTGGGTGATATTCTCTTTTGTGTTGGAGCTTCATCAGTGTTATGATCTGGTTATTAAAATTGTTAGAGAGGTGCCTCTGCCCGATTTAAGGTGCAAATGAGGCCATATGCCAAAGTCAAGAGTATGGTTTTTATTTAACAGCAAATGAGAGAGAGAGAGAGACAGAGAGAAAGAGAGACAGGTGGTTGGGGGGGACAGAAAGAGAGTGACAGAGACAGATTAAGTAGAAAATATCACCACTCCATGGATGCCAACAGTGTTGCATTGATCCTCTCCATTTGGCCTTTTTGGTGGTGAGGGTTCCACAAAACACAGATCCAAGGGATTAATTTATATTTGGGCCAGTGGGAACACCCAGGTACCTCCCCTGAGAGGAGGAAAGTTTTCCAGTTTCTTGCAGCAGCCTCTGGGTCTGTTGCATCCCTTTGCATCCCGTGCAGGGCTCTGCTGCAAGGCCTCGACAATGAGTCTGGGGAGAGCCTTGGGGGTCTTGGATGGATCCTGACACCTCCTCAGCTGCCCCTCCTGTGGATGTGCCATTGATGTGGCCTTCCCGGGGTGGGGGCTTTGCCAGCTGAGCCAGTTTGTGTGAGGGAGGATGGGTGTGAGTGCCTCTGAGCAGAGGTTATGCCCCAGCCCCAAACTCTCCTGCTCCGTTCCTGGCTGGGGTCAGCGCGTGCGAACGCGGCTGCAGCAGATGGGACTGTGGAGCCATGGCCGGACCCAGGTCAAACCCAGGCAGAGCTGGACAGGATTCTCAGGATAGCTGCTGGGTTTGGCTTTCTTGTGGCTACATTCTTCTGCCTTAGTCTTGTTTCCTTCTCCCTAGACCTGAGGTAATTGAACAATAGTGTCACCTTTACCTTATCTGAAGTTCCCTAGGGTGGTTTAACTCACAGTGCAAAGTTCCTGTCAGGAGGCATATTCCAGGATGAGTGGGCTTCAGTGGTCACAGCTTCTTTATACAGTTTTGTCATAAGAGGCAAAAACTCCTTCATAACAACGTTTAAGTCATTAACCACAATATTTCTGTCTCTCACAATCAGTGAAAGAGGATTCTGTCTTCCAAGCTGTCTGATTTAAGTGGAGCTTCACTCACAGAAATCCTGGAGGTCCTGACCCAGAGGAAACAAAGTCTCTAAGTCAAGGAATTATAAAGAAACTTAACAAGGTCTAAAGAGAATACAGTAATCAGTTGTTGAGATGAGGAAGAAAGACAAGAAATTATTATATGTCCCACTGTCAAGGAGATAAATTGAAATAACAACAGCAGCAATAACAATAAAAATAAAAGCTGTTATTATTATTATATACAGAGTTGTAAATTCTTAAGCCCAAAAGAAAAGCAGGAAAGCAAATTAGTGACAGCAAGGAAAGTCAAAGTCATGATGTTTCTCATATGATAATATCAGCTCTGTGCAGCTGCTTGAAAAATTTGCATGTAATATCAAGAAAAGAACATCTGCTGCTCAGTATGCAGCAGACCACCAAAGCTGCTGTAGAGAAGAGGTGGGAGGAACGGATGGATAGGAACTAGATCATGATAAGCGAAACAAGAAGTGGCATCCCACTGAATGGCACGACCTCTATTATCACTTTCTAAGTCATTTACTCCCACTTCTCAACCGGGGGCTAGCGCTCGTGATGATGGAGGTAGCTGCCACAGGCTGGGTTAACCTGATAGTAAATTTGCTAACACGGGATAATTTCCGTGGAATGAGTGTTTTCCAGAACATATAAAACACATACTTTCAAAGTAACAAAACTCCTGATATGAACGTGTGAACACATTGCCTAACACCAGCTTCCAACAGGTACACAGCTAAGGTGGGGAAGCCAGGAGGTAAAAGACTGAGTCAGATACAAGTGTGGGAAATGATACCAAAGCAAATGTACAAGGGTCCATTTGTGACTAATCACATATAATGGGAGAGATGGGAGTTAGATGTATAAAAAGCTATTCCTTCAGGCATTTTTTTTACTATCGTAAAGGCCCTCTTTTTATTTCTGTCCAGCTCAGTAAAGTCTTTCATTATTAATGGTTCACTACACTGAACAGCAAGAAATTATAGGATGGAATTCTCAAATGAAGTTGTTACCTGCACAGTGCAAAGGAAATCACGTGTGTTTTCCTTTTCGAGTACCTTGATAATTCAGAAATTCAGTATTAAGAGTATGTAAAATATTATTTACAATTTGTGGGGTTTATTTCATGTATATACACATAGGCATAGACTGTTAGGAAAGCTTTCTTTTTAAGAGTGATAATAAAACCTTTGGCTTTATTTGCATTATTTTCACAGGTTTACATTACTTGTCTTTCTCTAACCTTCTGTACCATCCATGTTAAAGACAAAGTACTATTTCTGATCATTTCAGGGACCCATTTATAATGCAGCATGGCTCAAAAGATGTTTTAAGATGGGCTATATTTGGTTTGAGAGGAGCACAATTATCTAATAATCTAATAATAATTTAAAAATCTGTGCTACCATCTGTGCAAAAGCCCTGATAGAGGCTCTACTTCAGCACAGTATGGCTTGCTTATATCATGAATTGGTATCTTTAGTGGGCAGATGTTTTTACTAGTTTTTTACTATCAGAACAATCATTCTTCTCCACATTACATGCACATAGGTCCATTTGTCAGAAAAAAAGGTAACTAAGAGAGTATTGCTGTTATAAAAATCATTGTACTTGTTATGTGCAACAATTCTGATTAATGGATTCTGTAAAATAGAGGGAACTGAATTTTTAGTATAATCTGGAGAATTTTGTGAGGTACAACATTATGAAATGTCAAGCATGGTTATTAGTCACAGAGGGATCTAAGACTTTTGCTTATTTAATGAGTGAACAGAAATATTCAAAAAAAGTGTTGCAATTTTGTGAGTCACTACCACTGAGCTATTTTTTGCAGAAATTATTTTCTGATTTTGAGCAGTGAGCAAAACTGTTCAAAACCTGTTCTCTCTTTTGCCACACACCTGTGAGCCCCTGGAGTGCAAGCTTGTGTGCAGTTATGGTGCTAGCCCCATGTAAACATAGATGGAGATAATTTCAGTATTTCGGCTTAACCTAGAAATAACGTTTCCGTAATACCATGGATTTATATAAATATAAGCACCATTCCAGTTACACATAAATAAAATCTACAGTCTGAAAACTGCAATTCATTTTTTCTTCAGAGCCTGAGGAATAAATGGTAAGTTACATGAACAGAAAAGAAAGAATGAGATCCTGACGATGCTGCCCTATGCAGCTCCACCACCTGCACAGTCGCAGACAACTTTTGCTTGGCCAGCTGGAGTGACTTTTGTTC
This sequence comes from Ptilonorhynchus violaceus, assembly GCA_013397565.1. Classification (NCBI taxonomy): domain Eukaryota; kingdom Metazoa; phylum Chordata; class Aves; order Passeriformes; family Ptilonorhynchidae; genus Ptilonorhynchus; species Ptilonorhynchus violaceus. The sequence continues at coordinate 367,890 of VZRJ01006789.1, forward strand.
AGGAAGCTTCTGTCAAGCACTACTTTTCTTTGTATTCTCTTAGTCTGAATGGCCTGATGATTGGGCTGGGAGGAAGGTAAACAGAAGGGAAAAGAAAAGAAGGGAAAAATATAATGATGTGTTAAGACATTTTGATTTCCTCTATGTGTTGTACATAAAATAAAGAGGTTAGTAGGGTTTTCTGCCCCTTCTGTCCTCCCTGCTGTGTAAAAAAGGTAGGATATGATACTTGGTTATCTGTCTGGTCTCTGGCAGCAAGGAAGACTCAGGAGACATGTATACCAGAGAAAAGGAATGGAATTGAAAGACACAGAAATCATATTTACTGATAACTGTTCTATGTCTGGGACTTTACTTAAACCTCTGACTGAAATGTGAAGTACTATCCATTGCTGCACCAAATACCCATAAAATGTAAAAGCAAGGCTTTGTAGAAATCCTTTGGAGCATGCTGCATAATGACTTCTGGATGTTTATCTAAAAAACGCTTTGGAAATATCAAACACTTCTCAAAGTTGTGTCAAGTAAGAGACTTTCTGATAGGCAGCTTCTCATTAATATTTGCCTCTTGTGAGTCATAATTCATTTTGTCACAGACTGTAGAAGCAGTACTTTGCTTTTATTAAAATGATAGCTTTGTTGACTATTCAATGTTTGGAGCCATTTCATAACAAGGGTCACTTTGTGCCTCCTTTGTCACCATGACCTTCAGATTATGTCTTCACTTTCCACTTCAGTCTAACATCCTGCTTTCATTTACTTGATGGCTGCATGGTTCAATAGCACTTAGAGAGATGTTGACAGCAAATGGAAAAGTTTGAAAATACTCTTGTATAAAATAAGACTATCTATACATGTTGTATACAAAATTTATTTTCTTTCCCTTTTCAAATTAATGACAGTTGCTTTAAAGGATAGCGTTGTTTCTGTTCTGCAATAATTACTATTTTTGCTTTTTCCATTTCCCCAATCCTCTCCTCCCATCCCATCCCCTGCCCCTCACGTCTGTGCAAGGGGTTCACCTATTAGCCTATACTGAGGTCTATCAGTCTTGTTTCTGCTAGAAGTTAGTATTTCCAGCTTTGGGAAGAAAACCATAGTAATCTTCCAAAGATGTTGTACATGTTATGTACTCTGCTCACTGCTGCTGACACGAGAGCACAGCCCGGGGAAGGGAACACTGTGTGGTTTTCTGTGTCTTGACAGTCCTGAGCTGCTCTTTCATCCTGGAAAAGTAGGAGCTATTTCTTCTCATCTGTCCTGGAGCAGCCTCTGTTGTAGGATTGACAAATACGTACTCCAGGACTCAAGCAAACAAAATTAGCTTCCAGATGGGATGTTGAGTCATAGAAATGTTCTCGCATTCACGGGGATAATGGGGACACAGAAATACACCTACGTAGACTGTACAGTTTAACAGAAATGTGGAATCTTGCTGGAACTGAATGTGGTGCTGTATTTTTGCTTGAATGAAGTAATTGTAACACATGAGTAGCTCTCCAGTGTTTCTCTTAATGCTTAAGACACACATTTCACTACTCTTCATTCTGAAATATTTACATGCATCCCAGAATGTCATCCTTTATCTTTTAAATTAAATTATAAATTTTTCTGATGTGATGTCCCTCGAGAGAAATGACACAACACGGAATATTTTTACATCTTTGGGAACATTAGGGTGTTTTCCCTCAGTTTCATTTGATGACAATCTGTGCAGTTTTGGTTAGAATTACTATGTGTTTAGACTTTGTGTTACCCGCAGTAAAGCACTCTAGTGCTGAAGAAATCAAAATCTGGTACTCCTTCCTGTCCCATTCGATTGTGACTCTTGTTTTCTTGACAGTCTTGGAATGTACTGCCTAAGCCATCTCTTCTAACATTTCTTAATGGTGTTTCAACCCCCTTCAGTCAGGGATCAAAGCAGGGCACTGAAGTGAATTTACTTTATTAAAAGTTTTTAATGACCTTGATATATCAACTGAAGAGAGTTTCATGTGATCTGGCTTTATTTGATCTGTCATTAGCATTGGACATACCGGATCAGGCACAGAAAATGCTCTTGCAGTGCCTAGTACTTAGTCTGTCATCAGTATTTGGTGTCCAGGGAAGTGCACTCCTGTTGTGTGCATTTCTGAACACGCCTTTCAGGTGATTGACTCGGGCAGGAGGGGGCAGTTGGATGTTACGTTTATTGTCTCACTGTTTGCTCTTGTCATTTTGGGACTTCTTTTTACCAGCCTGTTCATGCATTTGTTCGTTTCTATGGCTTATGTTATCACTTATACACAGATGACTTACAGATCCACAATTCCTGTTGGTGTTCTCAGATCTTGCCTTTGTATTTCTCTGCCTGCATCATCTCCGTAACTGGATGCATACTAATCTTTTATTACAAACAAAGAAGTCAAAGAGGATTCTTTTTAATCCTGTTGTGTAGGTTTTCTGCTCACAAGTATTTCATGTCTCAAATATTGCTTCTCTTTCCCTACTGCTACAGTACTGTATGAGAGTTTTAAAGTGTTCATTATAACTTATTGTATAATCAACACCTTGCACATCAAAACTAGATTTTTTTTTTCACATGGATTGTATGTGGGTTTTTTTATATGCAGCTCTTCAGGTATTTTAATTTGGTTTTTACTGCATATATTACAGATCAAAAAAATCCCTGAAACAACTGGTCCCTGGTCTCTGCAAGTCAGGCAGAGCCCAAGTTATATTATAAGACAACCACTTCTCAGTCCAGTGACCTAAATTTTGGATTACAGCAAATACAAAAGCTACTGCCTGCTTTCTACCATGCGCAATCACATTTATATGATTTGACTTCTTTTTGTACACTTGCCCAGAATATCAATTCTGTTTATAAATTGTGTCTACTCTTTTTCTTTCCTAAACTGTAGGAGCTATAAATATAGTAAGAACCATTTTTGAACAGCTTTTTCCTCTCTGGTATCTTCTATATTAGATCTTGCTGACTTTTAACAGCATCATTTGTCAACTTGCAATGTACTTTCAGTTTTGATTTAAACTTTATCTTCAGTTAATTTTTTCAGAATATCTGCCCTTTTGTTACATGCTATTTATCATTTGATTTTTGGCTTGGCACCTGTTCTTTTTATTCAATATACATTTTATGTTAAAAATGTTTAAATTACCTAATAAAGCATAGTCAGAGATTGATAACACAGCTGTCATTATTGCTTTACCTTGTTGGCAGTAATGTGAATTGCATTTTAAGTTTTTGCTGATGTCATTCTTATGCCCTTATAAAATACCACTTTCAATTTATTTGCAGAAAGTTTTCAGTATTACAGCCATAAATGCACACAATTATTACAACAACATTAATGTGGTGTTTTTTTTTTTATCTATAAGGAACTCTCCCTTCTGATGTTTCTGTAACTGGTATGTTGACATGCAGGAAAGGTGGCTAATCTTGTGCTAAAATTATGGTGAAGGAAGCATCAGCTTGCTGCTTGTATGGAGCTGGAGAACCAGCCTCAGGAGGAGAGGTGGAAATCCAATGGGGAAAGCAAGAACACGGTTAAAAATTGGGCGTAGTTTGGGGGAGTTCCTGTGCACTGACAGGTCAGATGTAGACTTACAGCTCAGACTGAAAATCAGAAAGTCTTTGGAACAGATAACATCCGATGTTGGGAGCAAGTGAGATAAGATGCTACCAGGAGGAAAGGGTTTCTTGCTACACGGGGTAAGTAGCAATATAATTCACCCCACTGTTGCCAGCAACTCATGTGGGACTGGACTTTTGCAGATTGACAGTTGTAGCGTGGATGTACAAAATTAACTTGTACCTAAGCTTTTGTCACAGCTTGAAAAGTAAATAATTCAGCTGGTGAGTAAATGGATTGAAGGTGTATAAGGGAACCTTGTTTGCACACTGTCAGCAAAAACCCATAAATTTCTCGTGGTGAAGATCTGTAAATTTGTTAGAACTCATTGGCTTGATCTGTGTTTTTCTCTATGATTCAGTGGGTGTGGTACAGCTCAGCTCCTGAGGGGTGGCACGTGGCAAAGGGACTAGCTGGGAAACGATGTGTTTGTCAGATAAAGTTGTTTAGTTTTGTCGTATGCAAGCTGCATGTGATGTCAGACCAAACCACTCTTGTAGAAGCTGAGAAGCTGTGGATGTTTTATTCCAATTCCTTGTGTAACTGTTGTGTGTGTCTACCCCTCTCACTCTCCTCTCATGCAGGCAATACCCCCAGTTTTTGCACAGGAACTATTTAATTCCTGTGGGTTAAGCACTTGGCTTCCTGAGATTGTGTAGTCAGACTTACCCATTGTCAGGAAATGTATTGATTAGGGCAAGGTTTGTGCAGCCACCAGAAATTTCAGGGAGAGGAACTTACGTGGGAAGGTCTGGAGCAATGAAGAGGCAGAGCTGGAAGACAGTTTGGTGGGTCTGTTTGGAACAGAAGACTGAAAGCAAAAGCATCAAGGGACAGGAGGAGGAACCTTGGGCTCAATGAGCAGCGTCCTGAGCTCTCTGTAACTGCTCAGGGTTTTCTAGAGACACCGACAGGCTTCAGCTTGTGACTGAGGTGTGTGCTGGAGCCTGGCTTGTGGGATGCCTGTGCCTAATGCAACCCATGTGTGGTTGCATGGAGAACCACCAACTGGCCTTTTTTCCAAAGCTGTAGCTCAGAATCAACTATTTGCACACAAAATTAAATTTTTTGTCACATAATATGTATCTACTCTCGGTCAGAAAACCCTGGTAGTAGCCACAGGTGAACTTTTTATAAATTAAAGGGTTTTTAATATTGATTTCACAGAAATGTTGTGAATTACTTTGCATCATAGTCATTTTCTCTTCCCTTTTGATAACAATTTTAAGCTTTGTGTCCGAACAACAACTTATAAACGTTAACATGCAAAAATATTCTCAAGAGGAAAACAGACATTCAAAGCAGATATTCAGAGAACTTTACTATCCACATCTTTCCAGCACATTGGATTTTTTTTCTGGCCAAATCCATGGTGGTCTCAAGGCTTGTCTTTTTTTGCTCTCCTCTTGCTTCTCATCCAAGCAATATTCTTCTTAAACTTCTTCTTAAGCTGATAACACTACAGAGTAACTGGTTTTTATGCGTTCTGATTTTATTTTCCCCTTTCCTAAATACAGATTTGTTATTCTGCATTCATAAATACCAACTCGCTTTGATAGCTTCATTAAATCCTTTTCTCATGTGCTATGTTTCTTTATTTCATATCTGTACTGGCAATTTGGATTTCCCAACCCAAGGCATCTCAGTGCTTAGAATTTTTTGCATTCCTTTAGATGTTGCAATTTCCATTTACACTTTTTAATCTTAATATGATGAATAATATTCTTTTTTCCTTTTTTTGTCTGCTTAGTTTGCTCTGTTGTTAAGTACTAATGTCCTTAATGAACACAGAAGCAGTATTTTTATTTGGGGACTATATCTAAATTGACTTTGGCTGAATGTCAGTGAAAATCAAGTTGCTTTCTTCATTTTTCATCTTTCCCTTTTATGGCTTAAGAAACTTTTGCTGTTTATTAAATCTCCCTCCAGAATTACAGCTCAGCTTCAATTTTGATAAATCTCAGTTGATCTGCACACTTTGAGATTTCCAAAATGTATGCTTGTTTTCATTCTGCTTTTGGAAATAGTTTTATATCCTTCTGCAGTTGATGCCTTTCCCTCATATTTTGTCCTGTTGCTCAACCTGGAAATTCCTAGTGAGTTTTTAATCTTTACTTTGAGAAATCTTAGCCATCTGCTGTAGTAGGGACTTGAACTCTTTGATCTTTTCTTACTATCTTTTCTTACTAGTTACCCAAGCTTGTCCTTTTGAAACTTAAAAAAAATCCTTTACCCAGTGTTATTTCACCACGTCCTCCTGCAGTAAACTCACTCCATTATTAGATTTTTATCAAGTAACTCTATCAGATAAAATTTATTATTGTTTTATCATATAGAATTGTAAATATCCTAAAGTCAAAGCAAAGCCCCCTCCTGCATCTGTGACTTCTTTGTCACTGTCAGCTGTCCTGTTAAGTGGTTTCTTACTAGCAGCTGTTAAGAATAGCTTTGACTCTACAGTCTTTATTGGCAAAGGTGAGGTCACCTGTAAGTGCATATTTCCAGCATTTCTACATCTCACATTGTTACAGAGACAACTTCTCTATTAAAATATAAATCTTTAGATCTGAACCTTTGGATATGTAACTGTAATACATAAGAATTTCTAGTGTTGTTCTCTTAAAAAAACAAACAAACAAAATGAAAAAAATGGTACAAAAGCTTCATCTGAAAAGTGTATGGTAGAGAAAAAGACATTTGAGATGATTTTGTTAAGCTGACAATATGGGAATGAACTAATGCCTCTTAAAGGAGCACACAGATAAAGTTCATGGTCCTCAATGTCCTATACAATACTTGAAATGCGAATCAAGATTTGAATTTTGTAATCAGTGACATCTTGGAGAAAAAGACAACAATTTGATAATGTGTGTATTAGAAGGCATAAAAGGACAAGTAATATGGCACATTAGGGTACACACTATTAGCAACTGCCATGAGTTGCTTGTCTGTCCATATTTTAGACAGGGATTACTTGTTGTAGAATTGCACTGTGACACCTCCCACATTGAAAATACTGGGTTTTTTTCCTTTTCTTAGTGTGATGTTTCTAGAATGTTATCCTTTTATACTGAAAGATTGAAAAAAACCCAAACCCTAAACAACAAACACTAAAAAACTCCAGAACAATCTTTATATTTTATGAGAAAAGCATTATCAGTGGAAGAGGATGATAATTTCTCACTCAGCAATTTCGAAGAGTTCTGTAAAGAAAGGAATAAATTACTTTAATGGTATTATTTCCCTACTGCAACACTTTCCATGGGGCTTTTCTGATTTATCTAACATGTTCATCCATTTCAGCTTTCTCAGTTGTGACATTTTGCAGAACAATTAAAATGTTTAAGGAACATTAGCAACTATTAGGAGCATGGAGTGCAAGCTGTGGGAAGTATGATAGAGCCAGTCACTTTATCACCAGTGAACATTTGCATTGTTATAAGGAAATCGTTGTAGCTTTTACCTGCTTATCTCCATAGTGTGGGCTAATAAAATTTTAAAAATTATTTTTTTATTTCAGAACAGGAGACGAGGACCATATTTTCTGCCCCTATGTGTCTACCTTGGTGGAAAGCAAAAGCTGTGAGTATTTGAATAAACCACTGTTTTAGACCTATGAGCAGATAGGATGGACAAACATGGTGGGCAAAGCTCACAACAAGAATTTGAAATAAGCTGTTGGGTGCTAGTTCAGTACCAAGGAGGGTGTCCTGGGTCACTGCTGTGCTGAAACAATGTAAGCTTTGTTCTTCCCTTATAATCTCAGAAGTCTCAACTGCACCAACTAACATGTACTTCTTTGTTTTGAAGCAGTTTCTTTGTTGTGATTCATCTGCTGCTTGCTTGATTTTTTTGTTGAGTTGGGTGCTGTTGAGCTCATCTGGCAGAGCTACAAAGTTTATGTCCTAAACAGTGGGACTCAAGAGTCTGTCCCAGGTCTTAAGTCTTTATGTTCCTGTTGGAGGTGCCTTCAGGACATGTAAGGACAACTTCTGAGTGTACAGCATCGGCATGGCTAGGCAGGAGCATGTCCGTGTTTTCTGTGAAAGGTAAACGGGAGCCCTGATGCACTGAAGTGCTGCAGAGGATTTCTCATGAGGAGAGGTGATGGCTGTGGATGATGGACGTGGGCATCACTGGCTGCAGGCAGGACAGCAGATTCCCAGCCTCGGGGTTACTGACTGCAGCACAGTGGCTGCTTGTGGCAGCTAAACAGATGTGCTCTCAGATGGGCTGTATAAAAGGGCCAAAGCCAACACTGCCCTCTTTTATCTCAACAATACTTTATTGTCAGGAAAAACAATTAACAAAAGTGCAGCTAAAAGCTAATATGTTGCAAGAAACTGTCACAATGTCACATGTCACAATGAAGAAATTTCAATTCTCTTTCAGGTATCAGTATATAATAGAAATTCATTAATAATAAAAACACACAGATAAGATATGAAACAGAAAATAATTTATTGAAAAACTACAGCTCTTTAAACCCAGAAGGTTTCTGGCTAAATTTGGACTATTTTCATGCTGTATAAGGAACACTCAAGTGGACACTCCTGGTAGTCAGTACACTGCCTGTTTCTCACTGAGTTTTCTGCTTCCTTGAAGTCTCTGATCCCTCTCAACCCATACACCCACAAAGACATTCTTCACACTGCTTAATGGATCTCTAGGGCATCTTTACGGAGTTACAGCTGTCTGGTACGCAAACAACACATGATCAAGTCTGTCTCTAAGACATTGTGGGAGTGAGGCAGAAGTTGTAAAGCTTGTACAGTTTACCGAAAGTGCACATTTTATCCCTCTCTTGGGTTTAGCTAGCTTTAGGTTTTCGACTGTATTATTTTTTTTTGCTGCTGTTTTATCTCATTCCTGAAAACCTCTTTGTCTAGCCTTGCTTCCTTCTGCGAGCACTAGATCTCATCCACTGTCGTGGACTTCTCCTGTACTACATGAATTCAGGAAAGGACACATTAAAAATTAATGTGCGTACTCACATGAGGGAGAGGAGGAAGAATGGAAATGTTGCAGAGTTCCCCTCAGGAACACAGAAACAGAAGAGAAAAGAATTGTTTTAACTGCAGGAACACGTCAGTGCTGTCTGTGGTGAGGAGGATATTGAGGGATGGCTGCATGGATTTACAGGGCCCTGTTAAGACAGGAAAAACTCAAGCACATCTGAAGGGATGAGATGAAGAATAGTGAGAAATAGCAGAAAGAGATTTGACATCCAAGCAAGGCAGCCAAGGGCAATACCTTTTTGAGCAATGAGTCTTTTGTTTAGGCACCATATTGAAGAAAAAACTTGTGGGAGGAAGTAAAAAGGATACCGTCATGATATTTTATTTTTAAGACACATAGTCCTTTACTATCTACTGCTTTCTCTCTCCTTCTCTTCTTCATAGTAGCTCAGCCTATTCTAACTTGAAATATCTAAGTATTTTTCTTAATCTCAAAACAGAGTATTTTGAGTTTTCTGGAAAAAGTCCGGTTTTTACTGCTCAATTACTAAATTTGTCCAGTGTTCACAAATATTTCCACAAAATTGACTGATACTACAGAAAATGTACTATTCCTGGGGAAGAAAAAGATATATATGTTATCAATGCTTTGAATATTTAGTGCCCTATGGGCACCCAGCTTGCCATGAAAGATAAATAAAATTTAAATAGATAATTTATGCAGTAAAAATATCATACTGCAGTACCATGAGGTATGGCACATATTCCACTTCAGAGGAGGGCTCATATATCATGTGTATCAGAGAGCTCTGCTCATGAATTATTTGTTTGTATTGTAGCACACATGCAGTACATGATAGATTAAAGGACACAATCTGAGTTACAGTTGACATATTAAAGTAGTGCCGTGCATAGAGATATTATTTATGAAAGAAATATTATTCAATCATAAGTTTTCAATAGGACCTTCTTTTTTTCTCTTTTGAGGCAGAATAAGAGTAAGTAAGTTAAAAATCTTGAGAAAAGCACTAAGGGTTGTATTTACAAAGCAATATCCTCCCTTGTGGTTGCATCTAGTTAGCTGCTCACAATAGTATTAAATCTCTCTATTCAGAGCTGGTGTTCAACTCATCTCAAAATGCTGGTGCAAGACTTGACCTCCTTTGCAGCTTATATCCACAAGTAAGTGGGGGATCATCCTGTACTGTGGTCTGAGATTTATTTGAGTGGCTGTGTATAGTCACTGTGTTTTACTGGTAGCTACAAAGGTGTTCCGTGGTCCTACTGTGTCAGGATGAGCACCCAAAATAAGGTTACTTATACCTCACTGCACTCAAGCCTATGTTGGTCCAAAACTTCACTGTTAGTGCACTTTCATCCACAGAGTCGGAAGTATCAACTCAGTAGCCTTGCTGTCCTTGAATGTCGAATTATGCCTTGGAGAAATAAATTAGAATATACAATCCAAAATAAAGCCTTAATCATGGAAGTACTGGCTATTTTGTCTCTCTTTTGGAGGACATAGGAATATGAAAACATATTTTAAAGCTAAAGCAGATCAGCTGGTTAAGACGAACCTGGTAAAAAGACAGAATCAGATGTCTGGAAGACTCCAAACAGAACTGCTGGTTGATATCATGTTTTGCCCAAGCTATAGAAACCTGAGTTTAAACACAAAGATAGGAGCTTTATTTGCATGCATGTTTCATTTAGTCACAGACTGTCAGGAAGTTTTATGTACGCAAAGTGTTACGGAAATATCTATTCCATCATTTATAGATGAAGTTTTCAAATTTACATACTTAATTGCAGAGACTACACAAGTGAATGCCAATGCACAAAATCAAGATTTCTCAGTGCAAAAGGAAAAGAGCACAGAGAGCAACTGTGTATATATGTATGGAATTGATATTTATTTTGATTTATTGCAATTATTCATTTTGCCACGTTACATGAAAAAGAAGAAAAATTCTTATTTGCAGATTTTTAGTGGCAACTGAGAAAATGGTGGTTAATTAGTTAAAAATATTTTCTGCTACATTCAAGTGCTGATTCAATAGTTTGCACATATTTTATACAGGCAATATTATAATGTTAACCATAAAACCTCCCCTCAGAAATGCAAACAAACCTTCTATAGTGAAATCCTGGCTGTTGTTGTAGTTACTGGGAGAATTGTCATGGCTTCAAGAGGATGAGAATTTCATCCACAGTCATACTCCTGCAAAGAAAGATTATTGTTCATGATATTGGAAACCACTCTCTCAATATGGGTTATGATGTTGAGTCTAAGCATGTTTTTACGATTCACTTCAAAATCTGCTCTTGTTAAAGTAATGGTTCTGAGGTAGCTCACACCCATAATAAATTCACCCCCATGGGTTTAGTGGATCAAAAGTTGAATCCTGACATTGCTGCAAAATAAATCAAGGCATTTATTTCATTGAAACTATAGATAAATAATTTGAGAAGTGTTTTCAGATAAGATGGACTGAAAACCAAAGAAGTGTTATACTCCTCCTTTTTTTTTTTAATAATTTTCTTTCTATTTTTATTAGTTTCAAGTGAAAAGGTATTCTCTATTTTTTGCCTTTGGGCAGGAGATGGAAAACTGCATCTAAAATTCTCTATTTATTTCTAAATAATACAGTACTGTATAGAAAAGTCATAAAAACAGAGACTACAAATTGAATTCCAATAACTCTAGCCCATGAAAGCAAACTTCCATCTAGTAAATGAGAAAGCATTATTGACAATTATATGCAAATTACCAGGCTTTTGGCAGGCTCTTCAAAACTATTATCTTTTGGCAACTCTGTAAATTACGTAGCTATGGCAGCAATGTAGAATTGCTCATTATATTTTATTGATACATTTATGTTGCCTTGTATTGGAATTTTTTGCTATGGGTCTTTGGAGACTTTCTGCTTTGCTTATTTTTGTGCCTGCACTTCTCTTGCGGTTTGTACTTACCCCCACCCTCTGAGTTGGAACTTCCTACTGGGAAGAGGGAGTCACTGGGCCAGAGGGAATCAACTTCCATCACCAACATCTCCACCCGCTCTTCTTTACATCCTGAAGGCCATCAAACAAACCCACAAAAATCCGGTGTCACTTCGTTATCATAAGGCTTGTCTGGAGATCTGGGAATATCCTCCCTTTTCCAAACCCTGCTCATTCTTCAGCTCAGATCACTCATTTCTCCACGTGCCCCACATTCAGTAGCCTATGTTTTTTCTGGAGCTGAGAACACAACGTTTTCCGTTGCCACTGTGCCACAGAGCATGCGCGCCCTCTCTATTACAGCTTATATTTAATAAACGAGGAACAGGCATCCTGTTTATGTTTATTCATAACAAGTTTAGATGTTACTTTTGAAGATAAAGAAACAAGTTTGATGATATACAATATCAGCTACACGCTCTGCACTGATAGCAAACTTTAGCAATCAAGGAAAGATAAAAAGGTTTTGGAGAATTTAATCATGTACTTCAAAGTAGGCTTAAGAACATATATTTCAGAAATTGAGATAAAATATGAATGTTTAATTTATCTTCTTTCTTTTTTACCATGAGTGTTTCTGATTCTGTTGCTAATAACCTCATTGCTTCTGTCAGCCAACACCTCTTGTGGTTGTTGTTGTTGTTGTTAGAGGTTTTTTTTTCCTTTCAGAAGTAACTTCTGTTGAAGAAAGAATTTTTTAATTAGCTTTTAGTTTCCCAAATGATACTACTGATGCTTTACTTGGGTAGAGGACACATGTAGTTTGGGGTGACTTAATACATTTCACAGGGTTACCAGAAAGGAGGAAATTGATGCAAAAATAACCAGGTCATAAGCAGTGATGTGCTGAGGTTCATCTCCAGTAGAGAACCTCATTTCCTGAGTAACCTCTGATGGTATCTCTGTGTGTTGGTAAATACAATTCCGCTTTATTGTTTATTTTTGGCTGGTTGTGTAGTAACGTAAGGAAGAGTTTCGTTTAGTGTGATCTGAGGTAATTGCAAACTTCTTTGGGCAAGATATAGAACCAAATATGAAGCACCACCCCTGCCAAATATTTGTCCTTTTCCCTTCTGGACATTGCTAATTAGATTCTAGTGTTAAAGGCATGTACAAACAGAACTCAAAGTGTGTCTCTGCCCTTTCTCATAAAATCACAGGTTCATTCTTGCCTCAAAGTCACAAGCAAAATATTTGGTTTAATTTAAGAGCAATTTTTTTTGCCTGGAATTTATCTGTCTATATATGGGTACTTGTCCAAATGGAATTTGCTCACCTCCATGCCTGACGTGACACATGGCGTGGTTGGAGAAGAGCAGCTCTCTCTTTCCTCCTTCAGGTCTTTCAGCTAATCTTCAAAGTGGAAGAGTCAGAGTGAAGGGCAGCTGTCACAGAAGGAAATGCAATTTGTGGCAAGACTTAAATTCATATTCTTTTTACAAATCCAGCTGAAATAGAATTCTGGTACATGTTGATGATATTCTCAAAGACCCCTTCCTTCTTCCATCTTATAGCTATAAAAGTGACAAATTGAGGATCAGACATGACTTGGGTCAGCACATTTCAGAGTTCAACAACTATTTCTTTGGCACAAGGACTGGAAGCAGGAAAAGAGAGAAAGATATAATTTTTCTTACTGGAATAGGGATACAAAGAATGCAAAAGCATCCCTGGGATTGTTTACAGGGATCAACTGAATGAAAACCATAATTTGCACTTGCGGAGCTTCACAAAAAGAAAGTAAGCCAACCTGTTTAGGGTGAAGTTTCAAAGTGCTTAGTGTTGACCTAACTGTACTCCTGTTAAAGTCAACAGTGAAATAAAACTCTGACTGACCGGACAGCACTGCTGAGGATTTATGAGAATTGTTACTTGCTTAAAAGTTACCAAATAAAAAAAAAATCCACGTAGTCTACCTAATTTTTTTGAGGGAGGAATCTCGTGGAATCCTGTTTGAATTTCTTTTAGTTTTTCTCTCTGGAGGTTCCATAAAGAGATCATGATAAACCATTGGGATCAAGTAAAAGAAACAAGGGGTTAGGTGTCCCGGTGGCAAATAGTGCTGAGAAAAAAAGTTGCTAGCTACTGTAGGATGCTGTTAGCTTGAGACAAGAGGCACTACAGGCACAAGCAATCTTCCAAACACTATCGGTTACCAGTTTTATGAAAATGAAGGTGCTCATCTATTATTTTAGGTTTCTAAATTTTGAGACTTGCAAGAGCAGAATCTCTCTCTGGTACTGATTAGCATGTTGAATCACTTGATGTGTGCATCAGCTAAAATGAGGGGAACTCAGGAATCAAAGGAAAGGAAATTACCCTTTATATCCTGTACTTTCTTTGGAGTTCAAAACGAACTGATTCGAAAATAAGAGGAAATATCCCACATTTATGCTGCATGCATCTCTTTCACTGCTTCACAGGACAAAGGAAGAAGTCTGGCTGAGCACTGTGTACTACCAGCTACTGAGGAGCAAGAGCCTTGTGAAGGCAGAGGGCTGAACTGTCTGGGTCACCCCTCTTTTGGAAGATAGTCAAGATTAAAGGTTCCTATTCAAGAGGAGAATATGAGAGCTATTTCTAAAATTCATTACAGTTTGATGTTACCATTTAATATCCAGCTTGTGGTCAGTATAAAGTACTCATGGTAAGATATTTTCTTACATATTAGCAAGCATAGTTCAGATAAACAAATATTAATATCTTGAGCGACTTCAAGAGTTGGACCATGTAAGGGATATTAGTCAGCCTTATGAACTTCAAATTCAAGCACAACTTTAAAAAGACAGCTCAGTAATTTTAACAGTGTGCTCCTATATTCCATCTGAACAGCAGGACTGCTATTTTGGCGTATTAGTACTGCTAAGTGAGCCCCTGCTGCATTTTGGGTCTCTGGAACACCAGCTTTTCAGTGTATCTGCCTTCCTAATATTGCCTCAGCATACACTCCAAAGAAGGCAGTCTTCCTAACAGCTAGAAGCTGCTTATAAGGTGTTATGTCCTAGCCTTCCTTTTTTCCCAGGTTTTCATACATTTTTTTTGTCTTGTTATTCTTCCAGCAGCAGAAGGCACAGGCTCCCGAGAGAATTCCCCCCAGCTACAGTTCATTTACAGCTGATTTGAGATACAGCGAGAGAAGAACACTTAAATCAGACTATTGCTGCTACCTATCTAGTTGAAACAAGGGAGTGGATAATTCCAGATATTAAAGTGAATAGAGAATGAAAGAGCTGTTTTATGGGAACTCTAGAACTTTGTTTTGGTTTTGTAGGGCCTGGTTCTTAGTAGCAGACTAAGGCTCTCAGGGAGCCACAGAGATGGCTTCTGTGAGAAGCTGCTAGAAGCTTCCACCGTGTCCAGCAGAGCCAATCCCTGATGGCTCTGAGGATGGACATGCCACTGGCCAAGGCTGGGCCAATTAGAGATGGGGGTAACGCCTCTGTGATAACAGATTGAAGAAGAAATCAAAACAAAGTTGGTGGAGCAGCTTTAATTCCAGCCAGAGAAGAGTAGGAGTGAGAATATGGGAGAGGAACAACAATGGAGGCACCAAGGGCAGTGCAGAAGGAGGGGGAAGAGGTGTTCCAGGCACCGGAGCCGAGATGTGCCTGCAGCCTGTGGTGAGGACCATGGTGAGGCAGCTGTGCTCCTGCAGCCCATGGGGGTCCATGAGGGAAGCAGAGATCCACCCGCAGCCCGCGGGGGAGGTGCCCAGACCGAAGTGGATGGATGCCTAGAGGAGGCTGTAGTCCAGTGGCAGTTCCATGGAGAGAGAGGCCTTGCTTCCAGACTGGAGCATCCTGTCCTTGGAGGACTGCACCCTGTGGTTTCAGGCCTGAAATGCTGCAAGTGAAATAGAAACCAAGGGAAGTTGCAAGGGCCAGTCATCTTTTTTGAGGTTAATATTGGGATAATGTTAACCCATCCTGGTTTCTTTTGGATTTTTGAAATTTAAATTTTATTTAATTTTTTAATTGTTCACCCCTCCGTGGTTTTGTGGCATACCTGAAACTATGGGAGAGCAGATGCCTTACAAGAAATATTTGGCAGGCAAACTTGTTACATCAGCCTCCAAAACTGCCTCTCCACATCTCAGAGCATCACTGCGCCCTCAACCACTCCCATGCCATTTGCTTTCATCTCCCATATTAATCAAAACTGGTCTGGTTTTAGCTAAGCTGACTTGCAATTTCCAGCACACCATAGAGCAAAGTGCCAGAGAAACACTGAAAACTTCTGGAGCAGGTGTAAAACAAGCAAACAAAGTCAAAGCAGTGGTTTGGATCTGTTGGAAGAAGTAAAAGCTTCCCAAATACACAACCCATGAAACACATAAACTGCAATAGAGAACTAAAGAATCCCTATCCTAAAAATACCTACTAAAATGTTGTTTTACATAAGAAAGCAGTGCTTGTGGTATGGGACAACTTGCAGCAAACTTTTATCTTTTAATCCAGAAAGACTAGAAATGTCAGTGTAACAAAGTAATCATCGGGGTTTTTTTTAGTTTCTCCCCAAGCAGCAAGAAATGTGGCATTCTTATTGCACATGCCCTTACATCAACCTTGGGTGCATCACATGCAGTGGTGGTGGGGAGGTAACGAAATCAGTGATGGTTTCTTTTTCCTTGGGGTTTCAACCTCCAGGAAGTGAAAACTCCACTGATGAACCAGAAGAATTTTTCAGGGGGAAATGCAAGACGAGTGATGGTGCTGATGAGAGCGATGGTGATGCTCATGGTGGTGGGGTGCTCAGCCAGAGGTTGTATAATTTCTTTACCTCACTTCTTACTTCTGTCTTCTGTGTTGCAGGCCAAGTGTGGAACACAGCAGTCTGCACATCTCTGTTCCTGCCATTGCCCGTGAGCCTACAGGCTTTTAGAAGGGTGAGGAGCTTCAGACAAGCTGGCAGTGCTCCTGTCATCAGTGGAACCCTTTACCCACGACATCACGGAGCAGCTTGGACCATAAACAAGCTGTCTAGATACCTACAAGCTATTCTTCAAGAAAACTGTTTTCTTGGCATATGTGCACAACCTGCTGGGCTTTCAATCTTCAGAGCACCAAAATCATGACATTTTCACCAAAACATCCAGCTGAGTCTGTCCTGAGAAATTGAATCCCTCGTGCCCCAAGCAGGGCCTGTTTCTTTTTTCCCATACAACACACGCTGGCCACAAGAACTACAAAGCTGATGTCTTTAGCACTTTTCCCCTAAAATCAATGACTACGGTGGGATGAAAAGAAGGAGCTTCTGACTGCTCAAACCACGAGTCTTATTTGCACCTGTGAAACATCATGTCTGTCTGCAGGCAGAGTCCAACATACAGGAGCAGACAGACTGTATTGAAATCAATCAAAAATTTATTTATAATTGAATTCAGGAAAAATGAAACTACATACTACAGGAAGAACTACATCTATGAAGAACTCTATAGATCCATGAAGAAATAATCTCTACGCTGCCTATTCCTCCTACCCCTATTCTCTATGCCTATTCCTCAACATCCATCTGATTCTGTCCTGAGAAGAGGAAGTACTCATAGGTAAAGGCGATGGTATAGTTCGTGAGACTGTCTCCTCCTGCAGGCTGGGCAAGCTTTATCACGCACAAGGGCAATAAAGAGGCACAAATTGCAGAAGATATGGCCACACCAGGTCGACACAAGCGCTCGTTTACTTTGTTGAATCTGGAAGAAAGAAAACCACAACATGTATTGGGAGGAAAGAATTCGAGTTTGCTGCTCTATGGGCACCAGGCAAATGAGACTTTGGAGCATCTGGAATCACTTAGAATAACAAGGGACCCACAGATCTGCCAGTGCCATCTTGGCAAAGATTTCTCCCTCTATATTTACCGCCAAGAAGAAACTTCTGGAGCTTCACAGCAAGGGCAATGCTTCAAGCCAGCAGCCCACAGCATGCCACATCAGGCAACTGAGTTGTGCAGCTCCCCTTCTGGCCCCTTCTCCCCCCCACAAAGCAGAAAGGATGACAACGTGTGGATCCTTACCTCATGGTATGAATCCATGCATTTCGAGCACCTAATAACAACTCTTGGTGATGCACTGCAGGTAACAAAACCAGAAAAAACATGCAGCGGTTAATATCATCACTCTTCAGTGGTTATTGATACATAAAATCTCACAGAATCATGCTAGCCATGACACATTTCCTTGATGAACCCTGCTATTTTAAACTCTCTGTTTCCTGCATGTAATGAAGAGTTGGGATCTCCCTGCCCTGAGGGAAACAGTGTCCTGCTTTTCACTAGGAGAAAGGGGCAGTCAGTCCCCTGCTCTGGGATTTGAAGTACCAGCAGTCTCTAGCACTGGGAAGTTTACGTATGGCAGCTTTGACTTCCCACAGGTCATCAAGAACAGCTTTGTAACTAAAGCATCCAGCTGTCCTCTGGGAACTATTCCTCTCAGAATATTCATGCCGGGACCCAGGTCTGATGCTACAAGGTAACACGGCTCTGGCAAGCTCCAGGCCCAGGAAAGAGCCTTTGGTCAATGTTCAATGCTGCAGCACTGAGCTCTTTCAACCTTACCCAAACAGAGCAGGAAGGCACAGTTTGTAACAGAGAGGCTTGACACTGAAGGAACAAATTATTCCTTTTTTATATGAACCAAGTGGTGGGATTTGTTCACCAACATACTTAACCAAAATTTAAACATCTACAAATTCATTGGCAAAATACATTATGGTTTAGAATAGTGAAGCCCTTTAGGTGGCATATTTAAGACCTGATGCCTAAAAGCTTCATATTCAAGTTCTCTCCTACATTGCCTTTCAGTAATTCAAAAGGCTCAAAGCACACCAGCTCTAGTAAAAACTGTCTTTCCCCACTCCCACCCCAAAAAAACCACTGTAGAAAACCTTATACCATAATTGTCATGTTCTTTGTCTTCCCTGGTGATATGGACACCTCATTTAGTTTAATTAGTCTAATGCATTGCATCTTACTTATCCTGATGGAGTGCTCCTACAGCAGGGCTTTCCTGTTTCTCTGCAGAATGGGGGCTTTACTGTGCAGGCACCCAACTTGAACTGCAAGATGCCCATCAGACATGCAAACATATCAGGGCTCTGTGACATCCAGGACTGGCCATAAAGGCATGACCTCCACAATCACCTATGTGCAAGTCTACCTCGGGAAGAACAGCTCCAGCTCCAAGAAGAAGGCAGCTGACTGGCACAGGGTGTGAAAAGCAGAGAATTTCTGCTGGAATTTGCCCGGTTGCTGCTGGCCACTCCCATGATGCCAAGCCTCATTGATAAGAATGGAAGTATTTCCTTACCTAACATCACTACTAGAGCTTGTCAGAAAAAGTAAATGCAATGCATTATGAGCTATGGCCTGTGACTAATCCCCTTCCTTGCCATACCCCCATGCTCATCCTTAAGATTGTGTGCAAAATTGTACATCTGCCTTGGGCTGCCTTTTTCTCCCAAAATGCAAATGGTATCATTTGATCATCATTCAATGTGGGAGAAGGAGGGAAATAAATAGAGTAAGGGAAGGCTTCAAAGATAAACCAGGCATAGCAGTATAACTTAATCCTATTGATGCCGAATTAAGTTTTTACCTTTTTTCTCTTATATATTCTCTGTAATTTTAACACATATAGCTGCAGCTTTTCACTTTATTTTCCAAGTAGTTTTCCCTGCCCTGATAGGCAGGAAGACAAAACACATTCCAAGGCCCCATCCTATCTTGGTTCTCTGGTCTTGAGACCAGCTCTTTGAGACATATTTTTACAAACAAAGTTAGTTCTCATCTGAGGGG